>JAUPFN010000015.1:0-370000 GCA_036924255.1 Apodemia mormo | reverse complement strand
AGACAGACAGACAGACAGACAGACAGACAGACAGACAGACAGACAGACAGACAGACAGACAGACAGACAGACAGACAGACAGACAGACAGACAGACAGACAGACAGACAGACAGACAGACAGACAGACAGACAGACAGACAGACAGACAGACAGACAGACAGACAGACAGACAGACAGACAGACAGACAGACAGACAGACAGACAGACAGACAGACAGACAGACAGACAGACAGACAGACAGACAGACAGACAGACAGACAGACAGACAGACAGACAGACAGACAGACAGACAGACAGACAGACAGACAGACAGACAGACAGACAGACAGACAGACAGACAGACAGACAGACAGACAGACAGACAGACAGACAGACAGACAGACAGACAGACAGACAGACAGACAGACAGACAGACAGACAGACAGACAGACAGACAGACAGACAGACAGACAGACAGACAGACAGACAGACAGACAGACAGACAGACAGACAGACAGACAGACAGACAGACAGACAGACAGACAGACAGACAGACAGACAGACAGACAGACAGACAGACAGACAGACAGACAGACAGACAGACAGACAGACAGACAGACAGACAGACAGACAGACAGACAGACAGACAGACAGACAGACAGACAGACAGACAGACAGACAGACAGACAGACAGACAGACAGACAGACAGACAGACAGACAGACAGACAGACAGACAGACAGACAGACAGACAGACAGACAGACAGACAGACAGACAGACAGACAGACAGACAGACAGACAGACAGACAGACAGACAGACAGACAGACAGACAGACAGACAGACAGACAGACAGACAGACAGACAGACAGACAGACAGACAGACAGACAGACAGACAGACAGACAGACAGACAGACAGACAGACAGACAGACAGACAGACAGACAGACAGACAGACAGACAGACAGACAGACAGACAGACAGACAGACAGACAGACAGACAGACAGACAGACAGACAGACAGACAGACAGACAGACAGACAGACAGACAGACAGACAGACAGACAGACAGACAGACAGACAGACAGACAGACAGACAGACAGACAGACAGACAGACAGACAGACAGACAGACAGACAGACAGACAGACAGACAGACAGACAGACAGACAGACAGACAGACAGACAGACAGACAGACAGACAGACAGACAGACAGACAGACAGACAGACAGACAGACAGACAGACAGACAGACAGACAGACAGACAGACAGACAGACAGACAGACAGACAGACAGACAGACAGACAGACAGACAGACAGACAGACAGACAGACAGACAGACAGACAGACAGACAGACAGACAGACAGACAGACAGACAGACAGACAGACAGACAGACAGACAGACAGACAGACAGACAGACAGACAGACAGACAGACAGACAGACAGACAGACAGACAGACAGACAGACAGACAGACAGACAGACAGACAGACAGACAGACAGACAGACAGACAGACAGACAGACAGACAGACAGACAGACAGACAGACAGACAGACAGACAGACAGACAGACAGACAGACAGACAGACAGACAGACAGACAGACAGACAGACAGACAGACAGACAGACAGACAGACAGACAGACAGACAGACAGACAGACAGACAGACAGACAGACAGACAGACAGACAGACAGACAGACAGACAGACAGACAGACAGACAGACAGACAGACAGACAGACAGACAGACAGACAGACAGACAGACAGACAGACAGACAGACAGACAGACAGACAGACAGACAGACAGACAGACAGACAGACAGACAGACAGACAGACAGACAGACAGACAGACAGACAGACAGACAGACAGACAGACAGACAGACAGACAGACAGACAGACAGACAGACAGACAGACAGACAGACAGACAGACAGACAGACAGACAGACAGACAGACAGACAGACAGACAGACAGACAGACAGACAGACAGACAGACAGACAGACAGACAGACAGACAGACAGACAGACAGACAGACAGACAGACAGACAGACAGACAGACAGACAGACAGACAGACAGACAGACAGACAGACAGACAGACAGACAGACAGACAGACAGACAGACAGACAGACAGACAGACAGACAGACAGACAGACAGACAGACAGACAGACAGACAGACAGACAGACAGACAGACAGACAGACAGACAGACAGACAGACAGACAGACAGACAGACAGACAGACAGACAGACAGACAGACAGACAGACAGACAGACAGACAGACAGACAGACAGACAGACAGACAGACAGACAGACAGACAGACAGACAGACAGACAGACAGACAGACAGACAGACAGACAGACAGACAGACAGACAGACAGACAGACAGACAGACAGACAGACAGACAGACAGACAGACAGACAGACAGACAGACAGACAGACAGACAGACAGACAGACAGACAGACAGACAGACAGACAGACAGACAGACAGACAGACAGACAGACAGACAGACAGACAGACAGACAGACAGACAGACAGACAGACAGACAGACAGACAGACAGACAGACAGACAGACAGACAGACAGACAGACAGACAGACAGACAGACAGACAGACAGACAGACAGACAGACAGACAGACAGACAGACAGACAGACAGACAGACAGACAGACAGACAGACAGACAGACAGACAGACAGACAGACAGACAGACAGACAGACAGACAGACAGACAGACAGACAGACAGACAGACAGACAGACAGACAGACAGACAGACAGACAGACAGACAGACAGACAGACAGACAGACAGACAGACAGACAGACAGACAGACAGACAGACAGACAGACAGACAGACAGACAGACAGACAGACAGACAGACAGACAGACAGACAGACAGACAGACAGACAGACAGACAGACAGACAGACAGACAGACAGACAGACAGACAGACAGACAGACAGACAGACAGACAGACAGACAGACAGACAGACAGACAGACAGACAGACAGACAGACAGACAGACAGACAGACAGACAGACAGACAGACAGACAGACAGACAGACAGACAGACAGACAGACAGACAGACAGACAGACAGACAGACAGACAGACAGACAGACAGACAGACAGACAGACAGACAGACAGACAGACAGACAGACAGACAGACAGACAGACAGACAGACAGACAGACAGACAGACAGACAGACAGACAGACAGACAGACAGACAGACAGACAGACAGACAGACAGACAGACAGACAGACAGACAGACAGACAGACAGACAGACAGACAGACAGACAGACAGACAGACAGACAGACAGACAGACAGACAGACAGACAGACAGACAGACAGACAGACAGACAGACAGACAGACAGACAGACAGACAGACAGACAGACAGACAGACAGACAGACAGACAGACAGACAGACAGACAGACAGACAGACAGACAGACAGACAGACAGACAGACAGACAGACAGACAGACAGACAGACAGACAGACAGACAGACAGACAGACAGACAGACAGACAGACAGACAGACAGACAGACAGACAGACAGACAGACAGACAGACAGACAGACAGACAGACAGACAGACAGACAGACAGACAGACAGACAGACAGACAGACAGACAGACAGACAGACAGACAGACAGACAGACAGACAGACAGACAGACAGACAGACAGACAGACAGACAGACAGACAGACAGACAGACAGACAGACAGACAGACAGACAGACAGACAGACAGACAGACAGACAGACAGACAGACAGACAGACAGACAGACAGACAGACAGACAGACAGACAGACAGACAGACAGACAGACAGACAGACAGACAGACAGACAGACAGACAGACAGACAGACAGACAGACAGACAGACAGACAGACAGACAGACAGACAGACAGACAGACAGACAGACAGACAGACAGACAGACAGACAGACAGACAGACAGACAGACAGACAGACAGACAGACAGACAGACAGACAGACAGACAGACAGACAGACAGACAGACAGACAGACAGACAGACAGACAGACAGACAGACAGACAGACAGACAGACAGACAGACAGACAGACAGACAGACAGACAGACAGACAGACAGACAGACAGACAGACAGACAGACAGACAGACAGACAGACAGACAGACAGACAGACAGACAGACAGACAGACAGACAGACAGACAGACAGACAGACAGACAGACAGACAGACAGACAGACAGACAGACAGACAGACAGACAGACAGACAGACAGACAGACAGACAGACAGACAGACAGACAGACAGACAGACAGACAGACAGACAGACAGACAGACAGACAGACAGACAGACAGACAGACAGACAGACAGACAGACAGACAGACAGACAGACAGACAGACAGACAGACAGACAGACAGACAGACAGACAGACAGACAGACAGACAGACAGACAGACAGACAGACAGACAGACAGACAGACAGACAGACAGACAGACAGACAGACAGACAGACAGACAGACAGACAGACAGACAGACAGACAGACAGACAGACAGACAGACAGACAGACAGACAGACAGACAGACAGACAGACAGACAGACAGACAGACAGACAGACAGACAGACAGACAGACAGACAGACAGACAGACAGACAGACAGACAGACAGACAGACAGACAGACAGACAGACAGACAGACAGACAGACAGACAGACAGACAGACAGACAGACAGACAGACAGACAGACAGACAGACAGACAGACAGACAGACAGACAGACAGACAGACAGACAGACAGACAGACAGACAGACAGACAGACAGACAGACAGACAGACAGACAGACAGACAGACAGACAGACAGACAGACAGACAGACAGACAGACAGACAGACAGACAGACAGACAGACAGACAGACAGACAGACAGACAGACAGACAGACAGACAGACAGACAGACAGACAGACAGACAGACAGACAGACAGACAGACAGACAGACAGACAGACAGACAGACAGACAGACAGACAGACAGACAGACAGACAGACAGACAGACAGACAGACAGACAGACAGACAGACAGACAGACAGACAGACAGACAGACAGACAGACAGACAGACAGACAGACAGACAGACAGACAGACAGACAGACAGACAGACAGACAGACAGACAGACAGACAGACAGACAGACAGACAGACAGACAGACAGACAGACAGACAGACAGACAGACAGACAGACAGACAGACAGACAGACAGACAGACAGACAGACAGACAGACAGACAGACAGACAGACAGACAGACAGACAGACAGACAGACAGACAGACAGACAGACAGACAGACAGACAGACAGACAGACAGACAGACAGACAGACAGACAGACAGACAGACAGACAGACAGACAGACAGACAGACAGACAGACAGACAGACAGACAGACAGACAGACAGACAGACAGACAGACAGACAGACAGACAGACAGACAGACAGACAGACAGACAGACAGACAGACAGACAGACAGACAGACAGACAGACAGACAGACAGACAGACAGACAGACAGACAGACAGACAGACAGACAGACAGACAGACAGACAGACAGACAGACAGACAGACAGACAGACAGACAGACAGACAGACAGACAGACAGACAGACAGACAGACAGACAGACAGACAGACAGACAGACAGACAGACAGACAGACAGACAGACAGACAGACAGACAGACAGACAGACAGACAGACAGACAGACAGACAGACAGACAGACAGACAGACAGACAGACAGACAGACAGACAGACAGACAGACAGACAGACAGACAGACAGACAGACAGACAGACAGACAGACAGACAGACAGACAGACAGACAGACAGACAGACAGACAGACAGACAGACAGACAGACAGACAGACAGACAGACAGACAGACAGACAGACAGACAGACAGACAGACAGACAGACAGACAGACAGACAGACAGACAGACAGACAGACAGACAGACAGACAGACAGACAGACAGACAGACAGACAGACAGACAGACAGACAGACAGACAGACAGACAGACAGACAGACAGACAGACAGACAGACAGACAGACAGACAGACAGACAGACAGACAGACAGACAGACAGACAGACAGACAGACAGACAGACAGACAGACAGACAGACAGACAGACAGACAGACAGACAGACAGACAGACAGACAGACAGACAGACAGACAGACAGACAGACAGACAGACAGACAGACAGACAGACAGACAGACAGACAGACAGACAGACAGACAGACAGACAGACAGACAGACAGACAGACAGACAGACAGACAGACAGACAGACAGACAGACAGACAGACAGACAGACAGACAGACAGACAGACAGACAGACAGACAGACAGACAGACAGACAGACAGACAGACAGACAGACAGACAGACAGACAGACAGACAGACAGACAGACAGACAGACAGACAGACAGACAGACAGACAGACAGACAGACAGACAGACAGACAGACAGACAGACAGACAGACAGACAGACAGACAGACAGACAGACAGACAGACAGACAGACAGACAGACAGACAGACAGACAGACAGACAGACAGACAGACAGACAGACAGACAGACAGACAGACAGACAGACAGACAGACAGACAGACAGACAGACAGACAGACAGACAGACAGACAGACAGACAGACAGACAGACAGACAGACAGACAGACAGACAGACAGACAGACAGACAGACAGACAGACAGACAGACAGACAGACAGACAGACAGACAGACAGACAGACAGACAGACAGACAGACAGACAGACAGACAGACAGACAGACAGACAGACAGACAGACAGACAGACAGACAGACAGACAGACAGACAGACAGACAGACAGACAGACAGACAGACAGACAGACAGACAGACAGACAGACAGACAGACAGACAGACAGACAGACAGACAGACAGACAGACAGACAGACAGACAGACAGACAGACAGACAGACAGACAGACAGACAGACAGACAGACAGACAGACAGACAGACAGACAGACAGACAGACAGACAGACAGACAGACAGACAGACAGACAGACAGACAGACAGACAGACAGACAGACAGACAGACAGACAGACAGACAGACAGACAGACAGACAGACAGACAGACAGACAGACAGACAGACAGACAGACAGACAGACAGACAGACAGACAGACAGACAGACAGACAGACAGAGACAGACAGACAGACAGACAGACAGACAGACAGACAGACAGACAGACAGACAGACAGACAGACAGACAGACAGACAGACAGACAGACAGACAGACAGACAGACAGACAGACAGACAGACAGACAGACAGACAGACAGACAGACAGACAGACAGACAGACAGACAGACAGACAGACAGACAGACAGACAGACAGACAGACAGACAGACAGACAGACAGACAGACAGACAGACAGACAGACAGACAGACAGACAGACAGACAGACAGACAGACAGACAGACAGACAGACAGACAGACAGACAGACAGACAGACAGACAGACAGACAGACAGACAGACAGACAGACAGACAGACAGACAGACAGACAGACAGACAGACAGACAGACAGACAGACAGACAGACAGACAGACAGACAGACAGACAGACAGACAGACAGACAGACAGACAGACAGACAGACAGACAGACAGACAGACAGACAGACAGACAGACAGACAGACAGACAGACAGACAGACAGACAGACAGACAGACAGACAGACAGACAGACAGACAGACAGACAGACAGACAGACAGACAGACAGACAGACAGACAGACAGACAGACAGACAGACAGACAGACAGACAGACAGACAGACAGACAGACAGACAGACAGACAGACAGACAGACAGACAGACAGACAGACAGACAGACAGACAGACAGACAGACAGACAGACAGACAGACAGACAGACAGACAGACAGACAGACAGACAGACAGACAGACAGACAGACAGACAGACAGACAGACAGACAGACAGACAGACAGACAGACAGACAGACAGACAGACAGACAGACAGACAGACAGACAGACAGACAGACAGACAGACAGACAGACAGACAGACAGACAGACAGACAGACAGACAGACAGACAGACAGACAGACAGACAGACAGACAGACAGACAGACAGACAGACAGACAGACAGACAGACAGACAGACAGACAGACAGACAGACAGACAGACAGACAGACAGACAGACAGACAGACAGACAGACAGACAGACAGACAGACAGACAGACAGACAGACAGACAGACAGACAGACAGACAGACAGACAGACAGACAGACAGACAGACAGACAGACAGACAGACAGACAGACAGACAGACAGACAGACAGACAGACAGACAGACAGACAGACAGACAGACAGACAGACAGACAGACAGACAGACAGACAGACAGACAGACAGACAGACAGACAGACAGACAGACAGACAGACAGACAGACAGACAGACAGACAGACAGACAGACAGACAGACAGACAGACAGACAGACAGACAGACAGACAGACAGACAGACAGACAGACAGACAGACAGACAGACAGACAGACAGACAGACAGACAGACAGACAGACAGACAGACAGACAGACAGACAGACAGACAGACAGACAGACAGACAGACAGACAGACAGACAGACAGACAGACAGACAGACAGACAGACAGACAGACAGACAGACAGACAGACAGACAGACAGACAGACAGACAGACAGACAGACAGACAGACAGACAGACAGACAGACAGACAGACAGACAGACAGACAGACAGACAGACAGACAGACAGACAGACAGACAGACAGACAGACAGACAGACAGACAGACAGACAGACAGACAGACAGACAGACAGACAGACAGACAGACAGACAGACAGACAGACAGACAGACAGACAGACAGACAGACAGACAGACAGACAGACAGACAGACAGACAGACAGACAGACAGACAGACAGACAGACAGACAGACAGACAGACAGACAGACAGACAGACAGACAGACAGACAGACAGACAGACAGACAGACAGACAGACAGACAGACAGACAGACAGACAGACAGACAGACAGACAGACAGACAGACAGACAGACAGACAGACAGACAGACAGACAGACAGACAGACAGACAGACAGACAGACAGACAGACAGACAGACAGACAGACAGACAGACAGACAGACAGACAGACAGACAGACAGACAGACAGACAGACAGACAGACAGACAGACAGACAGACAGACAGACAGACAGACAGACAGACAGACAGACAGACAGACAGACAGACAGACAGACAGACAGACAGACAGACAGACAGACAGACAGACAGACAGACAGACAGACAGACAGACAGACAGACAGACAGACAGACAGACAGACAGACAGACAGACAGACAGACAGACAGACAGACAGACAGACAGACAGACAGACAGACAGACAGACAGACAGACAGACAGACAGACAGACAGACAGACAGACAGACAGACAGACAGACAGACAGACAGACAGACAGACAGACAGACAGACAGACAGACAGACAGACAGACAGACAGACAGACAGACAGACAGACAGACAGACAGACAGACAGACAGACAGACAGACAGACAGACAGACAGACAGACAGACAGACAGACAGACAGACAGACAGACAGACAGACAGACAGACAGACAGACAGACAGACAGACAGACAGACAGACAGACAGACAGACAGACAGACAGACAGACAGACAGACAGACAGACAGACAGACAGACAGACAGACAGACAGACAGACAGACAGACAGACAGACAGACAGACAGACAGACAGACAGACAGACAGACAGACAGACAGACAGACAGACAGACAGACAGACAGACAGACAGACAGACAGACAGACAGACAGACAGACAGACAGACAGACAGACAGACAGACAGACAGACAGACAGACAGACAGACAGACAGACAGACAGACAGACAGACAGACAGACAGACAGACAGACAGACAGACAGACAGACAGACAGACAGACCAACAGACAAACAGATAAACAGACAAACAGACAAAAATTCTAAAAACTATATTTTTGGCTTTGATATCGATTGTAGATCACGCCCCAAGCATTCTTTTAAAAAAATATTCAATGTATATATGTATAGATAATAAAATAATATTTAATATTATATGTATATATGTATAGATAATAAAATCGTAGGAAAGTCAAAACTGTACATTGAATATTTTTTAAAAGAATACTTGGGGCGTGATCTACAATCGATATCGAAGCCAAAAATATAGTTTTTAGAATTTTTGTCTGTTTATATGTTTTTCTGTTTGTCTGTATGTATGTCCGGGGTAAAGTGAAAAGTACTGCAGGGATTTACTTCAAATTTTGCATGAATATTACTAACAGGTTGGGTCAACATATAGGCTACATATTATCACGCTATCACCTTCAGGGGAGAAGCAGTGCGATGTGCAGTGGGATTTACTTCAAATTTTGCATGAATATTACTAACAGGTTGGGTCAACATATAGGCTACATATTATCACACTATCACCTTCAGGGGAGAAGCAGTGCGGAGTGAACGGTGTAGGTACCGGGGAAGACCAAGACTGACATACCATGATTAGATTGATCGAGTACTGTCCGGGGGTTGTGTCACGAGTCTTCGTAACCGGCATGTGTGTATGAAGAGAGTGATGAATGTGGAGGAAGCGAGACAAGCCTGCAAGGATCTTGATGTATGGCATTCTTGATCTGGCGTGAATATATGTGCAAGTAGGTATTTGTCATGAATGTAAGTCTTTAAACTTGCTTGAAGGATATACCTACTGCCGTGCCATGTAATTAACTGGTGGTTCCTGTCTTTAAGAATAAAATGCAAAAGTCTTTACTTTTTGGCAATTGTGGTGGTGACAACCACCTCTTCACGCCAGTCAGCAAATGAGTATATCATGGTGAACTGTAGTGTGTTCCCGGCAGAGGAGTGAGCTTCGAGATCGCTTCGCTCAAACTTAACTAGAGTGATTTTACAAAACAATACAATACAATAACTCTTTATTGTGCACCAAAAATAAGTGACAATATTCAATTAACATAATTATATCTACACATATTAGATACACAAAGGCGGTCTTATCTCTTTAAACGATCTCTCCCAGACAACCTTAAGGATAGGATAATAATATATTCTAAAAGTGGTGCTAACATGCTAACCACGAGTATGTGGCGCCGCTGGTGCGTACCGCTGAAGGGTCATACTGTGATTGAATTAACTATTGTCAGGATGACGTGGAGGTTGATGACGTCACACCAGGACAATGAAGTGGAAAAAGAAGATGTTCCCAGCCAGGCAAGGTGTACTGCCTGGGGACAGAAATCCATTTGAGAAGCCTTAAAACTTGTATATAGTGTGTACAAAATAAATAACTGTAATATAGCGATTCAGGATTTTATTTTTTGAATTTAATTTTTTTTTCTGGTAGCGTTTGTAGATTGCTTGAACCGCTACAAGTAAATTAGTTTTTGCTTCTAAAAGACTTAAAGACAACATTCCAATAGAAAATAACAAAATAACACAAAACAAAAATAAAAAGAAACAAAAAAATATGTAAACGTAAACTACATTACAAAAATTTAAGGACAAAATACAATTAGGTTTATAGAAAGTGACGTTTAACCATATTCTTAAAAGTGTTTAGACTCGGCGCTTTTCTAATATTCTCAGGAAGAGAATTCTAGAGCGTCACAGCTTGAGAAGTGAATGAACGGCTGTAATAATTAGTATTTTGAATTGGCATTAAAAGAGAACGATTGTCATCCGATCTTAGATATTTGTCTTGGTTGATACGGAAAGTGACTCTTTCCTACAAATATACAGGAGAATTTGGATCAAAAAAAATGGAGTAAAGCTGTGAGAGAATATGTGCATTCCGACGAAGATGAGTTGGTAACCATTTGAGCTTGACGCGAAATTCGAAAACGTGATTATATTTGCGCAGACCAAAAATGAATCGTATATGTAATGTATAACATAGATTTTGAAGTCGCTCAAGTTTGTTAATTTGTTCTACGGGAGATATTTACAAAACTAGTGTCCGTGTAATCTAAAATAGACAGAAGTAACGAATCAGCCAGCATAATCTTGGTAGGAATAGGAAGTAAATACTTGAGACGCTTTAAAGAACTCCAAGTATAAAAAAATTTTTACTAATCTATTGAATCTGCCTGGTCCAAGAAAGAATATTATCTATATAAACACTCGGATTTTTAACATAATCACTAAGGAATAGTGACACCACTAAGTTTAACTGCTAGTAAATTATTCCAGTCAATCTTCTTTACTAGCCGCGGGTTACCAATTATAATAGCCTGAGTTTTAATTGGATTCAGTTTGAGGCCAAATGATTTGCACCACACGTCAATTTTGGCTAGGTCATTATTTACTGAATGAATCGCATTTCGCATTTCAGAAAGCGTGGCTTGTGAATAGATATGTAAATCATCAGCATAAAGATAGTACGAAGTGGACAGTATGACAGTTATAAAATTAATAAAAATTGCAAAAATTTTTTTATTAATTTTATAACTGTTGATGATATATTAATAGACTTCAGGAGACCCAACAGCACGTCATGGTCTACAGTGTTAAAAGCAATGCTAAAGTCCAGCATTATCAATACGTTAGTTTTTTTTATATTTTAGCAAGTGAACTGTGAAACAGTACACGTATTTCAATTTCATATTATCATTAGCTGACTTTCAAAAAAGGAGGTTATCAATTCGTCGATTTTTTTGTATAATCATTGAAAACCAATACTAAATATAAACTGATTTCAATGCATCCTTTTTTGTTCCAAAAGTCTTAATTGGAATCTTTATTCCGATTTTATTTTGGTTTAGTTCTATTGATGTGGTCGGTAGAAAAAACCTTTAAGCCGTTAAATTAAATAAATAATAATAAATAAATATCGCAGATCAAATTACATGACTTGGTCAAACTCCAAAACAAGCAAATTATTTGCTTGTGTTATGGGTGTTACTTGTAAGTCAACGATATTAATGCACAGAAAATAGAAACACATAATATATAAATACTCAAATATATTTAGTAAACATTCAAACCCCCAAATATAAACATCAATGTCTGAAATCGGACCCAAACCCCATCGATTGCGTAGTCACACTCACTAACCACTCGACCAACGGGGCGACCAAAAATAAATTCACAAAAGCATGAATAACTCAATAATACGTCGACCGATTTTGACAATTTCTTTTGTGTTGGAAAGGAAATACCTACTTCAGGGTAGTTTCACATAAAGGTAAGATCTAGTGATGAGTCATGATCCGCTACGGAGTAACAAAATATTTTATTTCTTATAAGCACATGGATGATGTTTGGGCAAATCTTCTAGGTTATCGCTATATTTGAGTGGCCGTAATATTGTTGAAAAGTAAAGTTATTATGGTAGTGGTACTTGGTGATGATCAGTGGAACTCCTTAATAGCTTACTGTAAGAGTATGTTCTATGGCAGGCTGTATTTGACAGGAGTAGTAAGTAATAACGGATTGTTATCAAATCGTATAGCAGGAGGGGAGGTGGTCTATTACTTTAAGGGAGTTCGGATCAACACGAGGTAAAGAGTGTGGTATTCTGGGCTCCTTATGAAACACCGTCCATTCTGAAAGGCGTTTTGAAAGAGGAGAACTGTTGACTATGCGAGTCACTGTCATCGTGGCTACTGGCTACGTGGCTGGTGGTAGAGTTCTGTATTGTCTCCCCGGGTCACGTACCACAGTCTTATCTATTCCTGCTGTAATAGCGTAAGTGCGTGTCACTGTCGTGTTTCGATTTAGAGATTCCGTGGCTGTAAACTTGTGCATGTGGCATTAAGACACCGGTACAAGGATAACAACCCACCGTTAACATCATCACATAATATTCAGTGTTTAGAGCTGATGATTGTCATTTTTTCATCAGGAGAGCGTATTATATGCGTGTTTACTATCTTATGATATAAAAAGTATTACTTGAAGTGTACGTTATACTTAAAGTTTATAAAGGAGATTGATGAAATCGGCCTAAAAGAGCTACAAGAATATAGTCTCAGCCGAAATATTAAATTAATTTAATTTAAAATAAGTCAATATTAGAATGCAACGGACACTTTTTAATAGCAAATTAATTTTTAAAGGATTTTAGTTGGAAAATCATCTAACTAAACAAACTTGTACGCTTTTTCTTTTTTCTAAATCAAGCAAAGATTTTTATTAACTGCCATCAAGTTAATATTTTTTTTTTTAATTTCTGACCAACTAAACAAATCATTAAAATGTCGGATAGGTAAGACGCAAAATTTTAAACAAACTATTGCATAAAATGCAACAAAAATGTTCTTGTATAATGTTCTTGTGTAAAAATGTCTCAGTATCATCCTAAAGAAACAAAAAAACACAAGTATCATATGTATATTAAGCTGATTAAAAATAAAATAAAAAGTTCGGCATCAATAATAGTACAATATCACTGACAGGCTTGTGAAATGAAAACGAGTTTCCGCGCACAAAGTGGCACTAAATTAAAATCACAAATGAGTACTCGCGAAAAGAACATCACTGATGAACTTTGAGAGCAGTTCCGTAAATGAATAGCAAAAAAAGCACAGCGTAAGTAAAGCGTCAGTTAGAGAACATCATTTTCGTTGGAAATTCTTTGCATTTTATTTTATAAGTTGTTTATACATTTGCGATTATTACAGAACCAAATTTACGTTCGAGGATATTTTTCTGACTACCAAAAGAGGAAATAAATGAATAAATACTGTCGCCCACATCCTCGAAGGAAGATAGACAGAAACGAAACTAGTACACTCACGTTTAATTTTCATCGTCTTATTCATGTCAACTGGACAGAGGCCTCTGAAATGGCACGCCACTGAAATCGATTTATAGCTCTCTATTTGCAACCATTGCCAGCCACTTTACCTTTATTGCCACTCCAACTAGTTGGAAAACGTTCTACACTACTCTTGCTAATGTGTGGTCTCCACTCCAGAGCACGAATACTCTAACGGTTGTCGGTTCTATGATCTATATGACCAGCCCACGGCCATTTCGACTTACTAATCCTTGGGGTTGTGTTGTTAGCTTTGATTTCTTTTTTGGATAGCTTTAATAATATACTAGTATAAATATTACTTGGTATGGATAACCACATTTGGAATTAGATCCTTCAAAAAAAAACTACGAGCATAACTTTTTCCGAGCATCTAGTACAACTAGGCTGAGCAAAGTCCTCCTACGTTACACTTTTTCGAAGTTGTACTATTCCAAATGCAATTTTATCTAAGGTAGACGTAGACGTAACTTCGATATTGGTCCCGGCTTAGCGTTCATTGAACACTATCTTAGTTTCGTCCAAGTTCATCTGTAGACCTATTCGAACAGAACAATCAGCGAGACTGGTCAGCATACAACGCATACCCTGCACAATTTCTGCTAAGATTACGATATTGTCTGCAAATATTAAGTATAAACCGTTTACGTTTATGTCCCGGCCTTTCCAGTGCAGTGTAACCTTGAACAAATTATCTTATTAGTCAATAATTTAGGGGAAATGATGCCCCATTACTTCACTCTTTGATGCACGTAGATGGTTCAGACTGCGGATTCTATACTGTTGGATGCGGTCAGGATTTAGCCTGAATTAAAGAACACTACATTTTATTATTCTCAATAATTACTTTATTTCCTTGATATTTTAGACCACTTCACAATTTCCATTTATTTTTCCCTTTTTACAAATATTATAGGTATAAAAGGCTGCGATAGAATGCCGCGCTACCCCGGCCGGCTCGCCAATCTTGACATACAAAACAAACACAGAAAAGAAACGATCGAAGTACTAACAAAATAACCAATCAGACGATACCGGAAATAATAATAGAGAATTTTAAATACAGTAATAGTCAAATGATATCCTTAATTTTTAATATATATCGATCTAACAATACTGAACGGTAATAACAGCAGAGATCTTTTCATGTAGACTTTTCAACACTTGGATGTATCCTGAATCGATTTCGCATCGTTGTAAGACCACGAAAACATACCAGGTTCCAGGAGCGTCAAAAGCCTTCTCATGGTCCACAAATGCTCCATAGCGTTGAGACTCGGCGAAGGCGCAACGTCTAAGTTGCAGTCCGTCAGGACGTACTGCTTCTAAAACGTTTTGTCTCCTGTTTTAAAGAACATTAGCAAAACCTTCTTGCTTTATGCCTTTGGAGTTCTCCCCAGAAAGATGACAGAGTTAAATACGCATTGGAACTGCGCTATTGCAGGTTTTCCAGCTGCGAATATCATCGTGATTCCATCTTCCTATGTTTATCCGAAAGGTTGAAATCGGAAGAAAGCGATAAAAAAATTCTAATAAAATAATTTTAAAACTTATAAAACTTATAATGTGGTTAACTTTTAATTCGGGCTTTAACATACGTGGGTAAAACCATATAATCGTTCACATTTGATACACTTTCTATGTTAATCTAAGAGATTTTAGCAAAACAAAAGTTTAGAAAAAGATATTTGATTTTACTAAAATTAAATATTCCTAACTATAATTTAAAAACAGTAAAACTACAACAACCGACTTCCCACCTACTGATTCTCCATGTTTCTCGATCAGTTCTTCACAAAATTAATATGGGACCAAAAGAAAGTGAAAAAGCTCACAAAAAATGTCCATATAATGTTGGATTTTTGCCTAACATGGAAACAACACAACAGGAAAACCTTCTCTTTTTTCCAATATCGGTTAAAAATAAAGATTTTTGTTGCAATCTTTTCGCGAACAGATTCATCACAATTATCGTTTCGTCTGATCTCTGCACTCGGAGCAAATAAATCGCTCTGTCAGAGGTGCTCGGCGCGACCCCGAGGAGCACACCTCACGCGATCCGCCGGACAAGGGGCGTGGAGCTCACGTAGGGATGCAGAAACAAGTCTTACGTCTTACGAGGAAATCGAACTCACGTACTATTTCAACTATTATTAATCGGTAAGATGATTCTTAACCTGATAGTTAAGATAAAATAGGAGGTGTTTATCCTTTTTCTCTTACTCTATTCTCTAACCCAGCTTTTTCAGAGTGGGATATTATGTCTGGTGGCATTTTTAAATACGTAGGTTATTTTTACGTTAACGCTTTCATTCAGCGGCTACAGATAAATCACTGCTTCATAATTTATTGTGTTTGCGTCGGAGTACATTTGTTTTAAAAAAAAAATAGCCCAACTACACAGATGTCAATTTTTTTTGTGCCTATCAATTATCATCATGATTTATTTGCTTAATTTCAAGTTATATTTCCTATTGAACGGAAGAAATAAAGAGAATTGTGAATTTTATAGTTTAAGGTTCTATCCAAGTAACAAAATGGCATGTTTTGTGGAAAGCTAAGGAACCTAATATTTTGGTTAGTCACTTTGCTGATCTCTAATAAAATGAATAATAGGAAAAGGATAAGAATACCCATTTCAGTGTTATTTGATGCCAAATGCATCTCTTTGTAGCTGGATCTTATAGGCAGGTTTTTTTAAATACTACCTGTAATAGGTATTGATATTAATATTAATATTTGAGTAAATTAGCTTTTTTTTTGCAATTACAAGCTGTTCAACAGTTCAGATCCACTTATACCGCCAAACAAACGTTTCACTTTTTGCCATTGATCGGCCTCATATCATAATAACAATGAATTAGACTATCCGCTGCAGTAGGCAACTATCCCTTTTTTAAGACGTAAATAAAACAGAATTTACTCAAAACTAATATTAGTTATATTTACAAAAAAGGCTTATATAAAAGATAGAAAAATATATGCGACATTATTTCTAAAATTCTTTAGTAATAGAGCTTTTTCGAAAAGTGGGGCATCTATCCGACTTTTACTCTAAGACATGATGAATATTTCGTAACAACACAATCTAATTTTATATTTACTACGAATATTTATACGACTATAGGTGTTTTTTTTTTAAATATTAGGGGATTTTTGACCTATTCCATAGTTTATTTTCGCACAAAATTTTATGGATATGGTGGATAAGCTATGCAAAGCAAATGAAAATACCTGCCTATGTTACAATGGAATGCCGTTGATCAAAACGTAAAACATGTGAAACTATTGGGCGACTCTCGATTAGTGTTGAACAGACAAATAATTCGATTGTTGAATAAACAACCACGGGCCAACCCTTATTTTCAACCGCGTCGTATTAATTAATGACTGCCGTTAAGCGCAGGTGAGCCGGCACTGGCGCCCGCCTCCTCGCCCCGGAGACTTTTAACTTATATCGTCTGTGAATTCTTTTCGAATGATTACATAATACCCCATTTCTTACAATATACGTAATTCGGTTTTCATTTGAACGTTGATCGAATTGCTTACTCAGTCTTATTTTTTTTCATTTTCGTTCATTTTGAACTATTATTAGGCATTTTCCTTTAAATATGAACAATTTAAGCATTGTCATAGTACAATTACATATTTATTCGTCATAAATAGATATAAAATATAGGGTTTATTGGTATCTCTTAAAAAAGGCAGGTAGACACGCAAACTTAAAATTCAGAGTATTTATTTTGTGTATGGGTAATGGGTAACAGGTACGTTTATAGGTGATAAAACTGATAAACGTAGAAGCATAGCTGATAGATCTAGAAACTTAAAATAGTTGATTTTTTGACATTTTATTATAGAAGAAAAGAATTTTCAGGAATTTGCAGGAGGAAAAAAGAGCGAAAAATGGTTTAATGTAGTTTTTCTACTCTTTTCTAACTTCTGTAGTAGTAGGCACCTAAGTTTAGAGATAAATGTTATGGGATTACTTTCAAAACACATTTGGATAAAATAAATAAATACCAATAAAATAACTTAAATTTTTAGTAGTTTTTTCCCGCGTTGGTCCGGGCTCCTTTTTCATAATCAAATTAAAAAATGTTTTATTCAAATAGACCATTACAGGCACTTTTGACGAAGCGGTATTTTTTTTTAAAAATACTACCGAATTGGAACGCGGTCACACACTTTGAAGAATATAGAATTTTTAAATATAGAATTTGTTTGAATATAGAATTTGAAGAAAATAGAATATAGAATTGGGCGACCGATTGGTTATACTATTGTGACTACAGTTGGTAGAGTACCGCAACGTCTCGCCCAAGTATTTGGTACCACCGCCTACCTATCCTTGCCTAACAGCATCAATGCTTGTCATTATCGTATTCAGGTTTGGAGGGTAAGGTAGCCGGTAGATTTGTGCATGTGGCATTGCACTCCCTCCACTCGGGTAGTAACGCACCATTAACACATCTTTGGTGTCCTTATCTATTAGGAGAACAACCTGCTTGTTTGCTATTTTATGATAAGTATATATATATATATATATATATATATATATATATATATATAAAAAAATTTTTAAAAGCGTTCTAAAAACTTCAAAGCATCCTCTTTTATGCCAATTAAAAAACACAAGTTAAAAAAAATTTTTGTGACTATTGTTTTAATATTTTAAAAAAATCCAAAAAAGTAACATTCCTCATTAGGGCACTAGAATAAAATTTGAGTTGGAAATGATCATAATTGCCAATTCTTGGATGTTTTAAGACATTAGAAGACAAATTTTTTTTTTTTTGCAACCAAATATTTTTACTCGTAATTAATTTTAAAAATGAGTGGGCTGCCTCAAGATGTTGAGTAAAATTTTTTTTTTTCAAAAATTTTTGTTTTTTATAAGCTACAAATTTGACCCCCAGGCTAAGAAAAAAAAATTTTTTTTTTCACTCCACCCTAATATATATATATATATATATATATATATATATATATATATATATATATATATATATATATATATATATATATATATATATATATATAAAGGCAAACACACCAATTATAGTTGTAGAAATGACTATAATGAACCCTAGGTGTGAAATTTTCCCTGTGAAGTTTTATTTTATTTTTATTATGATTTTTGATGACGAAAAAATCTTAATAACACTTAGGTAGTACTCGGGGATCGAGCCCGATATCTCATCATCTAAGTCGAATAAGGAACCGGTTAGACTATTTAAGGCAGTCGTTTCTAAAAAAATATTGCTTAGCAACGAAATCTTTAATAGAATAGAAATTAAATTGTACTGCCATTCAATGTCTGCGACTGCGACTACCAGTAACCTTCCACTACATTTTTTTTATCAGCAAACAAGCAGATGTCTCTCTGATGGAAAGAGATGAAGAGAGAGATAACCATCGGCTATTGATACCAAAGTTGTTATTGGTGCGTTGTTATCAGTGTGGCGAAGTGTTAGTGCCAATTGTTCAAGTTTACCGGCTACCGTACCCTCCAAACCCTATCATGACATTGACAATTACTGACCGCTATTGCCGCTGGAATAAGGCAGTGGAATTACAACGGGTGAGACAATGCGAACTCTACCACCTAGTAGCCATGATGTCTAGAAGACGAGTTACCACTGACTCGCATAGCCAATCGTTCGCCTCTTACAAACTGTCTGACGTAACGACAGACGGTCTATTCTTCAAAGGAGCCCGAACCAACACGGTGTAAAATAAAATTCACTTAATCCCAAAATTGCAATTAATAAGTTAATTACATTAATTAATTTATGGCTTGATACAGAGAGAATTTAACAACAAAAATAAGTAAACGTTATTTATTATAATTGCTTACAATTAAAGATTGAAAAGTAGCAATGATCGATATTAATAATGGTACATCCCTACTTTTTCCTGGAAATGAAATCTATGCTACAGAAGAACAAGCGGTGCGTGTCAAGTTCGTTTGTAAAAAACCTGTTTTTTACAAACGAACTTGACAAATATTTTAAAAATCTTAAGTCATTTTTAAAATATTTGCCTAACTCTAGGGAAAAACAAATATTAAAAAAAACGACATCTTTTTTTTATTTTCAGAAATAAAGTCATTTTATTATTTTTTTCAGTAATTTCTCTAACCAACCTATATGCCTCTTCCGGATCGGACAGGATTTTCTTTATACATTGTATATATAAAAGAATAAAAAATAATTAAACTCTTGAAAAATATGGGAATGAATTGAAGTGATTTCATGAAACTTTTCACGAACTTATTATATTATGTTCATTGTATAACATTCATCGTCGGTTCTCAGTAAATTTCAATTTTATATAATATTTTGGTAAAAAATACACTTGTGCCACTTCACAATAGTTTGGTATTATAGTATTATAGGAAATCCAATTGGTTTTGCTAACATGGACGTCGTTAAGGAACATTGGGATGTTTACATTGAGTTTATTTTTAAAAATTAAGACAAACGGAGAGCACGAAGCCCGCCATCTGCAACTGGCATGCTTCGTGTCATCTGTTTGTTCATATTAAATAGGTTAGCTATTGTGTTTTTTTTTCAAGGTACAATGTTGTTTGTGACTTGAATAAAATTTTAAAATTTTTATATTTAAGAAAATTGTCCACATTTCACAATATAGTGCTTAAATAATCTTTTTACGTCAGTAAAAGATGAGAAATCCTTTAAATTTTTCACTAATATTTCAATTATTTTTAACTTTTTTTTGTTACTGTCAATGATGTGATTAAGATGTTATTTAATGAAATATGAAAGTTTGTGCTGTCCTGGGCCATTTTATTACACATCCCTGATATCGTCCCTGATTTACCTGATTACAATATTAACTTATTTGTCTGTAAGGGTTTTTTCCATCAACTTTTCGTAATGTTTACGTTATTGCTATTCTGTAAGTCTGAAGGCTATTTATTATCGTATTTTTAAACTATTTCTATAATTACTTTCGAAGCTTTTTAAAGCCATTCAACATAAACAAACACTTATGTTAAGTCCTAAATTTAATATTTTGCTATCCAGTTTTTGTCTAGAACATATGTTCCAGTATAGCTCTCTTAAACAATACTTAATACATTTTTAAGGCCTTGAAAAACAAGTTATTAAATTTACTTGTACTAATTGATTACACAAACGCTTTCAACACTATTGATCATGAAATGATTTTGACAGTGTTCAAATGTACTGGTTTTCTATTCAACAATTTAGTAAGATTAACCGATTGCAAGCCATAAATTAGAATCATATATTCTATTCATGAATTTGATCACATCACTGAGTATTGCACTTTTCTTCAATGGAAATCAATTACTCGTAGACGTCAACTTAGTAACAAGCATTTTATTAACCAACAAAATTTTCCCCCGTATAATATCTTAATAATAATTTTCAACTTTTATTTGAGTCTCTAAAACATTCCCTCTATAGTGTGGTTTTCTCTCTACACCGTTGCATTGCACTGGTTTTATTTTGAATTCCTTACTTTGAAATCAGCTTGGATTTAGGTCATTACTAAGATGTAGATAACGTTTAGGTTTTCAAAAATTATTTATTTAAAGCTTAACAGAATTACTGTGTGTTTTTTTATAATGTAAATGCAGTAAAAGTGCGGCAACCGACTTTCCAAACTTGATCAGATCTGTACCAAAGGTATATAATTTTTCATATTTGTATATAAATGACTATATACTGAAGTAACAAACATAAAATAACAACAGAATTGGGAACCTTCTCTTTTTAAGTAAGTCGGTTGACATACGTTATTCCTATGAAACCCACATATAACTTCATGCTGCAGGCTTCAGGGAAGTCGCCAATCTGTAATAAATCAATTTACATGTTTTTTGTAGGTGATTGACATCACTTATTATTGAAAAGTCGAGTGCTGGGATATTTACAAATTACCTGCGCACCGCATACATCTCAGCAAATATAAAAATTACATTGTCAACCCTGTTCTACGAAATACAGGCAATGAAAGATAACAAAAAATATTAAGTCCCATATAAATGGAACTCGCTATTTTTCGTGCAGCAGGCTCCATCTCATTAGATTAAGCGAGTGGGCTCGGACCAGTCGCCCGCGATTTTTCTTCCAACTTTATCCTCTCGGGTAGCCTTGATAAATTTCTCTGAATTTGAAGAGGGTTCGAAGTTTTTCGCGGAAGGATTACATAATGAATGATCGGCGGGCGTCGTTTTTCACGGCGATAGTGTCGCGCTCAGTGTTGCGATTCGCAATCAATCTTGTCACACACGTCACACGGGCTGGACGCATATCATCCCGCTGTCACGCGTCACGCCCTAACGTCAAAATCCACATTTTTAGCTACATTATACGTCTTTATCAGTGGTCATGGTATTTTAAATATATTCTCCCGGGATTTTTTGTGAAAGCCTCTTGTTTTAATCTGATTGCTTATGGCTTTGAAACGGCCACCGATTCGACATCCTTTTAGTAAACAAGCTATTTTCGGATGTTAGACTTTAGTCCAAGTGATATTTATAATAGCACGTAATAATACTTATAATAAGAATAGAGGGGAATCAAATTAAGTACGAATTATATTAAAATGTGCAGTAATGCAGTAACATGAGTGGGTCACTGTAACACTCACAAGCGATCGCGTACACAACGCGTCCACCATTGTTCACTAAAATATAACCTACTTCAGTTACTGGTGACTGGCTGTTACTCACGACTTTGTTATCGTGATCCAAAATTCGTTTGCTCAGTCTAAGAATTGGAATTGTTCCTATGACATTCACTATACATTGTTATCTCGCGCGGCCCGGCGCTCCCACCACTTTTGACAAGTCCACAACATCATGATTAAAGTGAAGTTGTTTGCTTCGTATCACTTTGAATGGTTGTAAACACAATGAATATCACATTGACCGTGAACCGCCACTCTCGCTGTCCCGAAAGATGTTGAAAGAGCACTCGCGATGATGGATGGTAACATACAACCCGTAATGATATCAACACAAACTACCACATAACGTAGGTTGCATTTTTACAAAACATATATTTTATACTACTGAACCAAAATAATAATCATTATTAGGGTTCCGTAGTCGAATGGCAAAAACGTAAATCTTATAATTTCCTTATGTGTTTATCTGTCTGCCTGTCTCTTCGCATATTCGTCTGTCAGCATGTCCGTGTGTCCATCCATTCGTTTCTTCGTTTGTCGGACTGTCCATCAGTTCGTCCGGACCGATCGAAATGCGGTTGATGACATTATTTGATTCTGCTCAACTTAGACTGCCTGAAAATTTGATTCGGTCCAGGAGATTTTGAGCAATTTTTTAAAAAAACACCAAAATAATTTAGGCGAAACAATATATTTTTTTTTACATAACTTTCAGATTTATGTACCAATTGAGTACAAAAACTAATCAGCTCTACTCCTCAAAAAACTACGTCTAATACACAAATTGCATCAAAATCGGTTTACCCGTATGTGAGTATTCGTTGACGAAAAATTTTGAAAAAAGTGTTTTTTCGACATAGTAGCTTCGAAATTTTTCAACCAAACATTCTTTGATATTCTACGATATTTTAGTACAAAAAAAACCACGTCAAATGCAGTTTCAAAAATCAAAATCGAATCTAATTCTCAAAACTTATAGCTTTTCGAATATTAAAATTACGTTGTTTTTAGACAACTTACTTATTTTTTTTTAAATAACTTTCAAGTTTATTACCGATTGACTTAAAAATCTTATCTGCTTTTCTCCTTTAAAAACTGCGTCAAATACCGTTGATTTAATCAAAATCGGTCAACGTGTTTGGGATTTATCAATGAAGAAAATTAAAAATAAAATGTTTTTTGACATTGCATCCATATTTTTCAAACTTTCGATTATTTAGCTAAAGCAATATTTTAGATCTCAAAAATTGAGTTGAATACCAGCATCGTTTTCAAAATATACAGCTTTTCAAAAATTAATATACTTCCATTTTTAACAAAATAGATGTTTGAACTGAAAAATTTATGGTTATATTTTTTACTCTTTTCAGCTTAAAAGACCTTAATTAGTGGGAAGTTTCAGGAATGGCCCGTAGGGTCACCCGTTTATATATTTTTTTAAATCGATTTACACTTTTTTTTTAAATCGATCACATACTAGATTTGATTGTGGGATAATATACATAAAATATTTCAGCAGCTGTACGAAACAAAATTTGTTTTATAGTGCCTTAGCGAAATACAAATATATTACTGTCGAAATAATATATCACTAAATGTCTCTCTTATCATTGAAAATCGATATGAAGTATTATTGAAACAATTAAAATCGATAAAATACTAATAAATATCGCTATAACATGAATCGTGTGTGAAAATATTCAGCCAGGCGCGACTTTCGGTTTTCTGCTCTCAATGAGATCATGGCGTGCTTTGATAACGTATTCTTTGTGACGACCGACATATGGCTAATGGTATTGTCAAGGCCATGACACATCACTATCGTGTATTCAAATATTTTTAACTTCCCACTACGTATTTAGATAAGGAGATTGCTGATTTTGTCGCGATTTTTGAAAATCAAGTTTTCACCAGATTGTCACGTTTTGAGGTCCAAAGAACCTTTTCCGTCTGTTTTCACGATGACATCTTTATATCTGTATGTATGTGTGTGTATATGTGCGTGTGTGTGCATGTGTGTGTGTGTGTGCAGATGTGTGTGTTTAGGTGTGTGTATGTGTTTATGTCAACATTTCGTAAGTTTTAAACGGCTTGACCGATCGAAATGCGTTTAATGGCATCCGATTAGATTCCGCTCAAAGCAATTCAGTATAGATTTTGAGAAATTAAAAAAAAACTCAAACAATTTTTTAACAAAGCATTATTTTTCTAATATAACTTCCAAATTAATGTATCGGTTGAGGTATACAACCTAATCAGTTCTTTTCACCAAAAAAAACTGCATCCAACGCATGAATTCTATCAAAATCGGTTAATCCGCCCAGGAGTTATGGTTAACGAAAATTTTTGCAAAAAGTATTTTTTCAGTAAAATCAGAAAATTTCCCTTTGTACTAAATGCATATAGTTCTATATGAACCTATACAAACCTACATGAACGGTACGTATACCAAAATAACATTTTTTTACAATTTTTGTCAGTTTATCTGTCTGTCTGTTCCAGCTTGTCTCTGAAACGGCCAGATCGATTTAGACGGGACTTTCACTGACAGATAGCTGATGTAATAAGGAGTAACTTAAGCTACTTTTATTTTAGAATTTTTTTCCACCCGGATGAAGTCTCGGCCACGACTAGTGTGGAATGTAATGACCATCAGTCAGGACGCATATTAGAAAAAATTACTATAACTCCTATATATTAATTTAAATTTAATAGTAGTTTCAGTTGACCGTATGTACCCCATGTTGGGGCTAACGCAACGGTTCTGGTACACTCGTAAACGAGGAACAATCATATTCCGAATGCTGTGACTTTGGACACGCTCATCCCACTTCATTTAATGACTATGGCAATAGACATGATTGCTTAGTTTGAAATAAAAAGTAGGTACAAGGAGTAAGCCTGGTACATAACTAACAAACCGCCGTGCGCTGAAAATGACTGAATTGAAGTTATTGGTTTAGCCCAGCGAAAGAGGTATTACTATGTCTATGGTTTAGCCCGAGTCGAGTACTGCTTCGAATCCTTCTATTGTGAAGTTTTTAGGGTTCCATGCTCAAAGGTTAAAAACGGAACCCTCTTAATACAATACATAAGTAATGCGTCCGCTGTCTGTCTGTCACCAAAACGCCATAATCATAAAATGTGACGACCTAACATGTAGAGTATTAATAAAATAAAATATCGTGTCAATGTTTATGTACAGAAAGGTGCAACTTTTTTTTGTTTAAAATTATAAGATAGCAAACAAGCAGATGGCTCTCCTGCCTGCTCGACAAATTACACTTACTGATCTAACCCCAAATTAAGCAAATATTTGCTTGTGTTATGGGTGTTAGTCAACGATACTACTAATACATAGAAATACATATATAAAAACCCGAATATATATGTAATAAACACCGACACCTGGAAATACAAACATTTAGGCTCAACACACAAATGCTTGTCCCCATAGGGGATCGAACCCGAGCCCCGTTGATCGCGTAGTCAGCGCCGCTAACCACTCGACCAACGGTGCGGTAAAAATAGAAACAATGGTGAGATGGCAATGCCACATGCATAAGCCTACCGGCTGGCATACCCTCTAAACCAAAACACGGCAATGACAAGCACTGACGCTATTACGGCAGGAATAGGTAAGGCGATGCTACCAAATACCCGGGCGAGACTTTGCGGATCTCTATCGTCTAAGTCACGATGGTACTGACACGTATATCCAATTTCTCGTCTTGTCCGACCTGCCTAGCGGAACGGCTTTTGGTTAATTCTTCAAAAGAGCCCGGACGAACACGGGGTAATACGTACCTATACTACCTAGTGACTAGCTGTTCTTCAAAAAGAATATTCACGGGACAAATTCCAGTTACTGATCTAACTCCAAAGTAAGCAAATTATTTGCACCAGCACGGGTGTTCAACGATACTAATACATAGAAATACATACATAAGTACTAGAATATATTTAATAAACACCCACACCCGGAAATACAAACATTTATGCTCATCACACATATGCTTGTCTCTGTCGGGGATCGAACCCGAGCGCCGTCGATTGCGTAGTCAGGACCGCTAACCACTCGACCAACGGGGCGGTCAAACATTAATTTTTTTGTAAAATTTTACTGTCAGTGTTCTTTTTCTAACTCACTAACTTAAATCTAAACATTTTAGAAATTTGTGCGTCCGTCTTTGTCTTGTTATAGCTTAAAATTGGCCTGACCCATCTTGATGTAACTTTGTATACGGTGAGAGCACCTAACAACTTTTTGCTATGTGTTTTCCCTACCACCTCAAATCTCCCCCACCAAAGTCAAAGTCAAAGTCAAAACATTTTTATTCCAATTATCCTTTACAGGCACTTTTGACGAGTCAACATTTTTTGAGTTACTACCGGATCGGAATCGCGGCCACACACTGAGAAGATCCGGCGGAAGAAACTCAGCGGGCTTGTCTTTTTTTGTGCATATACATTTTTTTAAACAATGTTTTTACAATTACAATTACAATGTATTTATGAATAATATATTATAATTATTATGAGACTGCTATGAGGAGCAATTAATCCCATGCCTTATTATCATCCAAATATTCAGATATTTTATAGTAACCTTTTTTACAAAGTTTAGATTTGATACATTTTTTAAATTTGTGTATTGGTAGATCTTTAATAGCATTTGGAAGTTTATTGTAAAAGCGTATAGATTGCCCCATAAAAGAGTTACTTATTCTGTGGAGACGTGATACATGCAGAGCAAGATTGTTTTTGTTCCTTGTGTTTACATTATGTACATCACTATTTTTCTTAAATGAAGAAATATTTTTACGAATATACATCAAGTTTTCAAATATAAACTGTGATGGTACGGTTAAAATATTAATTTCTTTAAATTTTTCTTTTAGGGAAACTCGTGGACTGAGATTGTAAATAGCTCTTACAGCTCTTTTTTGTAAAACAAAGATTGTATTTATATCAGTGGAATTTCCCCATAGTAGAATCCCATAAGACATAATACTATGAAAATAACTAAAATACACAATTTTCGCAGTGTCTACGTCACTAATCTGTCTCATTTTTTTAACTACAAATGCCGCTGAACTCAGTCTACTCGTTAATTTGTCGATATGTGGTCCCCACTGTAGTTTTTTATCTATCGTAATCCCTAAAAAGACAGTAGAGTCCACAAGATCCAATTTGTCCCCGTTAAGTTGTACATTGGTATCTATATGCCTTACATTAGGCGTTGAGAATCTAATACACTTGGTTTTATTTCCATTTAATAGGAGGTTGTTAACATTGAACCAGTGTACAACTTTTGAAATCGCAATGTTCACTTCGTCATACTTACCAACTCGTCTTTTCACTTTAAATAAAAGTGAAGTGTCATCCGCAAACAGTACGATTCCATGCCTATCGCCAACAAAGAAGGGCAAGTCATTTATATATATCAAAAACAAAAACGGACCAAGAATGGATCCTTGTGGAACACCCATGGTGACAGTGGCACCGTTTGATCTTATGCCATTGATATCGACCCTCTGAGTTCTTCCATTCAAATACGAAGTCAGAAGATCGAGGGCCTTACCTCTAATGCCATAGTAGTGTAATTTCCTTATCAGACTGCAGTATATAATTTATCAGTGTTAAGTCATTCGATATATTGGGTGTTATTTGATTCATTGTTCACAAAGTAATGCCTTCATCTATGCAATCTTCCTATTTTATGTTTCAAATAAATATTATATTGTTTTATTGAATAACGTTGTAAGAGTTCCCCCGGCCGGCGCGGCGCCGGGACAAAGCTATTAAAGAACAGCGGAGTATCTATTTCTATAAAACTAATATTATCAAACGCTGACGCAAGTCCACTATCGAAGCCGGGACGCCATCACCGGGTCAATTATACTGGCTCGTTAAGTTTTCACAATAACCCGGCGGGGCGCCGCCCGCCCGCCCCCCGCTCGTAACCGATCCGTTAATAACGCGTATTACTGGGACGATAAAACCATTTTATAATAATTCTCATTGCGACACGTAATTTTTAACAGAATTTAGTGTTTTTTTTTTTTCAAAAGCGCATATACATGTAAATAGCGAATATAAAGCAAACACAGCGACTTGATTAAATTTCTCGATACAGGACATCAAACAAGTAGTTCCGATGCTAATAGAATAGTACTTAGTACTGAGTATGTGTAGAATGGTACCACCGCCTTACCTATTCGGTAAACTTATGCATGTTGCATTAGACCTCGCCACAAGATAGCAACACACCATTAACATCTTTGGTGTCTATAGGTGATGGTTGGCCCTTTCCATCAGGAGACCCGTCTGCTTCTTATGATATAAAAAAACATCGCACTACTAATCGCCACATTACCTTCTACTAAAAGACCGGCGTGTCATCAAATAAGTGAGATTAAACTTGTTCTGAAACTTCGTTACATTTTATATAAACTTAACAGATACAAGTATCCTATCGCACTTCCTTCTCAACCAGTAGGTATCCCAATTAAATTCAAATAACCTACAGCGATAAGCTCTTTAAAAATTTAAGTTTAAAAAACTCGTTCCTTTTTTCGATAGTCGAATATAGATAAGCTATTCCGTGGAGTTGCACTCTCAAAGTGATTATATAATGAAGAGTCCGAACCGATTGATGCCGGAGCACCGTCGAGTGTGCCAACGAGCAGACGAGCCACTCAGCGCCGCTCCTTACGTAGCCTTGGCCCGCACCGGTCACAACCGCGGGCCAAGGCTACGAGAGAGCGCCGATCGGCAAATCTGCATTTTATTATTAAAGGTCAAATTGTGAAAATGGAACAATACTAATGGCCGGTAAGCGTAACTCGTTGTGGTCATACGTGTGGTGATGGGTTCCAGAGACAAACAGCACTAAGAACTACTATCCATTTGAATAGCATATGCATGGATTTTGAAAAAACGAATATTATTATTATGTTATTGTAATACCTTTTTGTTACAAGTATGGTAGTAGTGCTGGCCGGTGGCCACTTGTCTGATTTTAAATTTATATTCAAATAATAGTAGAATTATTTTAGTAATGACATGGAATAAAATGTATTCGTAAATGTGTTTACGGTGTTTCGGTTCGGACATGAGTCTTGAGACTTTTTTTTCTGAATGTCTCAATTACTGTTAGCCTTATGGGCTGATACAGCTTCACCGGTCGCGGGGGCGAGCACAGTGTGCTCAGCCAGAATTTAAAGGTGTAGGGCTGTATGCCCTCCGCCCTAAGGGTGTCTCCTGTGAGACCGAACCTCGACTTAGGATGGGGTCGTGATTTGCGATGAGAGGGCTAGTGGCATTGTTTTGTCCGTCCGCCGAACCTTGCCCTTGGGCTCGGTTTGCCGAAGGGCGAAACAGGGGTCCTCGTCGCCGCCGGCGGCGACAGTGTCGCGAATATAGGTGTGTAGTGTTATCGTGTAAACCGTTGGCCAGAGTTATCGGGTCATCGGGATCGGTGAGAACGTGGCGGGGCCTACGTAGTTTGGGATCAGGATTAGGGTCTGGGATGTAGTCAGCCGCGGTTACCACCAGTGGGTTCGGATGCGAGATGGCACGATCGAAGTATCTTTTAGAGATTTCTTTGAAATGCTTTGCTAAGCTCGGCAATTCAAGATCGTTATGGATGTCTACGTTGCGCATATACTACGGTGCTCCCGTGGCAATACGCAGGAATTTATTTTGTACCATTTGCAACGGATGCAAGTCCGTACGGGGGAGATGGGCAAACGCTACGCAAGCGTAAGAAAGGATGGGGCGTACGCACGACTTGTAAAGTGTCACCTTGTGTCTAAGTGACATTTTACTGCGTTTATTGATAAGATTATATAACCGACCTACAACGAACTTAGTCCTAACTTTCATTCTCTGTATGTGCGGTTTGAATGACATTTTGCTGTCCAACGTTATCCCGAGGTACTTGACTTTCCTTTCCCACAGGATGACGTTTCCGAACAGGGTAATGTTGCCTAGCTTACGCAGACCGCACCTTTGTTGTCGCGGGTGTTTACCGCGGCGAAAGTACACGGCTGCACTTTTTGTGGGGTTTATTTCGATACGCCATTTTTTGAACCAATCACCAAGGGCATTGGCCGCAGCCTGCAGCCGCTTGGTGATTGTTACTTCGGAAAAGTTGGACGTATAGAGGGCGGTGTCGTCGGCGAGCGGCGGCTCGCGTGGTACGTCGCACGTGTACAGGGAGAATAATACGGGTGACTGTATGGAGCTCTGCGGGACACCTGCTGTGATCGATCTATGGGCGGAGAAGGCTCCCTCCACGCGAAATTTGAATCGGCGGTTGATGAGGTACTCTCGTATGATGAGTGCGAGTCTGTTGGGTACGTCCATTTGGTATAGCTTGTATATTAAGCCATTGTGCCAGACTTTGTCGAACGCCTTTGCGACGTCGATGAATAGGGCGCCTTTGGGAATTTGCAGCCCCGGGGCTGCGTTTAACCCGTTTAGGATATATTCGGTGAGACGGTGCACTTGATGAGTGCAAGAGTGAGCTGCTCGGAACCCGAACTGCTCATTTATTAAGAGGCCTTTCTCGTGAACAAATGCCTTAAGGCGAGCGAGTATAATTTTTTCATAGATTTTGCCTAACGTATTTATTAGGCTAATGGGGCGGTAACTACTGACTTTATTGCGGGGTTTACCCGGTTTGTGAATTCCTATGACGGTGGCTTCTTTCCACTCGTCTGGAAACGCGCAGCCGGCTAGTAGTGCATTGAATATGCACACTAGTAGGCATATTAGGGAGGGGGGGAGGTATTTAACTACCTTATTAGTGATTTTATCGGGCCCCGGGGCCGTTTTATTGTGTAGACCTTTTATTATGTCGCCTACTTCTTCGGGATCAGTGGGTAAAAGTGGGTCACCCGGTGGTAGCGCCGCGCTGCGCTCTACTTCGCTATCCACAAGATGGATGTGGTCTAGGTCCGTAGGCTGGTTTGATGGGGAACATTGTGTTTGGATACTGTCGGCCAGGCATTCGGATTTGTCTACATCATCAAAAGCGGGCGTTTGATTAGGTCGAATGAGTGGAGGCATCTCTACTACTGGTTCGTTTTTAAAGGCCCTCGCCAACGGCCAGTAGGCCGTGTGCGATGGCGAGACCTCACTTGACAGTCTGCCCCACCGTTCGTTACGATACTCGGCGATGCGCCGCTTTACTTCTCTTTGTAAAGCTCGTAGCGAACGGCGATTGTCTTCGGTCATGTATCGGTCGTAGAGCCGCGTAGCGGCGTTTTTGCGTCTCAGTAGGTCGCGTAGCTCTTCCGGTAGTTTCCATCTGCCCCGAAAGGCGTCCGGTATTTCCCGCGAGGAGCTATCGACTACCGATTCTATGTGGATAGTTAGTGACTTAATGGCGGATTTGGCTTCCTCTACCATACTAATGTTGCCAGAAATTTGGTCGGGGTGCTCTGATTGTATCGACTGAAAATTCACATCGAGAGTCTTGGGACTCATGTCCGAACCAATGTAATATAAGTTAACTCAGTACCGCTACCTAGGGACAGAGAGCCGCAAGCAGTAGCTCCCTGAAGATCACCATAGAACCGTTCCGGGAGACTACTTTAATTGAAACGTTTGTTACCGAATACGACATCATTATTGCTTTTACTAAATGACCTTTTGTTGTTCAGAGGCTATCATATTCAACTTAATGTCACATAAGCCTATAGCGCAAAAGCCAACAAGATGCTACCAAAGGTAACTCACTTATCAAGTTGCGATTAGCAGTTTAGAATGAAAGAACACACATACAAACTGCCTATAATCATAATGCTCCTGTTTTCTTCAAACCGTTGTCAGGCAAAAATATTTTTATTTTTTTACTATAGAAAAGGTGCTCATATACAATGGGACCTTATTTAGTTGGGAAAATATAGTTAGTTCACTAATTCACCTTCCACCCCTCCCACATTGCCAGCACAGAATTACACAGAAGGCTATATTTACACAAAAGTGTATTTTCCCCCGTGTTGGTTCGGGCTCCTTTGAAGGAAAGACCAACTTCCGTTCTGCCAGGCAGGTCGTAAAAGGCAACCTATTGTATAGCCAATTGTCACTACCATCGAGATTTCTGGGTAGTAATGAGCAAAGCGAGAGCAAGAGCAAGACCAAGACTCGGGCAGTGTTGGTCTTCGTCTTGGTGTTGCGTGTTCGGTCTCGGTCTTGGTGTTGCGTCAATACTGCTAGTCTTAGTCTTGGTCTTGATTTTGCTTATTAAGTCTTAGCCTTGGTCTTGGTCTTGGTATTTAGTTTTGTTTTTGTTCATTTGATCTGTTACTTGTTTTCTATAATAATTTTCCTAAGTCCAACTATCATTATACATTATCACTATACATTTTAAAGACATTATTGATAATACACAGTATTGAAGTAATAAACACTTAATCATGTACGTGAAACTTGTATATAATTTTTTAATCAATTGTAGTACGAAAATAATGTATAGGCACCATATGCGTTACACAATGAACGTGTATGTAGGTATAAATGCGAAAGTTTGGATGGATGTTTGTTACTCAACCGGTTACTCAACGGTTTTGAATGAAATTTGGCACACAGGTAGATGATAGACCTGGAATAGCACATAGGCTACTTTTTATCCCAGAAAAAATTAGGTGATCCCGCGGGATTCGCCGAAAACTTTTATAATGCAGCGGGCTGCACGGTGCAGCTAGTACTCGTATATATGCGCACACGCATATGTGTGTGCATGCGCGTGTATATGTGTGTGTGCGTGTGTGTATGCGTATATGTGTATCTGTGTGTAACAGTATGTTTTTAAACAGGAAAAATGGTTTTCTGTTTTAGTGTTGTATTTAGATTTACCATTTTATTAATTTTCACACCCGGTAGAGGTGAATTCTATATCGACAAATATTACAAAAAAAATGTAAGTATATAGCTCCAGTTCTTACAAATCTAATTAATCGTCCTTTTAAAGAAGAAATTTTCCCATGTTAAGCCTACTTATGGTCTATGGCCTAGGATGATTAAATGAAAGTCAATAATTACAGACAAATAACATAAATAACAGTGCTACCAAAAATATTTGAAAGAGCCATGTAAACATCCATCATGTGGTTTAAGCCATCCTTTTTTATATATTTTTTAATTTCAAATTAACTGACACATTTTCTTACTACCAACGAATATTATCTATTTCTTTCATTGTTTCAAGTCACAAATCGAACTTTTAGTGTAAAAAAGTGCAATGCACTTTAAAGAATTTCAATTTATGAAATACTAGCTGTTGCCCGCGACTTCTTCCGTGCGGACTTTGTTTACTCCGCTCCTACTGGTCATAGCACGATGTTATATAGCCTATAACCTTCCTCGATAAACAGGCTATCCAACTCAAAAAGAATTATTAAAATCCGTTCAGTAGTTTTTGAGATTAGCGTACAACCAAACAAACAAACAAACTCTACAATGTTATAATATTTGTTCCCAGAAATCATCAACCATGAGTTGCCCAAAAATTAGTGTCGGTACTATAGCATAGTATGAAACTTAATTTATATAATAGGTAGGCATTGATATAAAATACCCAAGATACATCATTTTATCAAAAACGTCCTCCAAAAATAAGTGCACAATTTTAAATTGTGCGCTCATTTCAAATAGAATCGCGTCGGTCGCGACACTAACGACTAAAATTGATAAATTTTATTTCTTTTCGTACATTGCTTTGTAAAAACAACTATAAGTCTGGTTGGATATGCAAAGACATATGTTTTTGCCATATCTATAACTATTTTAAATGAAATTAGGGACACTTTTGAGTGTCAGTTTTGTTCGGGACAGTGCATCTTGGGTTTTTTATATCAATGTGGTAGGTATGTGTAAGCCCATGTGGGGTAGAATAAGTTCGGACATTCGAGTTTAAATAAATTACCAACAAATATTGTAAACCCTATTGTGAAAAGAAAATATATATTTTTTTATTTCATAAGATAGCAAACAAGCAGATGGATCTCCTGATGGAAAGAGTCAACCATCGCCTATAGACACCAAAGGAATTAATGGTGCTTTGGTATCTTGTGGCGAGGTCTGATGCCACATCCATAACATTTCCGGCTTCTCGCCCTCCAAACCGGAACACGACAATGACAAGCACTGACGCTATTCCGGCAGGAATAGGCGATGGTACCAGACCCTGGGGAGACAATGCAGAACTCTACCATCTAGTAGCCTTGATGGTAGTGACTCGTATAGCCAATCGGTCGCCCTTTACGATCTGCCTGGCAAAACGGCAGTTGGCCTATTATTTTTTATATCATAAGATAGCAAACAAGCAGATGGTTCTCTTGATGGAATGGGTAAGGCGGTGGTACCAGACCCGGGCGAGAAAATGCGGAACTCTACCACCTAGTAAAAGGAGCCCGAGAGTAGTCTGACAAAAGTCTTGTAGATCCGAATTTTCAAATAGTTTACTTTTTTATATTTAGTGTTGAAGTGAAGTCAAGCAATTTGGAAATTCTAAATAAAAAAATATGTTTTGAGAGAGGGAAAGTATATTTTCATGTAATGACAAATATTTGAGATTATAATTTCAACGGAAAATTTTATTTCGTTAAGTCTTGCACAACCGGTCTTGGTCTTGCACATTCAGTCTTGGTCTTGGTCTTGCTCATATGGTCTTGCTTGGTCTTGCTTGTAAAAACATGGTCTTGTTCTTGGTCTTGCTTCTTTGCAAGACCAAGACCAAGACTGCAAGACCATGACCAATTTTGCTCATCACTACTTTTAGGTGGTAGAATTCTGCAACGTCACGCCAGGGTACTTCGTACAACCGCCTTAGCTATTCCTGCCGCAATAGCGGCAATGCTTGTCATTGTTATGTTCCGGTTTGGAGGATAGGATAGCCGGTATACTTAGGCATGTGGCATCTCGCCACACGGATAGCAACGCACAATTAACATCTTTGGTACCTATAGGCGATTGTTTCTCTTTACACCAAGAGAGCTATTTGCTTATTTAATATCTTATAATATGAAAAAAATGTACTTAGACGAACTCTGCTCGCCCTCGACGTCAACAAATCTAAAGGGCCAATCAACAAAAAAAAATCTAAAAGACATTGATCACCAGCTTTTTGGAAGCATCTGCTATGTGTGCTCTGAGGCGGAAACAATTACGGAGCAGATAGTACAGAGCCTTGCGGTTACACGGTTATGTACCGCAAGGCTCTGTACTATCCCCTTCGTTGTTTCTTCTTCACATCAATGATAGGATGCATTCATTGCTATGCAGAAGACAGTACGGGAGAGGATATACCCGTGTCGTCGAAAGATTCTCACATACCGTGTCAATCTTTCGACGACACAGGTAAATGGGAGTTGGAATAGGCTAGATTCTGAAACTGAAACATCTCTGGAGCGGGTGTCAAATTGGGGCGAGCAAAATCTTGTTACATTTAACCTCCACAAGCTCAAGTCTGCGCATTTTCCAATAAAAATAACCCTTTTGCCACAGCTCTTCTATTTCAGGGCACTCCGCTTACTATTTTTAACAGTATTAACACTTCAGGTTTAAAATCGCAAGTGACGTTAATTTTCATTATTTGAAGGTCAAAGCAAAGTTAGTTTCTAAGAAACTTTGGATATTTATTGTTCGGGAATTTATATCACGGTTAGTGTGAAGGGTAGGTCACAAAAACCTTGACGGCTCGCGTCTGTCGTAGTGACAGCATCATGGAAGCACCCACACCACTTCGACTTGTGAAACTCTCGGCGGCGGTTGCGTACAGGACTTACTTATAACAATTAAATTTAAACGGTCGGCAAAGCTATCGAAGGACATTTTATACACTTAAGTGAGCTGTTCAACTGCTGGTGGAGCACATATCGGTAGCGCTATCAAGAAATTCGGAGACGTCGGCACGGGAACTCCACAGCGCGGCTACAAGGTAAGTGACCAAATTCTTCCGCGTTTACCGTGATATATCTGTGTAGTACAAATTACCCGAAAACTAGGACCAGCCATCCCAGCCTAGCTTTAAGCTATTACATGTATCGTGCCAGATGGTACTTCATGTCTGGCAATGTACTAATCCATACTAATATTTTATAAATGTGGAAGTAACTCTGTCTGTATGTCTGTCTGTCTCTTCTACACGCCTAAACCACTGTACCGATTTGTATTAAATTTTGTACAAAGATAGTTTGAGACTCGGGAAAGGACATAGGATAGTTTTTATCTGAGAAATCTTACGGGAATGGGAACTATGCGGGTAAAACCCCGAGACTTTGACCGAGAGACCGAGACCCCGAGTCACGGGTACAACTAATGTTCTATAAAACGCAAGTTGGGCCGCACATGGAGTATTATTCATACATTTGGACTGGTGCTCCCTCTAATTTGAAGATTTGTAGCGGGAAATTAAAAAAAAGTAGCTGTGCATGATTCAAGTAAAAAAATATATTACATTAAAGTAGGTAAATATTGGATATCTAGTTTAGGGAAATGATATGTAAGGTATAAGTTTTCACAGAGAGCTGGCTTCTGCGACTGATATTCACAAATCCAAAATGCTCCACGCGAATAATCCTAATATATTTGATACAAATTTCCATAACATTTAAATACAATTTGCTCGGCGGCACACCGTATCCGCCGCAGCGAAAATGTATGTTTTGGCTCTAAGGCATCAAATACTAAACGTAAATTTCGGGAATATTGTCGCGGACATCAAAATGTTATGTAAAAAAGGTTATTTTAAAATTTTAGATAATAATCTAAAAGAGGACTGAATAGATTTTAAATATTTGTCCAAGTATCTCACTGACAATATGGAACTGTAACTGTTATACTAGGATGAACCGTATTATAGAAGTTAGATCGTTCAATTAAAGTTCAACGGCTACAAAAAATAAATTTAGGATTCCGAAGTCCTAGGAACCTTACAGTATTGCCGTGCGTCCTCAGCCTAGCTCAGATAAGTATTATTTGTATTAGAAAGCTGTAATTTGGTTCGAATAATATCATATCAGTAGTACTGATAAAGTGACAAAATAAGATCTTGAAAAATATTTTCATATGGTACCTACGGTAAGTGTATAAGGGATGTTTGTGTTTTTCTCGCGTACCCCAAAATGTAGGACATGGTTGGATAGATATTCAAAAAATATTGTGGGTTTGTGAAAACAGTTTTTCTATTAAGGGATCCGTTTGTGAAATATTAACTCTAGCTCTAGCAAGCTCTAAAAGCTTGCTAGAGCTATATATTATGTTTATTGGCCATCTGTTTGGCCTAGGTCAAACTGAATTTTAATTATAATTCAAGTAAATTAAGGCTTGAAAATAAAAAACGTAAAATTATGTGATCGATAATAAAACGAGTATCGTTTAGAAAAATAATGTGTTAAGAAAATATTTCCGGAAAATGCAAATAAGTATAAAATAATATTTTCAGAATCAAATTAAAAGTGACATACTTTGTTGTAATTCACATCACTTTCTTGGTGAAATTTTTAATACAAATATATCGAGTTCAGTTCTGTAACAAACAAATAAAAACTCACAAATTTTATAAACATATTTTAAAAAAATACAAATGAAAAATCGTTTAACAGTTAAAAAAACCAGTCACTGGGGAAAAACTTTATTTTCCAGTAATTTGAGAACAAATAAAAAATCGCTGTACTAACAACTAAACACTTTAAAACTAGGTACGTTACAAAAACAAATTAACACGGCTTCAAAAATTGCACATACAGAAGATGCAGTGCGATAGCAATGAGTGAAAAAATAACAAAAGCATGCTAGTAGGGACATGGAAGGGGTATCCCTGCATTCAGAGGGTACAACGTGATTATTTTGTTACTTGTATTAGGATTTCATAGCGGTTTCATAGATTTCATAGAGATTAAATTACTTTTAGTTCGCAAGTAATTGTTATAAAATCCTATTACTAAATAAGTGTGATGTTTTTAAGAATTTTGTACTTATCTTTAATTTTATGTAATCTGTCCAAATTGAACAGGCAACACTGGCTGTTATATGTGATTGATGTGATCCACCAATCGTAAAACCCGTTTGAGCGTGAATTTTCTGTAATAATGGCATGATGGGTCGCGAATGGCGTTCTGACTTGGGCAATGTTCGAAGGAAGTGTAATAATTAAGTGAATTGTTAGATATCTAACAAGTGTGAATTGTAATAATAATTTAAGTGAAAGTGTTATATCAACAGTGTAATGACTTGTTGTTTTAAAATTTCGCTGACTTTAAGTAGGTACACTTTTAGGTCCGATAATATTCATCAATAAAAAAATCTTATAAATGGTTGACCCTTCGGGCCATCCCTGAAACTCCCCGCTAAACTAAGGTGTTTTAAGTTCAAAACAATTAAAACTAAAAGAATAGATTTTTTCAGTTCGTACATATAGTTAGTTAAACATGCCAGTATTAAGATTTTTGAAAGACTGTATATTTCGGAAGCGATGATCGATTTTTATCTTACGAATGGCATTCAACTTAACGTTTGAGATCTAAAATGTTGCTTTAGCTAGCAAGCTTTAGCTCATAGAACTATTACTACAATTCATCCGACCTTTAGCTACATAATCGATAGGTTGAAAAAATTCGAAACAATGTCAAAAACATTTTTATCAAAACTTTTCGTCATTGATAAATTCCGTGATAAATCCCAAACAAATTTAAAAATTTAAAATAAACAAAATGTTACATTTGAATTTGGAATTTGTCATTTTTATATAGTTGTTCATTATGTATTTTTATTTTCGCGCCAATATATTGTAAAATATTTTGTAATATTAAAATTAAGGGAGAACCGAATCGCAGTGTTTATATTACACAAAGATCTTAATCCGCTGGATTGCGATTTATGGTCAGTTTTATTGAAGGTATGGCTTGCTCTAAATGCCATGATAATTTGAAGTCCCTAAAATAATCCATACGATTGGAAGTGAAGAATTTTCCCCTGGAAAAAGTGCGTGCTTTTATTGATAACTGGCCTCAACCTCTAAGGGATTGTATTGAAGTCAATGGAGACCACTTAGAATAAGCTTTATATATTTTTAATGCATTTATATTAATACATTAAACTTATACTCTGTAATAGTTATAAAGTTTATGTGCAATAAAAAAAATAGGTAGATATGCCTCACTCATTTCACGAGCATTCATTTTTTCGTTAAAATAGGCAATACGCAATAGATAAATCCTCTCTTTCTGAGATTGAAGCCCTAACAAGTTTGTAACGCTCGTATTTCTAGCTAGCCTCATGGCAATACGAGTACTTAAACTCTTCTGGCAGATACTTGCAACTGCCAGATTGGGTTGGCTGTTTACATGTACTTTTCACACTATGGAATGAATATGTCCCCAAAATTTCAGCCTTGTGCGAGCAGGTTATGAGTTACAATCCCAATGATAACTTTGCTATCTTCTGGCGCATACTTGCAAGTTGCAATCATCAAAACAGGCTGTTAATTTTTTTAGACTGAAAAAAGACCATATATAAATTAAAAGATTTGCAGAGTCTCGTGCAAGCAGGTTACGAAAAAAATATTTTTACACTTTTAAAATTTTAAAATATGGTGACGCAACTGCAAGGCACATATCAGAACGGCATTTTCTTGATTGCCTGGTAGTGAAATAATATTTTAAAAAATTCTAGCTTTGTGTGAAGCGGGTTAGTCGGAGGTTTCAGTAGCTCCTCTACTATTATATAATGGGTGACTTTTATTTCCTTTTTTTATTTTTTTTTATTTTTCATTATTGTTAATCAAGTCATTTGATTATTTGCTTTTATATATGTTTGGTAAATTAATTTAGTTATTTAATTATCTACTTACAATTGACTTTCTGTTGTGGTCATGAAAGTTAAGTTGTAACACGTAATATGAAAACAAATTGATTTTGTTTTATCCGCTAAGAAATAAACTAAAATTAGAGCTCTGAATTTTTAGGCGACCGCACAATCGCGTTATTGATACCACCAACATACCGAAATCACAGATTAAAATATAATAGAGGAACTATTATATTTTAATCTGTGAATCCGAAATAAATACGGCGACAGTCGACCCCACATGACACAGGAGTGCACTTCGAACCACTTGCGCGCGCGATACAGGTATCTCTTCTAATATTGTTGAGGAAACATTTGTATTTTTGTACCGAATGAATACAAAATTTAGGACACGCGAGCGATATATCGAGTAACAGCTTGTATGTCATAGTTTAGGAGTGTGTTCTGTGGCTAGTTTAATAAATCTGTTTCGAAATACGTTTCGGCATATCATTTTTGAATTTTAACTGACAAACCCTCCTCGTTTCAATACGTGACTACGGTGGGGAAATCTACGAGCACGTACGAGGAAAAACTATACAGTTCACTGCTCTTTGCGGCTGTTCTACGTACTGATCTTTGTCCTACTTGCATAGAATCTACATATTAATAACACTATACATATAAAATACCACAACAGAAAGATTTTCCAGCAATAGACAAATTACAAAAATCCTAACTTGACGAAAGGATTTGTGTTAAGGCGACCAGATGTCAGTGTCACATAGGCCCCGGTTACACTTTGATTAGTGCGAGTGCGAGTGTTTAATGCACGTGCTTAGTATTAAGCAAAAAACACGCGTAATCAGCTATCGATTAGTGTTACATTTAGTAATCAGCGTCTTTTCACTTTAATACGCAGATTATTAATCACAAGTTTAACCGGGGCTATACATGTAGTACAATATGCACTTGTTTCTAACATGCGTTCCGGTCGTCCTCTCCCGAATGTAATTAGATTTCAATATCTCATCGCTCGCCATTGCTTGTACGTTAGCTTATAAATTATGAATCACAATCGCGCCGAGTGCCGCCTATTCGCTAATGAACGCGCTTGTTTGCTTCCGGCTCCATCCGCCGGCTCTCGGCTTCGTTAAGGCGGCTTTGCGGTGAACGTCTAACTTTCCTAAAGGTATCAGAATTCAATACAACTAAATCTGTTATGTACCGTTGCTACGAGTTGAATGTGAAGTACTACTTCCGATGTATTCCATTTCTAAAACTAAACGGAAAGAAGACGAGATTAATAGAGCAAAATATAATTTTTGTATAAATAATTTTCCATGATTATTTTATTTTATTTTATTTTACCATTTATTTCAGGCAACATGGCATTTGAAAGCAGATAATCAAAATGGACATAAGAGTCGTGACTCATGGTGTAGTGTTAGAAGAAGTGCACGAGTTTGTAGACCTTGGATGAGGTTTTAGCAGTGATGGATGATACGCCGTTGATAATATAAAAAAGAAGGATAAATGAAGCATTATATACACTATTTCAGAGCATCATCTTGAGTCGGGTTGCCCGACTTGTCCTGTATAATTCTGTGCTTGCCCCGACGCTATTTAATGGAACGAGATATGGGTAGGTATGTTAGAAAGGGCAGGAAAGCATAATTGACATGGTGAGAGAGTGGTTGGGACTTGTAACGTTAGAGCCTTCACCCCTATGGAGAGTAGAGGGAGAGGATCTAAGTCACAAGATAAGCTGTCACCAGATTCCTGAAGCTCGAGTAACCTGGTGGCACAAGGGGAAGGTTAAATGAAATACAGTTCTAAATATTATATATTGTCAGAAGACAAAGTCCGGCACTGAATTTTATTGGACCCCCCGGGCCAAGTGTAGAAGTCGGAGAGGCGCTGGTGTAGATGCAGGTGGATAAGCACGAGGAACTTGGCACGTAGTACTGGCACGAAGTACAGGAACTGGCAAGCACGTAGAAGGGCGAGCGCTCAGTAGGCATGCCTGAAGAAGGGCGCGCGCTCAACTGGCACGCACGTAGAAGAGCGCGCGCTCAACTGGCACGCACGTAGAAGGGCGCACGCTCAGTAAGCACACGCAGAAGAAGGGCAAACGCTCAGTAAGCACACGTAGAAGAAGAACACTATAGCTAAAAGAATAAAAAGCCACACACGCACGCACTTACACACACACACACACACACACATGAACATACACACACACTACTCAGCCATGTCATAATTATATCTGCTATTGCGTTAAATTTCATTAAAATATTTCCACCGTTTCCTTATGGTTGAGTAATGAACATTTAAGCATATAGCATATTGACTATTACATTTATTATACTTATGGATTATAAAGACCTATCATTAATCATAATAACTATACTTAAAACAAAGTAATTAAATAATAATTAATAAAAACACAAATAATATAAAAAATATAAGTTACAAAAATCACTGAGTCACTGAGTGTTTTACATTGACTAATTTAATCTCCTTATAGAACTACTGCCATCGATGCCATATCCAGCTTTCGCTTTCGTAGCTCTATGTAACCGCGCACAGTTTATTTGAAACAACAATCAATTTTTATTAATACCCTACATCTCATATATAAAATAATAATTGTATAAATTTTATTCATCTCGTTTCTACATACTTACGTTTATCCGATATGTACCTATCTGTACCTATGCTGATAATAATGAGTTTAAACCTAGATTTTCTCAGTAAGTCAATTTATGTAAATTCTTTTTAAGAGATAATAAATTCTTAAACCAGAAAATGATAACGAGTTAAAATGCTGCTTTGGCGTGGTAGATTTAATTCGTTTAATTCATTTTCATTCACTCCATTTTAATACAATATGAATCTATTAATACACTTGTACTTTTTAATTTCCCGCTACGTATGTAGATAAGGAAGTTACTGATTTTGCTCCGATTTTCAAAAATCGAATTTTCACCAGATTTCCACGTTTCGAGGTCCTATGAACCTTTTTCGACTATTTTCGAGATGACGTCAGTGTTTCTGTTGTATCTCTCTCTCTCTCTCTCTCAACTTTGAACGGCTGGACCGATCGAAATGCGGTTGATGGCATTCGATCGGATTCCACTCAACTTAGACTTCCTGAAAATTTGAATCAAACGGGCCCAAGGGATTTTGATAAAATTTTGAAAAAACCCAAAAAAATATTTAAAAAAGTCTTTTTTCGACATAACTTCGAAATACATATTTAAGCCAATCATTTTTTAGTATTCTATAACATTTTAGTAAAAATTCCGTCAAATCAAAATGGAATCTTATTTTCAAAAGTTACAGCTTTTCAAATATTAAAATTACGTTGTTTTTAGCAAATTTAATGTTTTTGAAATAACTTTCAGGCTAATATACCGATTGACTTCAAAATCTCATCAGCTTTTCTCCTTTAAAAACTGCGTCAAGTACTGTTAATTAGATAAAAATCGGTCATTTTATTTGGGATCTATCAATGAAAAAAAATGTTTTTTGACATCGCTTGGAAATTTTTGAATCTACCGATTATTTAGCTAAAGCCTGATAATTTTCGTATTATATATTCGAGATTATTTTCTTGCGCCCTTCTAGGCCAAAGCCTGACAACGCCTTTGATGGTAATATAATGTTTGGGTAAAAATACGCTGGCTTTTTTTAGGTTAGATAATTATATATAAAGTCCATACTTTAAAAGATGTAATTCTCATAAAAATACTTTCCTAATAATATTATTAGGTAGTATAACTTTGCAAGCTTTGGTAAAATTGCAAGTTGCACTTATTCAATTGTTATTTAAAAATCAGTTCAAAATAATTCTGCTAAGTTCTGCCTACGCCACACAAGCTTAGCCTGAAGTATTTAGTCTAAACTAGATTGTCCTAGGCTATACTAGTATATCCTGACACGCTTAGGATGAACCGGTTTGTCCTAGGACAAACTAGTTTGGCCTGAAATCGGGTTTGGCCGGTAACATTTATAAATTATGTATATCAACATTTTAAGACGGCAGTTACAAAAATATTATATTGTTATTATTATAACAATATAGGTAGGTAATTGAATACACTGGACAAACTAAAATTTACCGATCAGTGACAGAGACAGAAATACTTTTGGGACACGCGTTCCTCGTTACTAGTATTACGTTCAGGTACTTGTTTGATTTAAATATTTTACAGTATTTAGTAGTCTGTGGAACTGGATGAAATGAAATACGCGGAACGGTAATGTGATATTTTTGGATATGGTAGGAACTTATCTCGTGAAATACCTAATCTCTGTACTTAATCAAATATATACGTCCGTACCTCTAGTCAGAAGTTATTATAGGTTGTAAATCATAAGTTGCAAAGCTGTCTTCTTAGTCCACATTATCGTGATGGGCATCTTCGGAACCCTACGTTGCGCGTGGCCCGACACGCACTTTACCAGTTTTTTAGATTAGCTTGTCAAAATTACGAGTACCTCTTAAGGACTTTATTTAACCTATATGATTTAAAATAACCTTTGCTGGACATAACAAGCTTGGTTGTGTGAAAAAGTGATCCACGAAAGCACAGTTGATGAGCTGCTGCTATGAATGTTTTATCACGTCTGAGGTTTATATATATTATGAACACTGTCAACCTCACTCGTGCATTAAGTGTTTTTTAATTTGTATTAGGGTGAAAGTCTAAGCTCTCTGTGCTGGTAAGGACTAGCTGTATTAGAATACAAATTATTTTAACCTTTATTAGATTATAGTAGATTATATACCTAGTGACTGCCTTGTGGTCTAGAGGTAGCCTATTCGGCTCAGACCATGAGATCCCAGGTTCAATCCCCGGGTCGGGCAAATGGGTTATTGAGGTTTTCTCGAGGTTTTCTCGAAAATCAGTAAAATCGCCGTGTTGGTCCCGGTCTCCTTTGTAGAATAGGCCAACTGCCGATCTGCCAGGCAGGTCGTTAAAGGCGACCGATTGGCTATCGAGTCACTAACATCGTGGCTACTAGGTGGTAGAGTTCTGCATTGTCTCGCCCGGGTCTGGTACCACCGCCTTACCTATTCCTGCCGCAATAGCGTCAGTGCTTGTCGCTGTCGTGTTCCGGTTTGGAGGGTAAGGTAGCCGGTAAACTTATGCATGTGGCATTATACCTCGCCACAAGATAGCAACGCACCATTAACATCTTTGGTGTCTATAGGCGATGGTTGACTCTTTCCATCAGGAGACCCATCTGCTTGTTTGCTATCTTATGACATAAAAAAAATGTGGCATTAGACCTCGCCACAAGATAGCAACGCACCATTAACATCTTTGGTGTCTATGGGCGATGGTTGACTTTTTCCATCGGGAGACCCATCTGCTTGTTTGCTATCTTATGACATAAAAAAAAATCTAATCCTGCTACTGAAGCTCGGAGTCTGGCGGAGTGGTGTATTACCACTGCCGTGCCTCGGACGAGCACGTTAAACTGTCGGTCCCGACTCCCAGTTATCGCTAGAAATAGTCGATAATCGTTAAATGTCTGTAAATGCGGCGATGAGGATCACCACTTATCTCGCCAACCGACAAACCGGTGAAGCGCGGTGAACGGGAAAGTCTATAGACGTTCGGTTTACTCTGCCTACCTACAAGGGAACCGCGCGTGATGATACTGTATACCTAGTCAAGTATAATCTATACATATAATAAAATTGTAGGAAAGTCAAAACTGTACATTGAAAAGAATACTTGAGGCGTGATCTACAATCAATATCGAAGCCAAACATATAGTTATTGGAAAGTCTGTCCGTCCGTCCGTCCGTCCGTCCGTCCGTCTGTCTGTCTGTCTATCTGTTTGTCTGTTCGTCTGTTTGTCTGTTTGTCTGTTAATGTATCTTATAAACCGTGATATTTAGGCAGCTAAAATTTACACAGATGATGTATTTCTGTATTATATATTTATATTATATTATATATATATATATATATATATATATATATATATATATATATATATATATATATATATATATATATATATATATATATATATATGTATATATATATATAACAAATACTAAAAATAGAATAAAATAAATATTCAAGAGGAACTCTCATACAACAACTTTTTTCAATTTTAAGAATGACCAGTGGTAGAAGCTTGAAATATATTCACAAAATATTAAGTTTTACATTAAGTTATACATTCACTTTAAAAATAACTAATTGAATTAAATTACAATAAATATTCAAGGGAGGCTCCCATACAACAAGTGTGAATATTTTCCTTTTTTTATAGATGATGGTACGGAATACTTCGTGCTCGATTCCGACTCGCATTTGGCCGGTTTTCTATTTTATATATGAATGTTCCATTATCGATTCTGAACAGCCTCTAAAAGTTTGTCCAGAGCTTTAAAAGTTACTCGTATATAATTGTATTAAGCTACCAAACCTTTAACCAGCGGACAGGGTTATGTTACACACTGTGTGTACATACGCCAGCACAAAACCTTCTATATTTACTTCCCAACGTCTCCCCACGACATTCAAAGTTCGCTTATCCGCACCGTTCTCGGTTTACTGCCTCTCCGGCTAGTTTTACTGCCCCCATAAAACGGGAGTGTACTCGAGGTCACTGGGTGACGTCTAATCACGTTTTATATTACAAAGTTTCGATGAACCAGTTTTATTGAGCTGTATCGCGAGCAGCTCCACGGCGTCACCGAGCGCTCGGCTGAGCTGAGATTGTCACTCTCCATAAAAGCCAGTTGTTATATTTATTAGTTGCATTTGTTATTTATTATTTGCAGTTCATGGACATAGGATAAAGTACATGTATGTACCTACACTGTTTATGGACATAGGATAATGTCTTTATTCACCTATGCCGTTCATAGACAAAGTATAATATCTTCATGTACCCATAATGTTAATGGACAGGATATTATCATCCTACGATATAAAATCATCAACTGTAATAAACATTAAGAAGGTAAAGTAATCAATCTCCGAACGATGAGATTTCGCAAGGGTTACTGCTTAAAAGCTCGCACGACCATTCAAGGTACCATTACAATAAATGTCGTAGAAATTTCGTAATTGCTAAAACATCAATCATGATAACAAGAGTACTCCGTCAAGTACTCTTATGTGCTTCTCCAAGTATTCTGCACTAAAATCGCTGAAGATAATTATGCATTAAAACCTTTGCTATTTTTCGTTCCATTGAAAACGAAGCGAATGGAAACAGAAATTTCAACGAATACAAGAGCTTCAGATGAAAAATACCCGGGTTTACCTTTGTTAGAGTTTTCACCTTTACCTCGGCTTCGAGGTTTTGTGAAAAAATCTATTCGGCGAGCGGTTCCCGGTCCGCCGAGTCGCCGGCAACAGGCCGCCTCGGTTATTTCAAATGAAAACGAGGTTAAGAGTTGTTAGTGGGTCGACTTAAAATGTATCCGCTGAGCAATGCGCTCTGTTAAATAACTGTTTCCTTTTGATTTTGCTGTTTCAATTTATGACTGTAGTGGAATGTTTTCATTGAAATTGGCACGCGTATTTAATCTGCATGCTACTGTGTTAGCCTAACCTTAGTGAATGTTAAAATGCACCGGCGTCTGTGGACAACCACCAACTGCGAAGGTGTCACACATTGTTTCATTATTTTTTTTTAATCAAACATACACCGGTGAATTGTGTAAATCTTAGATTCAACGATTTCAATTTATCCGCAAATTCATCCTTGTTGTCCTCGCGGCTGACAGACATTAGTCGGTCGCGTAGGACAGCAAACAATCTGTGCAGCACAGACATATTTATTGAAAATATTAAATGTAAATAGTTATGTAAGGCAGGTTAAATTGTATATTTCGTTTAGTAGTTTTCTATAGTAAATAATGTTCGTTTTCGTCTTTTATTCGCACTAAGACCTGCATACAGTCGAAACTTACGAGTCGACTCTTGCAAGATGGTATTTATATGCGAGAACTCAGATTTACGAAAACCCCGAAAAGTGCAATATTCTTTGTGAAAATTAATGTTTATCCATTGTAAATAGTATGTGCGATGTAGATATAAGTCTTAGGCATATTTTTACGCACTATTCGGGGATATAAAGACAGATAACAGGATAGTACGACCTGAAAAGGCGTACAATTCTATTATTGTAAGAGCTTTCGAGGTCCTGTAAGAACTATAATGTATATAACACTCTTATTTGTTGTTATATAAGTTTGTAAACATTGGATCCTTGTATATAGATAAGAAATAACACTTTGTAATTAGTTTTTGATAGGTCGTAGGGCATTGTGTACTTTGTTTTGCTTATATCTGTAAAAAGAAAGTGCCGCTGCACTCGCTAGAGGGCCACACTAGCTAATTAGAGGTAGGAGAAGCTACCTAACATAAAATAATTGCGATTAGATTACGAGAAGTGCGATTCAACAAATTCCAGACTTCTTTGTCGGCATAATCCGCGCGTCGGGCCGCGGGCTATAAATATCGAAGAGCGCGGCCATACAATCAGTTCCGTTCCGTTCTAGTTACAGTTTCGTTACGTCTCAAGTTAAGTTTCCCAGACAAGTTCCTGGGCTTTAGTATACCTAAAGAGTACCGGCTTAGAGTAGGGTAGTGATAGGGAAACTAGTGGATCTCTCTCTCTCTCTTATAGAAATAGGAAATTTTGCAACGGTGCTAGCTTTATTGCTGTCCTGTTTCGTTAGAATAAAGCACCTTGTAAAAGAAAAGTTGTGGTCTCGATTTATTCTTCCCGGCACCCGACTCAACCAAAAAGCATTACGGCTGGCGGGGCGTCGAAGAAGAAGAAGAACAGATATACAGTCCGCTGGCTCCCCCGGCTGTAGTGCACACAATTAGTTGGTTGTCGGATGCTGTGTTCAATTAGTAGTTTACAGTTACACCCAGAAACACAGAGTTACTACCGAAAGAAAGAGAAAGAGTACACAGAGAGTATTACCGATGAAATAAAATCACTTTTAAACCTTGGTTTCTTATTCAACTAGATAAAGCGGCACTACATGAAACATTTCTATTGTTTACTCGCTATTACATATCTACAAGCATTTGACAGATAAGAGCATTTACTCCTATGCACGACTACACATCCCCCTCTCAATACCGTACACTAAAGATATAAATGGTTTGCCACCAGTGTGGCAGATATGTGATAATATCCACGTATGTGTTAACCGGTTAACTCAAGTCAAGCAAAATTGTTATTGTGGTTTTTCGATATTTTTCTCGAAAGTCCAAAAATCTCAGGGGCAGCTCGGAGTTTGGCGAGTGGTGTGTTACCGCCCCCGTGCTTCAAATGATCACGTGAAGCTGTCGGTTCCGATTATCATTAGAAATAGGCTATAATCGTAATCAATTCAAACTAATTTCCCGTGTTGGTTCTGGGCTTCTTTGAAGAAATAGACTAACTGCCGTTCTGCCAGGCAGGTCGTAAGGGGTGACCGATTGGCTATGCGAGTCACTACCATCGTGGCTACAAGGTGGTAGAGAGCTGGTACCACCACCTTACCTATTCCTGCCGTAATAACTTCTAGTAGTCTAGCCCGAGTTTGGTACAACCTAAACTATTCCTGTCATAAAAACGTCAGAATTTTTCACTGACGTGTTCCGGTTCGGAAGGGTAGTAAATAATTTTATTTGAATCACTTCCCTATTCACTCGCTAAAATATTTAACAGCTAACAGCAAAGTTGATGAATTTCAGTCGGAAATTGATATCTAAGTCAATAAAACTGGTGTTTGAGTGCCTAGCCGCGAACGAATTTGAGTGAATATAATTGAATCCAATTCTAGCATAACAATAATACCAATTAGATGCCACGCAATGACAAGAAAATAAGCAAAATGAGATATGAGTGGGGTATCAGACTTGGAAACAAATTTAAACATCACATTATTAAACCAGTCCAAACAACAGTTATACCTATGACAAACTATAATATATTTTTATTTATTACGTAAAACTTTCAACGTTTTTCGGAAAAGGCCCTATCCAAATAATGTGGAATTTTGTATACAAAATTTTATTTCTTCACTTGATTCACTCTTAGATTACATATTGTTTCCAGCGCCGCATTAAGACTACAAGTAAAGTGAGGCTATTTGGTATTATTTTTTTTATAAAAATCAGTTTTGCGCACAAATCTGATGTAATTACGAGCTTAGACAATTGTTTTCGTCTAAGCTGATCAATACCTTCCAGAGAAATGCGGTAGTGTTTATGAAGAATGAATGAATGAATAAAAAAAATGAATAGGAAGATATTTTACTTAAAAACGGCTGGACTAATCTTATAAAAGTCTTATACCATTAGAAAATTGTAATATCCAAGAGAGTAACATAGGGATCTTCTTTACTAAGGAAACGGAACTAATGATTTTTTGGTCACGCGAACAAAGCCGCGAGTGACAACTTATTTGGCAACAAATTAGCAATAACCGTTAAAGCGCGATGATTTATATCACCGTTCATCTCGCCAAATAACAAATCAAAGAAGAAATGAAGACAATGTAATTTGCAACTTTCTGTGGACTCTGTTTACTGCCGTAAAGATAAATGTACTGGAGGAAAGCACTCCATTCAAAAAGTTAGTTGTATTCGTTTTTCCAGAGGATGCTTTGGTTACAAAGTGAAAAGTGCATTTAATACGTGAACTTTTTGTTTTCGATGCTGACATGGAAAGTGTAGTTAGTAGATGGAGGAGGAAAGTTTTGTCGCTTGGATCTGCTATAATTTCAGGTGTATGTTGGGTTTATGAAACATTGATTTGTTTATGTTTAGTTGGTACAAAGAGTTAGTTTTTAGTAAATACATCTCAATTAGGAGCTCTCTCGGAATCACTTCAGAACTGAAACCGGAGTGAGCTTGATGTTTGAACGCGAGCTCTCGGCGGAGTGGCGGCACCTCCCCGCGCCTTGACCTAAATAATGCGGAAAACAAATCTTTACTTACTCGTATTTAAGGAAATAGGACGAGTGCGTGGCGCCTGGGATCAAACGTCCCGGGGACCCGATACCGGTGGATTTCTTTTAATGTTTAGAAAGTAGGTACTCACAGATTTATTTAATAGATCACCAACATAAGACACAATGTTTAAAATTCTCAATTAAATGTACATTTGTTGGAATTTTTTTAACTGTTCTAGTTTAAAGGTAATAACATATTATGATGCCAATTGATACTTTGTTCGAAATTAAAATTAAAATATTGAAGACTATAACATCAAAATTGGAACTAAATTGAAATACGTAAATTGTGAAAAAAAGTTTAAATGAAAATAAATGTCAAATATGAATAACAATTAATTGAGATGTTAAATAACATATCAATTAGAATTAAGGATGAGAATAGAATGTAGAATTAGAGATGGTGTCTTAATTACAATGAAAAGACAATTTTGTTTAGTTTTATCATAAAGCTAAAAAATACTGTCAAGGTGGATATCAAGATTCGTTTTAACATTAGCATTATACAGTCAAGAAACGCGAATCATGGTATCAAACAATTCTCCCTCGAATCTCTCGAAGGAACATGGTTTCAAAAAGATAAATATCGGCGCTAGTTTTGTTAATAACATATACCAGTATATCAAACAAACAGATGGTTCTTGTCGTGGAAGCAGGTACTCATCACCTGTAAACACCAAACAGTACCAAACAAGTTAATTAAATATGCGAACCAAGTGGTTGTTTCTTAGAAGAATAGAAGGATTTCTTTTCTTCAAAGAAGCAAAGGAATTTTGGATAATAGACCCTCTGCCGTTCTGCCGGGCAGTTCGGAAGGGGGAACAATTAACTACACGTGTTGCGACCATCGTGACCACTAGGTGTTAGAGTTCCGCAGCGTCTCACACTGCGTTTGGTTCTGCCACACGGAGAGCAACGCGCCATTAAATGTTTGGTGTCTGATGGCGATGGTAGACTCTTTCGATCAGGAGATTACTCTAAGTATAATATTGCGTTATTATTCTATGATATTATATATGTAAAATAAAAAGTAGTGCGCGATCTTGTTAGACATTAAGGTCACTCTTATTATCGATACAGTGCGACTCTGACGATTTTAGTCACCAAGCTGTACATATGAAAGTGACGAAACTGGTAACTCCGACTTCGGGAAATAATGCATACAGCGTGCGAGAGACGGTCTACGACAAAATTAAGAAAACATGAGACATAAGATGAAAGAGGCATGATGGCAACCCCATTTTTTGGTGGGAAATACAAAATTTGCGTTTTATGATTTTTTCTTATTGTCACGCCACGCAATGTAAAGCGTATATTGCTGCGACTTATCGCGCCCGCGAAACTCTCGAACCAGCCGTTTATTTTGCGCGGCATGTGGCGCACAGCACATTGATTATTTTGTGTGTTTCCTTAAATTTTAAATTTTTTTAGAAAATATAATGTATTAAAATAAATCAAAGTATAGAAACTAAAGATAAAAAAATCTAAAACTTTCCACACAAATTTCCAACGGTTTTCATCTCAGAATTATGGTCAAACGCTATGGTTTCGATTTTTGGTAGACCGTCTGCTACACTCAGTATAACTATAATAATATTTACATGTATATCCCCCCCCCCCCCCTACTCTCCCCCAGCACCTCAGATGAGCACGTAAGTAGTTGAAATACGTAAAGGAGATCAGCACCCATCTACTCATACCTGTGAACTGCGGTGAACAGAACGTCTATTGACATCTGGCTCAATCTGCATACCACTGAAGTAAGCCAGTGTCATAATATCATTTTAATAGGTTGGAAAAATACCTATTTCTGATCCATTATCTGCAAGTCCAATTTCAGCCTCTCGTAAAGTACGTAAGTATTCCCTTCCCTGTGCTGTAGCTGGTGCCCGCTGAAGCTCTGTCAACGACAGAGCTGGTTCCTCAAAGTAGCACACAAAGGTTCTTGAACATGTTTGTCTGTTGCAAATTTTCTGTTGCACAATACTATATATAAATTACTATATATTATAGAAATGGTTCAGAGAAATATTTTGCTTTAATTCTTGGCGCTGAATTATGTCGAGATATGTCGTCGATTTAAAACTTCACCCTTATCTTATCTCACACTCCATTACTCAAGCCGTGTCCTTTATAACTTCTTGTTAAAACCGATCGTGGAGTGATTTTTCAGAACCTTTCCAGAAGGTAGAATCATTCAAGAAAAGGGCTTGGTTACTTTTATTGTATAGGTATCGGCAGCACTAGGCGTTGCGAAAATCAGTACGGAGTGAGTAGCAGATGTTCTTACTAACTGTCGTGTGGGGATAACGTCCCTATTCTTGATTTGATTTTCCGCTAAGGAAGTTATTGGCTTTAGGGAAAAAAATTGGAAAATGGAATGTAGGAACATTTTCTTACTATTTTTTTACGATGATGTCAATATGTCTGTAAATTTGTGTGTGTGCGTGTATATGTGTATATAAACTTCTCATATTACGAGTACATGAATAGTTTGATCAATTGAAATGTGAACGAGGATATTCGGTTGGGTTCTACCAAAGTAAGTCTTCTTGAAAATTTAATCGATTCTTTCAAGTAGATTTTATGATATTTAAATACAACCTCAAAAACGTTACTGAAGAAATGTTTTCAAATAATTTTCTTATTCAATATGCTAATCATGTTATTTATTCTATACAAATTTTAGAAACGTGAGGTCATGTTGGCTTACAAATTTTTTTCTTGAAACATTCAATATTTAAAAAGGCTTCCTAATTTGAGAATTCCCTATTTTGTTTTTTATTGTGAGATATTCTTAAATTCTCTTTTAGGGAATTTAGAATTGACGTAATAGACAAAGAACAGGTATATTAGGTAGGGCTTCATGGATCCAGCTTAGCGGTCCGGGTAATGAACCGCCCAAACCCCGTTTTTATTAAATGTGATGGTGTTTAATATCGCACGGCCTAACAAATTGGCCTCGTTACAGCGGGAAGTACCCTTTAAATCAAACAGATTACGTTTTGTTAATATATTTTTATGTCGGGTGCCCTGCACGCCCATCGGTCACTTTTATGAACTACCCAGTTTGCCCTGAACGTGTTTTGGAAGATATAAAATGGATATAACATTAACCGAATGGGGAATGACAAAAAAAATTGTATTTTTTTCCATCCACATAAACAATCCATGTATCGATGACGAGCACATGACGAGGTTGTTATCACGGCATATGTTTCAAAAGTTCACTCCGGTGCTTCGGCCGCTGAATTATCAGTTACTTGAATAAATGACACATCTACCGCGAAGCCAAACAGTGGAAATTTTTATTTATAATAAGAAAGGAAACAAGCAGATAGCTTTCCTGATGGAAAGAGGCAATCGTCGCCTGTAGATACCAAAGGTGTTAATAGTGCGTTGCTATCCTTGTTTTTTTTAATATTATAACATAGCAAACAAGCAGATGGGTCTCCTGATGGAAAAAGTCAACCATCGCCTATAGACACCAAAGATGTTAATGGTGCGTTGCTATATTGTGGCGAGGTCTAATGCCACATGCATAAATTCACCGGCTACCCTACCCTCCAAACCGGAACACGACAGCGGCCAGCACCGACGCTATTGCAGCAGGAATAGGTTAGGCGGTGGTACCAGACCCGGTCGAGCCGATGCAGAAATCTACCACCTAGTAGTCACGATGGTAGTGATGCGCATAGCTACTCAGTCGCCTTTTACGACCTGCCTGGCAGAATGGCAAATGGCTTATTCTTCAAAGGACCCGGGACCAACACGGGAAAATTGTGGCGGGCTTTTAAGGAGACAATGTAGAACTCTACCTCCTAGTAGCCACGGTGGTAATGACTCGTATAAACAATCCTTCGCCTTTTACTAACTGCCTTGCAGAATGGGGCATAGTACGATGTCTTTATATATTCGAGTAAAAATATGATTTGGGCCAATATTAAAAATTGATCAACTACCTTTTAGATTTCGGGGACGTAAAAAATAAGAGTATACTGACCGTGTCACTACCACTATGACTACTAAGTGGTAGAGTTTTACAAATCTCGCCTAGTTTTCTTAATACTGCCTCACCATCCAGCCACAATTGCCTCGTTGATTGCGGGTGTGATATTCCCTTCGGTGTCTAAGATAGCCAGTAAACATATGCATATGGCATTAAACCACTGCCCCACGAATAGGAAAGCAATGGTAACATTTGTGGCTATCATTTATGGTGTTTATAGTTATCTGTTCTCACCAGGAGAACTATCTGCTTGTTTGCTATCTATGATATCAAAAGATAAGGAAGATATTATAAATTCTTTGCTATCTTAGTTTCGTTATCAAATACACCTTATGTCGATGACTCGAGATCATGAGAGGCAGGAGTCTCGCAGGGCTCGGTACTCTCGCCCCCGTTATACTCACTTTATACACAGGAAGTACCGCATAGCTTTCACGTCACGTTTTCTTTTTCGCCACCTATCAAGCAACTCCTCGATTCCTTCCTCCATAATTAATCAAAACGCTGCACTAAGACGAGGACCAGTCTCAAGGAGACAGCCCTTGGCGCGGTCGTAATTTGCTCAAATTTAAACTTAAATTCTGGTTGAGCCTTCAGGCAAGCATGTTACTATTTAACTCATGTCTTTACGGGTTGAGTCGTATATGGACTAGCCGTTACTTTGACGTATTGTAAGTTTCTGGTAGAGTTCTGCATTGTCTCGCCCGGGTCTGGTACCATCGCCTTACCTATTCTTGCCGCAATAGCATCGGTGCTTGTCGCTGTCGTGTTCCGGTTTGGAGGGTAAGGTAGCCGGTAAACTTATGCATGTGACACTAGACCTCGCCACAAGATAGCAACGCACCATTAACATCTTTGGTGTCTATAGGTGATGGTTGACTTTTTCCATCAGGAGACCCATCTGCTTGTTTGCTATCTTATGATATATAAAAAAAAAGTTTCATGCAAGTCAGATGTTTTGTTACAAAACGCGGTATTATAGATGATAGTTCAGACGAAAAAAACTAGTTATTTCGCAAATTTCCGCGAAATTTTACACGTACCTTTGGGATGTCACTGAAAAGGTAAACATTTAAAAGCGATGTAAGAAGTGGAATAAACTCACCATAGCTCTGAAAAATAATGAAGAGCCCAGCGGCACAGTTATTCACCCTCAATCACCATACTTTATACCACGACAGCACCAAACACAAAAGCGCACAATTTACGCACTCAACGTAGTCTTCACTTCGTAGCCGAAGCATCTTCAGGAGATACGAACACTACTACACTCAATGAGAGCCGCAGTAGTACTAATCACTTAAATCTTCATCTTTATAACACAATGTAGCGCGCGCTTAGTCATGCGAGCCCAGCCTATATAAAAGGAGCGTCAGTACTACTGTAGCTCTCGTTGAGTGTAGTATTGTTCGTGTCTCCTGAAGATGCTTCGGTTGAGAAGTGAAACGTGCATTGAGTGCGTAAATTGTGTGCTTTTGTGTTTGGTGCTGGTATATAAAGTGTGGTGGACGAGGGTAAATAACTGTGCCGCTGGGCTCTTCATTATTTTTCAGAGCTATGATGAGTTTATTCCACTTTTTATACCGCTTTTATATGTTTACCTTTTCAGTGACATTGCAAAGGTGCACTTAAAAGGAAATTGTTATTTTTCAAATTCGCTGGAATTTGCAAAATAACTAGTTTTCTTCGTCTGAACAATGGATTTCCGCAACGTTACGCCTGAATCTATAAAATACTATAGATAGTATTAAATTTCGTAATAGACACATCCGACTTTCATTTCTCATGTAGCGTGTTTACGAGCAAAATCGTCACGATATAAGTCTGACTACAGATCGATGTACAAGACTATAAAGTACCAGGTTAGAAGAATTTATGCATGTGATATTTCTACCAGCCACTTGGATGGCAAAAATCTTTACATCAACAATATAATTATCATTGGACAAGTTATCGTTGAGTTTTATTTAAGCGCCGTGGAGTTTAGGTTATCAATGGAGGCGGAACTAATTAATGTCGGCCGTGGCTGGCGCGAGTGGCTGCGATTTATCGAGCTCACTAAATGTGAAAAGTTTACGGGACTAAGTGAGTGGAGAGGCTGGGGTGACCAGCTCGGGGAGCTAGCGCAGGTTGGGACAATTCTTGATAGTAGTAGTAACGACGAGGGCGAGTATTTAAAGTAGCTCACATTATTTGAATCGATAAAAAATGACGCGTAGTTATATAAAAAAATAAATGTCATTAATCATGCTTGCTTTCTTGCAGGATGACCAGTTGCAAAGTTCTTGTTCATCGCGAGTTCGTTGCCGGTTACCTATCTTTCGATAAGAAAGATGAGGGATTCATCACTACATGTAAAAAAATATAATAAGCCTATACATATAAAAGTTATAAAAAAGTAACAACTCTCGTTCATAACTTGCGCTATGCGAGAACAATATTTTATGCTCTCTTCGAGTCATCGAGAATTTGTTCCACGTCCTTTCTTAAACTACGCAGTATTGAGATTATTATGGATACCGAAAATAAACCGTACTTTGTTTCTGTATATGGATCAGAAATATTTTAAAGCTTAGGTAAATAAATAAAGAGAAAGAACTTTTTACTATTGTAAAAATTATTCAATACCTAGATACTAATGTCAATTCGGAAATGATGAATAACCTAAAGTACAGCTTATTTTCATACATACTAAAACTTTATTCTCTAAAGATTATAAAATTATTATATAAATAAAAGTATTTATATAATAATTTTATAATCTTTAGAATAGAAAGAAATAGGCTGGATTCTGATGATTGGTTTAATCATTTAGCTTGATATGCCTACGGTTCGTATTAATATTTACTGTTCTTAAATATTTCAAGTTGTTCTTGTTGATGTGGCTTGAGGAATTGGCAGCTTCGTAGTGCAGTGTGTCTCAGAGACAAGCGGGCGGGTGGCGACTCTAGCGGTAGTCGCGTCAGCCGAGCTCCGGCGAGCCGCGAGATCGATGAGCGCCGCCGCCGGCTGACGAGTGCACCTCCCGCACCTGCGGCCGCGCTCACATCTCGCTCCTTTTATTTTAATAACTCAACGGTGCAGGAAAACCCGAATGTCAGCACTCGCAATACATACTCGTGTACTTGAAGATACGAATGCAAGAATTAATCTTACACAGAACTTAGGTGCCTCTCATAGATTGTGTAATAATCTATTGACTGTTCCTATATCAATAAAACAACTCGTTTTAGTTACGAGTAGTAAAATTTCCTACGAGGCGTAAGCTAAAACTGTTCCTGTAAATGTAATTTTACTAAAATGTCTAAACAAATTGTGGAACGCCTTTTTCCACAATTTGTTTATTTATTTAGGTGGACAATAGCATTTGTCGTTTGTGCATGTATGTGTACGCGTGTAAAAAAGTCAATGTCGGCTCATAACGAAATATATTTTTGCCGTGATATTAAATTTTGCTATTTAACAACATCATTTATGGTGACCAATCTGCATTGGGTTCAGTATAGTTGCATTGTTTCATTGCGTCGGTTTTACGCGATCCACTCCGTATCTTATTATCGACCACAATAATCATTCATTTTTCTTTGGTCTTTTCTCTGGGCCACATATACTTTTCCTTTGCATAAAAATCTTTGTGATTGCCTGTGGTGACATGTCTGGGCAAAACACCTAAAGCTGTTGATTTTTGTTAATCCGGTTAAGTGCCTTAGTGCTTGTCAGTGACGTCAGTGTAAGGTAAGGTAGCCAGTAAACTAATGCAGGCGGCTTACAGCTCCACCGCACGAATGACATTACATCATGAACATCTTTGCCGATGTTAATCGATCTATTTGCGATGGTCATTTATTTTGATCAAGAGAAACATTGATTTATTATTTTTTATGATTAATCGCTTGTAACAAGGGGGTCATTGGCCAGAAGCGTGCTCGTCGCGACCCCTGCCAGTCCACTGGACTGCAATTCTGGCCCGAATAAGTACCGCAGTGCGGATTAGGGCGTCCCCTGGAGGCGACGCGTACCGATCCGCCCCCGTCGGTACGAAAAGCGGCGGATGCGGCGATGGGGGCCGCCACCCATCACGCCAGGCCCGAATAGGCGAGTCGAGGGGAGCAGAGTGCCAAATAGGCACGTGGAATGTAAGAGGTGGGTTGGAAGATAAGATGCATGAATTGATAGATGTAATGAATGAGAGATGCCTAGATGTTTTGTGTGTAACAGAGACTAAGCGTAAAGGTAGTGAAACCACTGATCTCCCCGGTGGCATGATGGCTCTGTGGTCTGGTGTGCCCCAGAGCGATCATGCTGGCGCCGGAGTAGGTATTCTTCTATCGTCACGCTTAGTCTCTGGTCTGAAAGATTATGGGATGGCTGGCTCGAGACTTCTCTGGGTCCGGATCAAACTGGGAATCACGAGAGTCTTTTTGGTCGCATTATATGCACCGGTAAGCTCTTCGTCGCCCAGTGACCTGGAAAAGTTTTGGGATTCTGTAAGGGATGTTCTGGATATGGTTGATGACAATGAAAGAGTCATTTTGTGTGGTGATTTGAATGGATGGGTCGGGACTAAGCGGCCTGGTTTCGATGCCGTTCTTGGTCCGTATGGTGACAGTAGAGTGAACGACGCCGGTAAGCACATTGTGGATTTATGCATGGAAAGGAATCTTCTTGTGGCTAACACAATATTCCCTCATAAGGACATACATTTGTATACATGGAGAAGGAATGACCAAAAGAGTGTGATAGATCTGATTTTGATTGATAGTAGACTCCGCAGTTGTTTAATGGATACGCGCGCCTACAGAGGTCCCAATCTGGAAACGGACCACTATTTGGTAATAAGCCGATATAGGGGTCTGTTTAAGAAGTGGAGACATTGGCGACAACGTGTTCCATTCGGAGAGCTTGAAAGGATAAAGAGCGAAAAGTTGCAAGACCCGAGTATAAGGAGTATGTATGAGATTCAGGTTCGAGATAGGTTGGCGAAAGTGAACCTACCGGACTTGGATGTAGACGAATGTTGGAAAGTTTTGAAAGATAGTATGATAGTAGCCGCGAAAGAAGTATGTGGTAGTGCAAAACTGTGCAAGTCAATGGAAGGAGATGCATGGTGGGATGATGAAGTGAAAGCTGCGATTGAGAGAAAGAAGAAAGCATGGCTAGACTATGTATCATGTTTGCAAGCGAATGATGGTATGAAAGACAAGAAGAAAGAATTGTATCGTTGTTGTAAGAATGCCACCAAAACCTTAGTGAAAGAAAAGCGTGAAAGAGAATGTTTGAAAGCGGAAGAGAGACTGGCGAGCAACTTCGAGGCAAACACCAAACTTTTTTGGAGGGAGGTGAAGAAGTCTAGGAGTTGTTCGGCAGCCTCCAGAATGAATAGGATTAAATCTAAGGATGGTGACATTCTTACAAGCACAGAAAGCGTGTTAAAACGATGGAGTGAATATTTTGGAGATATGTATGATGCTGTTCAGGACGCTGCCTCCGTCTCTGACTCAGTAAGTGACTCAGAGACGGTGGAAGCGTGCCAGGACATTACTATGCAAGAGATCGTATGGGCGATAAGAAGTATGAAAAACGGAAAGGCTGCGGGAATAGATAAGGTGACTGCTGAGATGATCAAATACGGTGGTCCTGCCGTCTGGGACTCTTTTTGGGTCCTCTGCAATACATGTTGGAGGACCGGTAGAGTACCCGAAGACTGGCGGCGCGCGGTCATCGTGCCCTTGTATAAAGGCAAGGGCTCACGTATAGACTGCAATAGCTATAGGGCCATCAGTTTGATCAGTTTAGCATCGAAGGTGTATGGTAAGATCATTGAAAGGAGAATGCAAGGGAAGTCCGAGGGAATGTTGTGGGAGGCACAAGGGGGTTTCAGATCTGGAAGAGGATGTATGGATCAAGTTTTCTCACTCCGCAACATCGTAGAGAAGCATCTGGCTGTCGGCCAGAAGGTTTTCTGCGGTTTTGTGGATTTGGAGAAAGCGTTTGATAGAGTTGTGCGAAAGAAACTTTGGGACATTTTACCCAGTTATGGGATAGATGGGCATCTGCTGCGTGCTCTGCAATCCATGTACTGGGATTGCAAAGCATGTGTGCGGGTGGACGGCAACATATCGCCCTGGTTCGATGTCAATATCGGCGTCAAGCAGGGTTGTGTGTTGTCAGCTCGTCTGTTTATTCTATATCTGGATAAGTGTCTCCAAAGATTGAGGTCATTGAATGTGGGAATGCGCATGAGTGATCTAGTGGTGAACTGCCTGCTTTATGCAGATGACGCTGTACTTTTAGGCTCAACTCCATCTGAGCTGCAAACACTGGTCACAGTTATGAATGAGGATTGTAAGAGTATGGGCTTACATTTGAATGCGAACAAAACTAAAGTTTTGGTATTTGAAAGAGAAACAACCAGAACGGATGTAAGAGTTGTGGTCGATGATGTAGTGCTGGAACAAGTGGATGAGGTTGTATATCTTGGATGTGCTTTTAGCACGGATGGAAGGTACACCGCTGATGTTGAAAGAAGAGTGTGTGCAGGGAACAGAGTGAATGGAGCGTTAGGGAGATTACTTAATAGCACAATTTTAAGTCAGGGTGCCCGTCTAGCCCTGCATAATCATGTGCTTATCCCAACGCTATTGTATGGAAGTGAGAGTTGGGTATGTCAGAAAGGGCATGAAAGTAGAATCAACGCGGTCGAGATGAGGTCGCTAAGAAAAATATGTGGCGTGACACTCGCGGACCGGGTTCGTAATGCCGAAGTGAGAGAGAGGCTAGGTTTGAAAGAAAGTGTCGGTGTAAAGATGAGAAAGGGCATGCTCCGTTGGTTCGGACATGTAGAAAGAATGGTAGATGAAAGGTTAACAAAACAGATATACAACGCGAATGTGGAAGGATGTAGGTACCGGGGAAGACCAAGACTGACATACCACGATCAGATTGATCGAGTACTGTCCGAAGGTGGTGTCAAGAGTCTTCGCAACCGGCGTGTGTGTATGAAGAGAGTGATGAATGTGGAAGAAGCGAGACAAGCCTGCAAGGATCGTGATCTATGGCACTCGGTTCTCTCTGCCTACCCCGTAAGGGATCTGGCGTGAAGATATGTTGTAACAAGCGTTTCCTAAAGCGTATCCTAAAGATGCTTTAAAAGTTGAAACTGGTTGAGTGATATACTAAAAACATGTTGTGAAGTGAAATTAAAGTACAAGTGCTTAGTCAATTGTGTAACAAACTGATCGTCTACTAACGTTCGGCACACTCTGCCTGCTCACCAAAGGAACTGGTGGTATTTTAGAACAGCAAGCATGTAGCGCTTACAAATGAAAAGAGATAATCGTCATCTAGAGATACTGCAGACATAGAATAATCCTTATTCCAAATGACAGATGATGCGTTACTATCCTTGTTGCGGAGATGCGATGCCATATGTATCAGTCTTCTGGTTAGAGAGAGCAACAGCACTGAGCACCGATGGAATAGCGGTAACACGTCGGACATCTATATGACCGTCAGTTTTTTACATTAGAATGTAATGTTTAAGTTTGATTCTAATAATGCACGCACTACGTTAGATGTTTCCTTCATTTTTGCTTTTACAGGATTAACTTTAATAAAATAAATATTTGAACTGATACAATATTGTAAGATTTGTTCTTTTGTAAGATCGAATATCATGAAATTATGCAAATGCTTTATCTGGAGTATGATGACATTCGGTACTTTCATCTAGAAAATAGTGTTGATCCCGAAGGAATGAAATATTCCTTTCAATGCGAGCTTAGCCGCGGATAAAAGCTAGTTTCTCGAAGCACAAAAGCATCGTTTACTTAGAAATTATATATCACTATAACATTTTGTTTTAACTCTTGTGGTTTATGTAGATCACACCAACTCGTAAACAATAACAATGAATGTACATTCTATGTGAATATATAAGAGATATGAACTTGCCGAGGCTGAGCTCCACGTGAGCACAATTCACACTCCAAGTTCCAGCACAAGGACATTTGTCAGCGGCAGATAAGGGCGCTCCGGAGGCAGATAACAAAGTGGCTAAACTTTTATCAGCGTTATTAAGTTGGCGGCCATTGGAACGATGTCGTGTTTGCGATTACGCTAATGGCGCTAGCTCTGCTGCCTTAACATAATTACGAGGTACATTTTAAGTGCTCCGCAGAGACTTCCGATACATTTGCTATTTTGTGCATGGGACTAATTGCATTCGCCCGTTTTGTGTTGTTTGCAGTATTTGTTGTTTTAAGGTCACTGAACACTGGACTAGCTTCATAACGGCACAACATAAGTGCGACGACGCCTAAAGCTTACTACTAACCGCCGAGTGTAGGCTCTCAATAAATCTGCTCGCTTCCTGCTAGGCTGTTTAGAAAAGGTTAACAGTTGGCCAAAGTAGTCTAGAAGGTACTTTACGAGGTTGACAAAGTCATTACCGGTTTTGATACGACAGCCTTACGTTTACCTGTCGCTACAGCATCAGTGCTTGTCACTACTCTTTTTCGACATACTACAATATACAAAACGTCAACGTAAGTATCATCCTACAAGTTGTAAGAGTAATTTATATTATATTTATATACGTTTCGTATTGTCCAATCGTTTTTCCGTAAAAATACTTCAAAAAATATTATAACAAAATGTATAGTTCACATTGTAGGTACAATTGTTTCTAATGAGTATGAAGCGTACTATCCAGAGAACTGAAGGCACACACTGAGAAACCTTAGTAAACTTCAAAATGTTCTGTTTTCATGTTGGATGTACGGTACCTATACTTATAACAAAAACCATCTACAACATAAACTATATTTCTACTATAAAATTATAAAAGCGTGAGAGTCGTTCGTGTGGCCGTTACCAACGGGATAAAGGATAAAGAGAAACACACGATTTACAAACATAGGTAACATTTCCATAGCGGAAAGCTGTGTACATATGTATTATAAAGTTATTAAAAACAATTATGAGTAATGTGATTAACGATAAAAATATTAAATATCCATTATCATATGCTTTTCCTGATGCATTTGTCATCATTCACTATGATTCTCCCTTGCTATTTTATCTTTGTCCATACTTTTCAAATTAAACTATGATGATCATGGTAAGTGATCAACTCCATCAACCTAAAAGCACCGATAGTCTTGCCGAGTTAACTTCGATTGATAATATGACTGGGTTTCCAAAGAAAATTTGCTTACAAGTTTTTGGTAATGCCTTTGTTATTTTTTAGAATAAGAAATTATTTATAAATTGACAATTTTAAGGCATAAAACAAATAATTTCTAATTAAAAAATAAACAAATGTTTTGTTAACACATTTATATCTAAATGAAAAAGAAAACAAAATGTGATAGAGATAGTGCATGGTAACTTAATCCACTAAACGGAAATAAGTCAGTATTTCAAATTATTAAAACACTTGTGAGACATTATTAGCTATTAACTACAACATAAAATTAAAAATTTAAAAACTCCCGTCATATTTCCTTGTCCTCAGACCGCCAATCTGCATGTATATGCATCATTTTAAGAGCAAAACGTGAAAGGAGCTGATGATCTTCGAAAGGGGGTTTTAGAGCACCAGGTTAAGTTTACTATAGTTCTCTGTCAATAAGTTTGAGTTGTTTTATTGCAAAGCTCCTATGGCCTTAATCTCCACTTTTAAACCCTTGATTTAGAGTGTTTTTGTAAAAATATAACAAAAATTGTCGCACTTAATGGGCTTATTTCGTTTAGTACAGGAGTTTTATGGCTACATTTAAGTTCCATTATCAAACCCTGAAAATCTCCTAGCAATAACAGCCAACTATATAAACCTAAGCCACCTTCTAGTTCTATCATTATTATATCTCAAAAAACATCCGGCCCCTAAGTATTTTACAAAACAAACCAAATTAGCCCACATTCAATGAGTATTTATTTTAGCCTAAAAGTTCTCACGAATTTCTTCTAGTTCTTTCATCAGACACTGCAAACCATTTTGCTACAAACTCTTAAAAGAGCGAATGAAATGAGACCAAAATCAATGGTGTTCCATAGTTTCAATCAAAAGTTCTCTTGACCTTCTTCTCACTTCATCGTAAAAATTGAGAAATTTGTCCATACTCGATGGATTTATCTGGTTAAGCATAGACTTCTTCCAGTTTTATAATCACACACTTGAAGTCATTTTGTTCCAAAATCCTTATCAGAACGAATAAAATGAGCGCAAATCGATAATGTTGCTCAATTTTAATAATAAGGTCCCATAACATTCTTCCTACTTCAAAATAAGACCCTGGAATTCATTTAGCACCAGGGACCAGGGTATTTGTCAAAACAGAACAAATTATTTCAAATTCGATGGTTTTATCTTGTTCGGTTTAAAAGTTATCATTTCCACCTTCCATCTTCAACATCAGATCCTAAAAATTAGCCGCACCAAAGTCAAAACCAACCGAATCAGCCCACACTCGATGAATTTATGTGATAAGCTTAGGTGGTCCCATAGACTTGTTCCAGTTTTAGCATCAGACTCTAGAAGCCATCCGGGTCCAAAGTCTTCAAAAGAACGAATTAAACTAAAGTCGATGGTATTACTCGATTTTATTCCCATGACCTCTATCTAGCTCTATTATAAGACCCTAGAAATCGTCTAGCACCAGGATGTTTTTAAAGCAGAATAAAGGATTCCAAAACCGATGAGTTTATCTTGTTTAGGAGTTCCCATGACTACCTTCCAATTCCATCATCAGATTCTAGAAATTGTGAAGCACCAAATTGTTTGTCAAAACAAACCGAATTAGTCCCCACTAGATGGGTTAACCTGGTTTAGCTTAAGAGTTCTTGTGTACTTCTTCCAGTTCTATTATCAGGCGCTGGAAGCCATCCCGTTCCAAAGTTCTTAAAGTAACGAATCAAACGACTCCAAAGTCGATGGTATTACTAGATTTTACTCCAAAGTTCCCATGATCTCCATCTAGCTCGATTATATGACCCCGGAAATCGTCTAGCCACAGGATGTTTTTTAAAGCAGAATAAAGGATTCCAAACTGGATGAGTTTATCTTGTTTAGGAGTTGCCTTGACTACCTTTCAGTTCTATCATCAGATCGGAGAAATTGTCAAGATCCGAGAATTAGTCCTCACTAGATAGGTTGATGAAACCCTGGAAATAATCTAGTACTAGAGTATTTGTCCAAACAGAACAAATGAGTCCAACTTCGACTAGTTTATCTTATTTACTGTAAGAGTTCTCATGGTCAGCTTCCAGTTCAAATTCAGTAAAAAAAGTAAATCCAGAAATTGCCAGTTAAATGCTGCTGATAAAAGATGCTGATGATTTTCGAAACCTTACAGTATCAGCTCAAGATTGCCATATAATTTTAATATCAATAAAGTAACAGAACACAAAATTTAGTATCGATAAAGCGTTTACAAGTTCCTTTCATTAATTTGAAAAGAATTGGTAAACTTGAAACGGCTAAACAGATTATATTAAATTATAGCTAAGAACCATCTTGCAAACAGGGCTTTAATCTAAAATAAAACGCAACCAATTCGGACCATCCGCCTGGCTACGATGCCATGAACAGACATACAGATACACAGATACACACCTGAAACTTATAACATCTCTTGTTTTGCGTCGGGGGTTAAAAATCAGCTACACTCACGATTAATTGGCGTAGGTTCCGACTAGTTTTGGACCTATATGAAGTCTTTCCTCAGGGTGATATAGACGTTCGCTCGGTAGCGTCTCGTCTGGAACTACGGGCGGTTGTTCATCGTGCGTGGTTCAATGGGCTCGGAATGTGAGAAGCGCTGTCGGCGAAGATGGTACACGCCACGAAATAAACTTTATTTCGTGGTGCACACCGTGTAGTCGGCGCGTTTATATTATAGTTGGAATTCAAATGTGCACGAAATGCACTCACAACGTCTACCATGCTATCATCTTCAGTCTTGTTCTTTTTACGCATTGCGTTTAACACCTGTGGTTTCCAAGCAGGTGGCAGTATCCATCCCTTATCTCTATTAAAATTGGGACGACGGTCAATCTCGATGGCCTCAATGAACTTACGCGACACAAAGTTCGTTTCGCGTGCCAATACTTTTATCTTGTCGAACCTAATATAATGTGACGTGGAAGGCATGTTCCACCACTACCGAGATAATGTAGTCCATTTTACGCACATTACGGATATTTTCGGAACACGGAACGAAACACGGAACGGCTTAACTGTAAGGGTAATGCAACTCTATTGATCATGTTAATTAGGATATTCTATGTAGTTTAAATACAGAAAGCCATTTATCTGATGCGTGAAAAAAACATGAATCACGCCACTACTGATATTATACTTATGTACTAGATGATACGAAGGTAAAATAAAAGTCCCTTGTGTGGTTCTTTTTAGGATAATTTATTATATAAAATGTATGTCTGCCCTTTTCATTTCAGATAGTCAGCAAAATTTAAATATAAGTTTTTAAGAATAGAAACTAACCCGAAAAAGGTTCTTGCATAATATCAATAAAGTATACCCAGTTTATATAAATATTAATTTGTTGCCGCATTTGTTCCAGTAATAGCTGTTAGAAAAAAAAATTCGAAACGTCGAAATTGTGTGCAAAGGTTTATTTTGAATAAAACATTTTTTGTCTTTGACTTTGAATCGATGTTTGTTTATGTACCTTTTTGTAGCGAATTGGACGTTTATAAGGACCACGTTATCGTAAAACGCCAACTATTTATTGTAAAGTCTATTCGCACAATCACATATTACATTCGTTTGAAACATACGACATTTGAATGTAACTGGAAGGATAGCAAGAATTTGTGTGACAGGTAAAATTCAATATAAAAAAGCCAGATTGTTTCTATCAGTCGAATGGAAAAAACGGAGGTCTTCAATCAAAACTCACTTGCGAGTATCTCAGAAATTTATGACGAAACTTGTTCCAACATTCGGCTCCTAGATGTAGATGAAAAGCACGTCCTACAAGCAATTTACCTCGGCGTATTAGCGAAGTTGTCGGTAATAGTGATTTAATGTCATTTAGCGTCCCGATCACAGTTGCGAAGTTGGCGCGTGATCCTCTCACCAGACGGCAACTTTCATGAGTTATCGTGAGCAAAACTTAAATGTCCGGATTAATTATATCTCCTTGAGGGCCATTACTTTCATATGTGGTACGTGTGTGAACTAAAGTTATCTGTATAGGTGTCTTAAATTCATCATATACTATTAGTTACTCACTAATTTGCTCACATTACAACGATCGTGTTCAGATAAAATAGAACTCATTTTCAATTTATGGTTAACATCCAATTTCCCAAAAAGAATGAGGTTTTTGTTACGTTTGCATTTTTTTAAGTTTGTTGTCTTAAAACTCCGTCGTTTATCACACTACTTGAAAAATGTTCTTACTGTTTAGGAGGTTACACCTCCCATTTGGTCCCCATTGTAAATTTAGTGATCTAGTAAAGTGATTTAGTAAAGATCTGATTCGGAGTTTCAGAGAATAAAGGGCATAGAAGTCGGTTGTTGCAGTTTTACTGCGTTTTAATTATAAACAAATATTTTTTGAAGTTGATGAAGAACAAAACATTTTATTCCGCCGCTGCTGCTGACACAAAAAACGCTTGTCATCATTTACGCGGTAGCATTAAACATTACTGTGTAAACCAGCAAAGGCAAAGTTAATCTTCATCCAAACTTCAGACTCGCTGGTGCGCTGACGTGACGCTGTAACTTGTAAGTTCTTGTGAGTCATAAAATATGTCTGTAAACTGGGTTTACGTCCGACCCCCGACCCCCACCCGCTACTCGCGACCTCTCATCGCCGCTACGTGACTTCCAACCCAGTAAGATTTTTACGAAGGAAATTCTACGTGCTTAACGAATTTATTTAAAAAAGTCTAAAATGTACTAGGTGGATGAATAAACACGATATTAATGATCGAATTCTATAATGAATTTTCGCCGATATCCTTCCTTCGTACAGGCTCCATGAGTAACGGCTTTAAGACACATTTTCATAGTATAACAATAGCTATTTGTTTTTAGGGTTCCGAATTACACTAGGAACCCTTATAGTTTCGCTATGTCCGTCCGTCCGTCCGTCCGCACGATAGCTCAGAGATCCTTATTACTAGAAAGCTGTCATTTGGCACAAATATGTATATTAGTGACGTCAACAAAGTGGTTATATAAAATCTTGAAAAATATTTTTTTTCAGTGTAGCCCCCTACATGTAAAGTGGGAATGTTAATTTTTTCTCACGTACGCCATTGCGAGGGTTTCGTTGTATAGGTTTATAAAAATATTGAAGGTTTGTGAAAACAAGATTTCGATTAAGGGCTTTGTTTGCTAAATATTAAACTTATAATTGATAACATTTGTTTGAGTCAAGTGTCCTCACCCTCTGCAGGCTAAACGGTTGGTTTTGGTGGTGGGAAGAAAATCGTGGTAGCAGTAAATATAATGAATTTAAAAGGAAAACTATCTCGGCTTAGAATGATTTAGAAGTTTTCGAGTAAGTTGAAAGACTAAACTTATAAATTGTACTTAGATAAGTTTTTATAGGCGGTGAACCTGTGTTGCGGATATAAAGAAAACCCTGTCGGATACTTAAAGGTGTTGTTTGGTACCGTAATACGGTTACATATATGTAATTATTTTATGGATATTAATTAATGAGTTTCCCAAGAAAAAAGTAATCTTAAATGGTATTTTCATACATTAAGTACGACAACAACTACAAATAAATAAATTCTATTATTAAAGAATGGCGCGCTAGTCGTATGCTACCGAAGGTCACGCGGCACGTTTAAATTTCTATTATAAAAAGCCGAAAAACGAAGTGTGAAAAAAAGAAGTGTTTATTGAAAGCCGCAAAAGCGAAGAAATGAAACAAGCACCGACAAAGTGTTATCATTTTTAAAATATTTGCTCAACTCTAGGAAAATATAAGTAAATATATGAATATTAAAAAAGCGATATCTTTTTTATTTTCAGAAATAAAGTCATTTTAATATTTTTTCAGTAATGCCTTTAACCAACCAATATGTCTCTTTCAGATCGGACAGGGTTTTCTTTGCACACTGTACATTTGTCATTGACGTTGAATAGCTTAAATTTTCATCGTATCAAACTATAAAAGTCCTCTTCTTAATACGCATTATTGTAATGGGCAATATCGGAACCCTACATTGTGCGGGCCATGCACGTGGAGCGGGACCTCAAAACGCAGAGATCTGGTAAAAATTTGATCAGTAACTTCCTTTAGGGGGAAGTTAAAAAGCCCAAAAATCTAAAATTGTTTAGTAATATTAAAGACACCATATGATTTGCTTAAAATTGATTTGTTTAAAATTGACACATTACAAATAAATACTAATGTGGAACATAACAACAGTCAGGCGGAACTCCTTGTGATTCTAGATTAGCTTAATCCGCCGCTTTCATTTGCCTTTATCAGAAGTGATTTTTTTTTCCCGAGATGGGAATTCTCCTTCTGATTTAGTTATTGACTTTTTGTTCTTAATAATTATTTAATTTATTTTGACTGTTAAATCCCTAATAGCACCGAGAAACTTATTTCAGAATCACACTGGTTACCCCTCACAGTATTATTATAACTTATTCAGTGGAGACGAGACGCATGCACAAGAAGATTATTTTGTATTTAACAAATAATGCACATCGCAATTTTTCTTAAATAAGCAAATAGTTTTACTAATTTACATCTTCAAAAATAAACATCTTCAAAATACATCTACAAAAATATTATTGTTAATTAATTTTACAACCTTTTAATGATAAATACATATAAATACAATAAAGTCGTATTTATTTCTGCGGATGCTACTTATTAAAGTTAGCGATGTCGGCACTACGAAAATTGCTCGCTATTTATACCTGTCTCGTTTAATGTCCATCTCGCTAAATAAAAAAATTTAAAAAAAAATATGTACGCGCGTGAGCGCGCTTTAGAGTCATTAAAAATAGATTTTAATTGAATGCAAATAATTAATTATAATAAAATAATAAAAGGGCTTGAAAAGGAATTTCAGATTGTAACTTTTGCGTTACGGTGATGATAACGCGCCTAAAGAAGTATCACTTCAAAATGTTTATTTTCGGAAAGATCGATAAATGTTCGTTACAAAATTATAGCTAAAGTTAGTAGTTAATAACTAAGAATGGCATCGTGATATTTATTATATATTTGGGCAGCGGACAGTCCCCGCTGTCGGCAATTAGCTTCAAGACATTGCTGTGGCTACCGCGAACCCTCTGTAATAATGAGCCTGCTTTTTTACGCAATACAGCCGGGAAACAGTTGACCCCTGCGCACGCAAACATAGCGGAGGCACTGCAGTATCGCGGCAGCCCCAACTATGCCATCAACTGAACGCATTACTGTACTGTATTCCCAAGGCATTGTACGATCATTGGGTACAGTTACAATACAGACTGCTTGTATAAAACGAGATGCAATAAGCTTTAAAAAGTGTTACTTTTATGGAAAAAGAACAAGGAGCAAATCTGCCTGACAAGCCCTAACTAACAGTTATAAAAAATCAACGGAATCTTACCGCGATTAGTTGATGAAAAATTTCGGCCAAGTGCCGAATGTCGGCCAGTGGTCTAAATTTCGGCCCATTCTAGTAATAAACTGTTAAATTAATAAGATGAATAAAATACCGTTTTTAAACAAACTCATGCCTGCAGACGCGACATAACTGTAACTTGCTTTCTAAGTAGGTAATTACAATTTTTTTTTAAATAATTCTGTATAATTCTTGTTATTGTTATAGTATATTAGTTAATTTACCGTTTTATTTTTTACCTCTGTTATCTGCAATAACATGTCGTAGTTTTTAAGAGAATGTTGTACACGTCTTTTATTGGCGTGCATACAAGAGCGTACTTTAATGTAAGATAATATTTAAATGTATTGTGTGTACTGCTGTTGACTGTTGACACATCGTCAAATAAATAAATAAACGAACTAAAAAACTAATTTTCAGAATTTTTAAAAGGAAAGATGGTATTTAATTTGCAAAATGTCCGCGAAACCTTATATGGAACTGCTGTGATTCAACTAAAACGGAAGGTAGTGTAAGGAATGGGGCAAACTTATCCAAGGCGTGAAAATTAGAGAAAACCACAGCCGTACAATAGTCCACCCACTTCCACCACACTTTCTTACACGTCAGAAGCAAAGGCAGTACACACAAATTATGTACTTAACGCACATTAACTTCGTAACCGAAGCATCTTCAGGAGAGTCGAATAGAACTTCACACTATGAAGGGCGAAGAAGTATTAATCGCTAAATTTTTAAATTGCTAAATTGCAAATAATTTTTAAATGCAAGCTACTCTGCCAAACTAAGAAATCGTCTTGAAAGGCGTATCATCCATCTTTATGGAGAAGTTTTTATAGGCGGTGAAGTGTGCGTCATATAACCGTCATTCACATACGTTCGTAGTACGAAACAATAAAAGCTGTCGTCTCATTCCACATTATCGTGATGGATAACTTCAGAACCAACCTCCATTGCGCTTGGCCTGATACGCACTTTACCATTTTGGTTTTGTTTTGAATCAATATTTTGAAAATTATTTATTTTAATTCTTTGATACCAATATACTTGGTATAGAAAATTAGCATTTTGCATTTGGAATGGAAGAGAAAAACGAAATTAAACATTGTTGTATGTACTCTTCTACGAGCACGAACGTTCATCGACTCATCATTTTGTTGTAGTTTACGTCCCCGTACTTTTTGCAGCCGCTATTAGTACTTTTAAACTGGTGTATGTATTATGTGAATTTAGTGCTACAAAAGATATATACCAAAATATTTTAGATCATGTTTAAAAATTATGACAGACATTGATTAAATTTCCAGGTTTCGGCTGGCCGTTAGTCTAATGCTATGTGTCATAAACTTGGCAGCTTTTTAATTAAACTTGCTTGTAGCAAAAAACAAGCCGGAATACTTTTTCCTTCTCCTCGATATTGACAAAGATGATTTAAGAGAAAAGGTTTATTAAAAAATACAGGAGAGTCCACGGCAGAGGGGACTACCGAAAATGTAATACAAACTGGATAAGGCTGTAGTCCCAGTGGAGGCGGAAGCGGCTTAAAGAGTGAAAATTAACAACTTGATTATTTTACATAAAGCTTTTTAGATTTTGATCAAAGTAACATAAATTTCTATGTCTGAAGAATATTAATAATCTTATTTACGTAAATATTTTTTGGTTAACAAGAAAATGTCTCGGAAGACTATTATTCAAATCATTATTATTTTATCCTGTACTGAAACATCGTATTTTTACAATTGTAAAAAAAACATACAGTAATTAAGTAAGTATATTTACATTAAGTATATTTACTAATAAATAACAATTTAAAATCAGTAAAAGCCTCGCTATATCACCGTTTCTATATTGCATGTCCAAGAGTAGTAATGAGTAGTAGTGACCGCTTAATGTCTGTTAGCAAGCCAGCCCATATTCTGTATGAACGTATAAAAAATATCGGTTTCTTCGTGATTCAAAAATCAGTTTCTTTCAAGGAAGATTTATTCAATGATGTTCGTTCCGCCCTCGCTTCCACTTACACGTAGGCCGCACACTAACTCAGAGTCGTTGTAGCGACTCCGGTTAAATGAACCGCAGCTTGGACGATACAAACATCCCAAATAACGGCGCTCAAGGAAAATCTATTTCATTTTAAAATGTCACACAAATTGCTTCTTGTTTTACAAAAATGTTGAGAAAATATTTCTATGAAATGTTGTCAGAGTGTATTAGGTATACGATTTTCTAAAATCAAAATTTAATGAGTTGTTGGTATGGTTATACAGTGACGATTGGTCCGGCTTTGCCGGTTTTAAGACAGTTTGTCTATTTTTCTGTCTGGCTGGCCTTCTCTCGCCTTTTACCCGGGTTTAGATCAACACGTTACTATTTATTTGTTCCGTAAAAATGGTGGTAAACACATATGTATAGAGTGCCTGCAACAGAATTCATTTAATTAACACTGTACAATAAAAAATCACAAGAAACTCCATAGTTCCAAGATAGGGTATTTTTTAGTTTTTATAATTTTTGCACACACTTATATTCTGTTTACTAAACGTTGCTTTTAAACTTAATGCGTTATAATTTATTCAATACATAGGTATTTTCAATACATAGGTAGTATAGGCCGGGCCAATCAATAAAATTGTAGTCCAGCCACTTAAATCTTGTACTATGCTTTCGCAGCCAATGGTTTCGTAATTAATAACAAATCATACGTAACGACACCTACAGTTAATGTTAGTAAACAAATATTGCAAAGGTGTTTCAAATTTTGTATGATATAATAAATAATTAGTTTCTTTGAAATTTGATTTTTTTATTAAGTAAAAATAATTAATTTCCTATTACGAAGTATTTATACGGAATAGTGAAAGCCGTGGTTTATTTAAATTTAGCATTACTTTTTGTATATGCATATATATATACTTCTTTAACAATTACTCGTAGCTCCATTCAAAACCTTTACAAACTTATAATATTGTAAAGTTTAGAACACACAACAGAGAAATATGCTATGCTTATTAGTGACATATGTGGTTCACACACGTGATTGATGCATTTGTGCGGTGCACAAAGGTGTATGCAACATTTGTGCGATGGAAAATAAATGATTGTATTATGGTAACGTGTAAAATGGATTATCTTTCCATACGTTTTACGGTAGGAAAGCACTCGAAATAGCTGAGTAGCAGTTGAATTTAGTTCCTACGCTCACGAGATGATCGCTGAAGCATGGGCCGCCTCAAGACATCCGTCTCGCGACTTTTCCTCTTCAGTGGTCCCAGTGCGATGCGCGTACCAAACGTACCGTATCGTACATAGTAGAATCAAACTTTAAATAAAAAATATAGAGCACTAGACATTTTCCTACATAAAGTGAATTTACAAGATCTGGGGAATGCAAATGCTAGGTAAAAGGCATAAATAACGACTGGCTATTAAATGGTTATCATGAAATAATTTCTGTATATATTCTTTTCCTATGCCTATTTTGAGGTGAGACAGCAAGTCCAATTTGCTATCCTACCTTAAAGTCAGTTAAATGAAAGTCATAATATATGAATGTCCTTTATTCGCTGGAAATAAGCTAATTTATAAAAACTTAACTGTACGTTAGTGATATTACCTACTTATGAGTAGATTACCACTACAGTGTTAATTTAACTTTTTAAGACTATATAATTATAATTTTATCTAAAATTATAAATATAGTTATTATATATTTATTAAAGTCTTAACTCAGTAATTATTTTAATTTAGTATTCAGTACCATAACATATATTTAAATTATAATAGCCAATAATATCAACATAGGATGTATTATTTATATTGCATATCTAATTTGTTTATAAAATATTAAAACTTAGTATGTACAATTAACCATTCATATCGGGATTTGATTAACAACATAATAAACACATTATCAAATTAGTACTTACTTTCACTTGAGTTAATTATTATGATGTAAAATAATTATATATTACCGTTGGCATCAAAAAACTCTTTACTTGAGTAATAGATTTTTGGTATAAGCCGTTTCTTAGCTTGTACAGAAATTAATCAGTTGACAGCTTTTTAATTTGATAAGCAATGTGTTGTGGTTGTTAACGCGCACAGGATTACAGCTGTCCCGATTTAGCACAATTTTAGGTTAGGTTTAAGCTAATCGCGTGTACACTAGTTGTACCTCTGCCAACCTCCTCGGGGATATGGGCGTGAAGACACTTACTTACATTTTTTATATAAATATAGATTATCTTTTGAAGCTGTTAACAATGTTTTATCAAGATGCAAATATTCAACCGCTTTCAAAAGTAAAGTAAAAAATACACTAATTTGACGTTTTTTGACCTGTATGTTTGTATGTTTGTTTGTAACCGACTTCTTTGGGCGCGATTTTGACCCACTTTAAACGGCCAGTTTTCGTTCAAACTTTGTATATTTATAGAGGACCGATGACAATACACTAATTTGATAAAATTATTCCATTTTTCAATTTGCAATATATTATTTTTGTTAATTTATATAATTTTCATCTATAGTCGATAAGGTAAGAAACTTAATTAAATTTTTTTATAATTTTTCTCTACAGTCGATAAGACAGGACTTGATGTTAATTTATGAGTGGGGGGCTTTTTAAGATATTATCAAAATGATAATCCTTCTACTCTGTTACGTTTTCATGTACCGTTGCAGTAGTGATGTATTTGAGTAAGAATGCGAAATTAGGTTGCGTGAGTAGGGTAATGAAGGTAAGTTGCACTTACCTTCATTACCCTGCTGGTAAGTTAGTTACCTCGAAAATGTCGAGTTGCTCTTTGTAAAAGTGGCCGATGTAATCGCTCGATCAGTTACCGAAGCGAGTTTCAGCCCCAGACAGTGGTGATTACCCCGGAGGGGCAACTGAAATTTCGCCGTCTTAAAGTACGCGAGTTTGGGTTTGAATGAGTAAGTTGCGTTTAGTGTGGAATTAGGTAAAATAAATGTACATAATATTTATAGATATAGATATATCACCATTCATGTTAATTTTACATGGATGTATATATAGATATACAGTCTTGTAGATTTCGTTTTTTATTAATTGTAATTAAACGACACTGAATTTATTAGCCATTCGCATTCGGTGACCTACAATTGTCGATTAGAATTTTAAAAAATTTAACTCAAATAATTGATTTTTTCACAAGTTACAGTGTTTCCGGAGTTTCATACATGTCGGATAGGAAATTTTTTTGTCCTATTTTGATGTTTTTTTTTCGTTTCTATTGTACTAAGTCAATTTTTAGAAAGTATATAATTAATCTCCATTAAATTATCTCGATAATAGTATGCAAAATATCTTGATTCCCTTAACTAACAAGGCTATAATACTAAAAATAGTTGGCAAAATGAGGCGAAAAAAATTTTCGATCATAAAGCACTCTCTGATGCTTCGCATCATGACCCGTGCAATAGTTTAAAATTAAAAAAACAAGCTATTATAAATAAACCAAACTAAAAAGTAGAAAATAAATAATAGTTTAAAAAAACTAAAAACACGCTTTTTATAAAAAAAACCAAACTAAAAAATAGAAAATAAATTTTAATAAATTTAAATTAAGAATAATGTTAAAAATTTCAATAAATATAAATTAATAATAGTGTGAATAAAAAAAAATATTAAAAAAAAACGTGGGGTGCATGGTGTCAGTAGTTATAAATATCTTATTGACAGATATGAGTAGAGTGATTATCATTTCGATAATATCTTAAAAAGCACCCCACGCTTTTTTTTAAATAAAGTATTTTTTTATTCACACTATTATTAATTTATATTTATTGAAATTTTTAACATTATTCTTAATTTAAATTTATTAAAATTTATTTTCTATTTTTTAGTTTGTTTTTTTTTTATAAAAAGCGTGTTTTTAGTTTTTTTAAACTATTATTTATTTACTTCCTGTTCTCGGCACTTTGTGTTTAAGTTCCTTTAACATTATGTAAATACAATGATACAGTGTGCTTGCACGTTTATTTCACTCTATAGCTTTTTTACATCACAGGGTCGTAGAAAAGAAGATATTTGTCATAAATCGTAATGGATAGAAATGTAACTATGTTCTAGACACACCAAAGATGTTAATGATACGTGCATTGTAATTGCACATGGATAAGTTCTTCTGGTTATTTTACATGTATAACGAATGATGTATGTTGCATTACGTCCCTGTAATATGGACGGCATCTCACTATTGGTAGCTCAGTTGTCCATACACGATGGTTATCTAATCCATCTTTTTGCTGGTAGGAAGAGTTCCTACCATCAGAAAGATGGATTTGTTTGCAATATAGAAAAATATTTAATAGTTATTTCATATTCATTGAGGATTTTTCCAAATATCGTGTCTGATCAATCAAAATAGTTTTGTTTTATGTAATTTTCAGTTTGAGTATCTATGACTAACAAATAAAATAAGTACGATTTTATCTTAAAGAGCAAATACATGAAATATCGGATTTTTTAACATTTTTAACATTTAACTATTTAAGTCGCCCGTCGACTTATGTAACCGGAAATGATCCCAAGGGGTAGGAGTGAGTCGTGGAGGCGGCGGTTATTGAGGAACAATTAACCGAAGCCTAATTAGGAGGCCGGCTGATTGCAGCCATTCAGCTCGCCGCAGGCATTCCGCCTGCGTTCCAAACACAAAGTGCTCATTAAGTCGGGCATCGAATTTGAAGTTCAGCGTTACTCTTTCGACTAATAAATTCCATATTTCGGAGTAAAATATTATAAATATTGTATTTGCACATGTATTCTGTGTCTGTGTTTATAGGTCTGTGTTTGTTTATGCGTAATGCCAAAATCTCTAGACAAATATGAGTGAAATTCATATAAAGGTAGTCTGTATTAACTTAACGCATATATAAATCTTATCCTGTAAATGCCGCATCTTTTTCGTGGGATCCTGGCTTTTATTTAATATTCTTAGCCTCGAAATAGTCAGTCTCATCGATCTAATTAACCTGTTTGTTTGCAAGTCAAGAAGAAGTTCCGTGTTTGAAAGTAGTTAAGTTACGCTCCAGTTCAACTACCTTTTCTGTTGTATGGGAGAAGGTATACGTCGACTTTTTACTTTTATATCAATTTTTTTTTCAAAATTATCATAATATTTCTTTTATCTAATTCCTCATACATTTACAGTTCAACTTGTCAATATTTTTCTCGTTTGTTCTTTTAAACCAACTTCCTAAAAAAAGGAGGATCTCAATGCTGCTATATCATTTGTATTTGTAGCTTCAGAACTAGACCAATTTAAAAAATTCTTTTTTGTTTGTTTGGGAATTAAATTTAAATGGAACCAAATTGAAGGTATACCCACTTTCAATTTAGTTCCATATAAAAATGAAGATCTGATCTAGCGTTAAATTATGTGAAATCTTATATGTAATTGCTGTGACGAAACTGAAACAAACGGTACTATAAGGAATGGGGCAAACTAACTAATGTTTTACGCTTTATTTAGTAAAGTACTATTACACTCTCCTGAAGATGCTTCGGTTACGAAGTAAACGTGTGTTTACTTCGTAACCCTTTACTACTGACGGGGATGAAAGTGTGTTGGACGTAGGTGGACTATTGCGCCGCTGGGGTTTATTTGAACTTTCAGACCTTAGATTAGTTTTTCCCACACTACCCATTCTTTGTACTGCCTTTTGTTTTAATTGCATCACAGCAGTTACATAAAAATATCGCGGAATGTTTGTGGAAATTAAATAACTACCTTAATTTCGTCTCTGTATTCGGTGTACTTTGAATTTACTTCGAAAGTGTATTTCTAGAATTTGGCAAGCAAATATTTACGTTATAACTTCAATGCAATAATACATAAAATATTTCTTAAACTATATGATAGCAAATAAGCGTCTTTTCAGATGTAAAGAGAGAACATTGCCTATAGACAACAAAGATGTTAATGCTGCGTTGCTATTTGTGTTGCGGGATTTTCATGTCACATGCATAAGTTTACCGGCTACCTTACCGTCCAAACCAGAACACGACAGTAACTATACTGACGCTAATGCAGCAGGAATTGGTAAGGCAGTGGTACGAGACCCGAGCGAGACGAGAGAGCGAGAGGGCGAGAGAGAAGAATAATGATCTTTATTTTATCCATTTTTTTACAACGTACATTCAGTAAAATATTAGTAAGCGTAGGATTGTTTGGGGAGACGGGAGTCCAAACTGAGTTTAACCCGTACAACTCTACCACCTAGTAGTCAGGATAGTAGTGACTTGTGCAGCCAATCGTTCACCTCTTACGACCTGCCTGACAAAATGGCAGATGATCTATTTTTCAAAGCAAGCCCGGACCAACACGGGGGCATATTATAGTAAATTAGTTGACTAGATTAACACGTCGTCGTTACAATCTTTCATAGAGAATTTTATCCAATATTTTAGCCTTTTAAAGGTTAATTTAAAAAAAAAACAAAATATTGATCCTGGATATTGAACTATTCGGTTCATTAAACTTCATCAAAATCAGTCAGTGGTTTAGCCGTGAAGGCGTAACAGACAGATAGACTTTAACATTTATAATATTAAATATGAATGTGGATAAATTAAAATAGGAACGAACTTCCTTCGGCTAAACGGCACTACTCGCTTGTGTACGCGACTGTCGCGCCTGCGCACGTCTCATTTAACGCTTTTATTCCACGCATTTTTCTTACGGTTTTACTATCACATTTTTTTCAGTTCGGTCGCGCAGCAAAATCCCTATCCCCTCCAAGCCTGCCGTAAGGAACTTCGTTCCAATATCTAGGTGTAATTGTTAAACAAATTCAGTGACAGTATCAACTACGCGACAACTTAATATTCACTTTCAAACGGATAAACTTAATCGAATTCCGAACATATACGATTAGCCCTGAGTTTCTCAAACTCTGTCTTTTAATTTTCCTTGAGAGACTTCGAGGATACACGGCCAGCGAGTAATGTCCTGAGACAGAAGAGCTAGATAGAGTAAGGACGATGACTCTATTTAATTTTCATATTCCATATGCTGGAGCAGCACTTGCGTCTAATATGCGCCGAATACGACTTGACACAAAAAAAAAATATCGCGATACGATATTTTGCACGAAATCGTGCCATAATCCAAGATGGCTGAAATCATTTTCAATCGTGTAACTATGAAATACGACTTTCATTACTTCTACATGTGTGCTAACAATTAATTATTATAAAAATTACTAAAATGTTTTAGTAATTTTTAGCGACGATAGCCAATATAGCCGGTCATATCTGCATGCATCGTATCATTGCGTGAGGCTTTGTGACGATAGACGTAAGTGCGACACCAGCATTACACGTATATTGCGATCTGAAATATGATAATAATTATTATTAGTTATCATTATAACTTCATGGTATAAGGCTTGACTGGTCGCTCCGATTGTGAGGTCATGGGTTTGAACCCCTTTTGAAGAATAGATCATCTGCCATTTGGCCAGGCAGTTCGTAAAAGCCGAACGATCATCTGTACGTGTCATTACTACCGTGACTAAGAGATAGAATTCTGCAAAGTCTGGTATTACTGCCGTGCCTACTTTTGGCGCAATAGTGTCGATGCTTGTGACTGTCCAGTTCTGGTTTGCAGGGTAAGGTTACCGTTAGAATGCATCTGGTATTGTTAGTCCACCACACCATTAACATCCTTAGTGTATTTTTCCGATCAGGAGAGCCATCTGCTTATTTGCTAATATAATATAAAAAAAATTCGAGGTTTTTCTTGAAAATATAAACCTCAACAACAGCTCGTAGCCCAGTAACAGTGAGTTAACATTCCGTTACCTCCGATGTCGAAAAGTCGGTCTCGGTTAATCTCTGCAAAAATGTGGCAATAGTTATCCCACATTTTTCACCCATCTTGCTAATCAGTATACCGGTAAATTGTGGTGATCCAGAAACTCTATAGACGTTCAGGATACTCTGACTATGCTGCAAAAGAACCGGCATTGTGCGGGCGTGATAATATTTTTACATTGATACATTTACAAAAAAATAATTTTAGTGTTACTCATAACACCGTCGTGACATATTATTCGGGAATTAAAATTTAAATGTAATGTGTAGCCAATGTGCGGTCAGCTCGTAACTACATGGGGTACACTAAAAGTTTTGCACTTCTAGCTAATCGGAACTATTTGAATTTCGAATGTTATATTTTTAAAACGTTGCAACCTTCTTATTAATAAAAAAAAACAATTGGCGGGAAATTATTTGTCAATTGTTTTTTTATTACACATCAAAATTCTACGTACGCAACGAAAATGGAATTAAGTCGAAAAGATTTTAGAGCGATGATTTTTTATGATTTTACAAGTTCTCTTTCTCCGCAAGACTGTGCCGCTCGTCTTCAAAATGCTTTTGGTAGAGAAGCACCTTATTTGAGCACTGTGAGGCGATGGTTTGCTGAATTTGAGAGAGGTCGAGTTTGTTTACATGACGAATTTCGTGAAGGGCGGCTTTCAACTTCCGTCAACGAAAATAATATGGCTATTGTTAAGCGGTTAATTGAAGAAAACCCCCGGATTATCTATGAGACAACTCGAGGACTATTGGGGATTGATATGAGCAAAATTCAAAAAATTTTAAACGAAGAATTAAAAGTTCAGAAACTTTGTTGACGTTGGATCCCTCATGAACTGACAGCGGAGCAGAAGCGGGCTCGCGTGGAATAGTGCTCATAGATGCTACTGAAGTACGACCACGGACATTCTAATGCTATTTATGACATTGTCACAGGAGACGAAACGTGGATTTATTGTTTTGAACCCGAAAACAACAGCAATCTTGTGAATAGGTGTTTGAAAATGAGTTCAGGCCAACAAAAGTGAGACAGGCGAGAAACGTTGGTAAAAAAATGATCGTGTTTTTTTTCTCAGCTACGGGTCCCATCTGTACAATTCTACTTGAAGATCAAAAGAGTGTTAATGCCGAGTGGTATTCTACTATCTGGTTACCCAGGGTGTTAAAAAAAGTTCGCGAAAGACGACCCAAAAGCCGCATTCTCCTACACCATGACAACGCTTCTTCACACACGGCCAACAAAACAAAGTAATTTTTAGCTTCCGAAAAAGTACATCTCGTCACTCATCTTGCGCATAGCCTCGACCCAAAATCAAAGATTTCATGAGAGGTTTTACTTTTACCAACTCCGAAAAGGCAGTGATAGCGTTCAATCAGCACGTAGAAAACATGCCTTCAGATCTGTAGTCCTCCTGTTTTAAAAAATGGTTCGATCGCATGAAAAATGTTTAAAATATAAAGGAGATTATTTTGAAAATCAATAAGCATAATATTTTGGTTATAATATGTTGTTTTTTAGGTTACGCAAAATTTATAGTGTGACCTACGTATTCGAGGGACAGCGGCGGGCGGCGGTAGCGGCGGCGGCCGGCGGCACGTCAGCGACACGCGCGCCGCCAGCCGCCGCTCCCGTGCAGGTGACGCCCGCGGCTCCATGCGGATATACAATTGAATTTGGGAATTTACACGGCCCGCTCATCAGCTTGTTATATTGTTGTTTCGGAATGTTTGATGCACAATACTGCAAGCTGTTCAGGTAGAGCTTTGGTTTTAAGATAATATAGGCCGTTAGTTCCGTGAATTTTTACATCATTGCAAGAAAATAGTTCAATCTTAGTTTATTATAAACTTTGTGCTCATCTAAAGCACTGATTCTCAAAGTGGTCCAGATATACCCCCAGGAATCCACGGGAGACTCGACGGAGTTCTACATTGGCGTGATCAAAATGGGGATTACAATTCGTAAGCGAAGTAAAAAATATCAATTATTATCCATTCAATTCTCACTTTTTTCAAAAACTGTTAATTCACGATTGGAAATCGCACGACTTAATTGACAACATTTCAAAAATATTAAGTCGCCAAAATGAAAATACCATTTCTTTATTTTTCAATCCAGATCAATAATATATATTTTTTGCTGTGACGTCACTTAAACGACAGAATAAGGTGACACCTTTGCTTTGCTAAAACATATAGTTTAAAATGTATAATGGGATTGTCATCATCCTATCCCCACTCATATGGAAATTTGTTGTAAAAGAACTCATTAAAATATTAAACAATCAAGGATTTTCTACAACCAGACTCGCTGATGATCTAGCAATAACAATAAACGGGAACGCAGAAAATCTACTGTGTAGCCTTATGAGACCAGACATGGCTATAGTAGAAAAATGGTGTAATAAACACAAGCTCTCTGTAAATCCCATGAAAACTGAGCTGGTACTCTTTACTAACAAGAGAAAAATAGCAAATTTAACACTACCTAAACTATTTGGTTCTGAATAAAATCTGTCATCCAATGTTAAAAACCTAGGTAATAAACTAAACTGGAGCACTCACAAAGAATATGCTATTAAGAAAGCATGTGTAACATTTTGGCAGTGTAAACGACTAGTTGGGAAAAAATGGGGAGCTAAACCAAATGTTTCCCTTTGACTATACACTGCAGTGATACGCCCAATAATAACGTATGGCTCCATAGTGTGGTGACCTAAAACAAATCAAATAACTGCAAAAAAATAAATTACAGCAACTGCAACGACTGGCTTGTATCACGACAACAGCAGCATTAGAAGTTCTGTTGAATCTTAGACCTCTGCATTTGGTAATACAACAGGAAGCAGCCAGCGCGGCGCTTCGTTTAAAAATTTGGGTATGTGGCGCCTAAACAAAAGTATTCCCTATATGAACATTTTAGAAGGAAGGACAACAAACGGTATCAAACCAAAATTACAAAATTAACCTGGATTCAGAACCTGAAGGTCAATCAGGACTCCCCCTGTTTCTCCTCTTCTTCTCCTTCCTTCCTCTCTTCTTTACTCTCTCTTATGTAATTTTTCTTCAATATATATGACATTTTTTTAAATAATTTTGAAAATATTTTTTATATTGTGGTTAAAATAGAACATGCAAAAGTAAAAAATACAAAAAAGAAAACAATAAATACTTAAATTAATAATTGTACAAATAATGATCTTCTTTAGGATTCGAACCCTAGCTCCATTGATTTCATAGTTTACATGTTTCTTGTTTGCTCGTCTAAAGCTGCGTCCACACTTGTAACATTACAACAGACCGGATAGCGTGGCATCGCTACAGGCATGTGACGCTAAATGTGGACGGTATAAGTTGCATTGACAAGGTCACAAGCCACAAGGTCACATCGCATCGCTACACGTGCCTACAAGGCGCAGTCTTAGATCAAACATACTAGAGATGTAGTGTTCCATACAAATGTTAACATAAAACGTGGCTGCGTGTTACCACTAGCGCATATATTTGTGTGCGTATTTTCGTGTCGGACAAATGATTTTATGGATAATAAAACAAAACACCATATTAAAAAACTATATTACAAAATCAACCTTAGCTCTAATAAATACCTTATACGACACAAAATGAAATTTTGTTAAAACGTGCTTAAGGTAGCTTCTTATATTTTGCTCAAAATTTTGAACAGCTATTTTTTACATATTTGGTAAAGAAAACAAAAATGTAGTGGAGGCGCATTATCAATTCGGTTATGTAAACACAGAATTACATTAACCAACATTATTATTTTAATTACATTTATTATACCTGCACATTTGAACCCACCCACAATCTATAGTATATTAGATCTAAAGTCGCAGTACAAAACTAAACAACGTATACAAGATGTTTATAGCGTACATTCCAACCCATTGTCTATGTCCGTGTCATCGGGCATACTTTGACGCGTGTTATAAATACAAGTGTGGACGTCTCCTGGTCCGCGGACAACAGTGAAAATCCTTTGAAATAAACCGACTTTAAGATGCGTGACAGTACACAGACCAGCGTCCACACTGGGCTCGGCTAGTAGATTGTAACTCCGTACATTGTTCGGCCGTTTTTCCGTGTTCGGCAGTTTCTTTTAGTGTTCGGAATGGATTCAACCGTACTGCAGGTCGTGACAATTTTACGCGTAACGCAATACGTCCACATTAATCGGTACTGACACGCGTGTCTGACACGGTCAAGGGATAATGTACGGTAAATTGTTCAAATCTGGACGCGGCTTAAAGATAACATTTTGCTAACGCACTAACTGCACTTGACTCTAACAAAAATTAGCAATTAAAAGCTTAATATTTTACAAACGAGTCGCTTTATCGACAACTTGTTTTTTACAAACCTACAATATGTTTATACGACGATACCCCACACAGTGGGGTACATGAGAAAAAAAAATTAACATCCCCACTTTACATGTAGGGGAGCTACCCTGAAAACAAATATTAAAAAATTGTGCCAAATTACAGCTTTCTAGTAATAAGGATCTCTGAGCTATAATGAGGACGGACGCCTGGACGAACGGACGGACGAAGGGACGGATATAATGAAATTATAATGGTTCCTCGTTTACTTCGGAACCCTAAAAAAGAAAACTATTTTAATTTACTAAATAAACTACTACTAATAATAAGTAATAACTAAACACTTACCTAATTTACTTTTGAACAATTGATTCTGTTTTGATGATTGTGATGATTATACTAAAATATTATAAAGAGTTTAAAACTGATTAGTTGAAAAATCGTAAAACGAAAAATGGCGAAAAAAGCGTTTATTCATCATAACTTAAAGTTATCCCGAAAAACCCTTTTTGGATATTTTTCGTCACCGATCACCTTCGAACGAATTAACCTATTTCGATGCGATTTTCAGAAATAAACGTATTTTATTAAGAAAAAGAGGTGATTAAATTTTAGAATCAATCGGTGAATAAGTCTAGAAGTATACACATACAGTCATACTGACGTCATTGTCTAAATAGTTGGAAATCTTTTCTAGGACCTCAAAACGTAAAGTTTTTTTTATATCATAAGATAGCAAACGAGCGAATGGGTCTCCTGATGGAAAGAGTCAACCATCGCCTACAGACACCAAAGATTTAAATAAAATTAAATGGTGCGTTGCTATCTTGTGGCAAGGTTTAATGTCAAGTGCATAAGTTGGATTTTCAAAATTCGGGTGATAGCAGTAAATTCTTCTAACGCTAGCTAAAAGAAGGGAATCATAAAAATGTTCATCAATTTGGTTTACACGAAGTAACGAAAATATTCCGGAACAACATTTCAGCGATCGGAGAAAACAAAATGATTATAAGTGACGTTGACCGACGGTGTACGAGATTTGACGTCACAACCCACGCAGAGGCGTGTTGACGTATCTCCGGCGTGGAGCCGAGCGGGGATGCTCGTACCGACATCCAGCTGAGCCGGCCCCGGGCTCACATACAAACAATCATAATTAATTCAGCCCGAGCCCATGTTACAGATGAAAACATCCACCACCCAGCCATGGGAAATGTTACTTTATGTATAAGGTGACAGGTCTGAAATTGTACTAATGTAGAACCTCGATGTGATATATTATGTAGGTCGATTGAAATCGATTTGTAGCTCGCCAAAGCACTATTTACTCAATATTTACTTTGTTCACTACTTATTTTATATAACAGGGAACATATGTGCGTTTATGATTAAATTATAGGTGTGCCATAATTTTTAATTTTCAAGTTTTTTTATATCACAAGATAGCAAACAAGCAAATGTGTCTCCTGTTGGAAAGAGTTAATGGTGCGTTACTATCTTGTGGTGAGGTCCAATGTCATATGCATAAGTTTATTGCCTACCAAACCGGAACACGGCAGTGACTAACACTGACGCTATTGCGGTAGGAATAGGTAAGGCGGTGGTAACAGACCCGGTCGAGCTAATGCAGAATTCTACCACCTAGTAAATTGTATTAAAGATATTTAAATGGTGGTAATATCCATACAAATGATAGCCAGAACCCAAACAAAAGCGAATGTCTATACTTAGTGGCCATTGAAGGCAATACAGGTTTACCTTGACACGTTTTATCTGAAGAGCCTGAATGGATAAAAAACAAAAAAATTAAGTGAGTTAGAATTCTGTGTAAGATTCAATTCTAGATAGGGTGTATAAACTGAACTGTTATAGAACATAGACTTATGAAAGTTGATGTACTCGTAAAGTGGGATGACGAAGTAAAAGCTACGAATCTGAGTGCTAAGTGTGAGTTTTACTTTTCGCATTCGATCGTGAGCGCGTTCCGAGTTCACTAGGAATTTGTATGTGATTTGTACAGCGCCACCTAGTGGTAAACTGGTTTCTCACGTTTACCACTAGGTGGCGCTGTATAAATCACATACAAATTCCTAGTAAACTCCAAACGCGCTCATGATCGAATGCGAAAAGAAAAACTCACACGTAGCACTCTGTTATCTGTATATACAATAAATAATAATAAACAATTAATCCTATCGCCTCTGTGGTCTAGTGGTCCAGCGTTGGCGTCGACCACATGAGGTCCCGGGTTCGATTCCCTGGTCGGGCACTTAAAAAATATTTATCATTTTTCTGAGAAACACAAAGTTGCCCGGGAATGGAAAGTGCCCGGTTGGCGATAGGCTTGCCACCTATCACATTTGTGGGACTAAGTATCTTCGGCTAATCGTGGGTGCTCTTGTTGTACCTCTGCCTACCCCTTCGGGGATATGGGCGTGAAGATACTTTTTTTTTAACAATTAATCCTTTTTATGTTAGTACCAGGAAATAAGTAAGTAGAACATTTATAGTTTTAGTAGAATGATAAAATTAGTTATTTCAAGTGTAAATTTACGTACGAAATACAGAACATTGTACTTGAGCTTCCTATTTTTATGATATAATAAAATGTTTACTAACATATTATATCTCAGATATACTACTAACACAATTCAGCGGTAGATTGCTAGAATTGCATTTCTATTTCATACAAGAATATTAATATTTTCAGAATTGTAAAACGAAAATATTAAATAAAGTGTGCTAGAGACGCGTCGTGGCGTGCATTTCGAACGAGCCCCTTGCGGCCAGTGGCCATCACACAATTATGGCGATCGGTGTCAGTGCACACGCTTTTGGGGTCGCCAGTCAATGACGCTGCAAACGGGGGCGGCGGGTGGACTCAGAAAAAATATTCCATGCTGTTTTGTTTTATTTGTTGGATTCAATTGTGTAAAGGTTGGGAGATCAATCACCGAAATTCCTGTGTCGGCATTTATATTACAAAGCACGTAATATTTTTCATTTATGTTTTCACTTTCAATTATTGAGCTTTAAGACCGTAAATGTTGTCTTTGAGAGGAACAGCTTGGGAGGTATTGTGATTTGATATTTAATTTACATTGACAACTACATATGCATTAACTAAATTTTCAAACTGTCTAGTTGCCTAATATGTTTTTAAAGTCAAGTCATACTAGTCCAGTAAACTACCTACGCAAATGTTACACGCTCGGCTTCTAAATAAATCGACGAACTCTATGTCGATATTTATTTCTGTCGTGGAAACAAGGTGATTTTTTTTTCTTCTATTAAAACTAACAAATTTAAAACAATTTTACATTGCTCAATAGAAGATAGAAACAATCACTACTATAGTATTACAATTACTAATATAGTTACAGTTTACTGGATTAGTAGTACATTGCTCAATAGTAGATAGAAACAATTACTACTATAGTGCTACTGTAGTGCATAGCAAGCGGAATATAATATATTCTACATAGGTACTTGCCTCGTTTTGTGCGGGTCTACTTTGAAAAATAGACCATCTGTCATTCTGCCAGTCGGTTGGTAAAATACAAACGATTGTGACTCCAAGGCGGTAGAGTTCCGCAAAGTCTCGTCCGAGTTCGCCTTACCTATACCTGTCCAAAATCGTCAATGATTATCACTGTCATAAGGATAAGATAGTCGGTAAACTAAAGCCACATGCTTTACCATCTCGCCATATTATGCAATACACCATTAACATTTTGGTATCTTTAAGCGATGGTTGTCTGTTTTCATTTAAAGGACCATCCGCTTTTTTGCTATCTTATGATGAAAAAAGATAATATTTTGTAAAATGGCGAGTAGTAACCCGTAAATATTTTTAAGATATGTTAAGATGCCGTGGTCTCGGGTTTTTTTTTATTTGATTAATAACAAGCAGATTTATTGTGAACAGCTTCTTTTCTATCTTCAAAAAATATTGAATTGGGGAAATTCAACTTGTTATTAATCAAAAAAAAGTTTGTTCCTGGACCACTGTTTATAATTATTCTAAGCAAATCTTTGACATAAAACTACAAGTAAAAGGAATAAATAATTCGCAGTGAGTCTGCCTATTCGTCCGCCAGGGAACTCCAGTTAGATAGTAATATTCTCTGAACGTGGCGCAAAGTTTGGAGGCTGCTCTTTTAGCTCTCATTCGGTTGGTTTGTATTCTGGTCATACACTGAGACGTTACAAACTTTATCACTAGGGACTCGTTTGTTTGAGTCTTTTGCAGGAGATTAGTAGCAACTCCGGCCCTTAGAGAATCTCATATTTAATTTTAAATTCAAAAGTGTACTGGCGCAGCAAAGAAACATATAAATAAATCATAATAAATATCAGTGCACAAATGACATGAATTTATCTAACCCTAAAATAAACAGTTTTTTTTGGTACATAATTTACACATGTATACAAATGTAAATTATGTAACGTAAGTATTGTATGTATATATTTTATGTCAACTGATAAGCAACTTATATGTTGTTATTTCTCAATACAGTCATCGTCTAACTATATTATTTATGAATACATTTGGATGAACGAACTGTCTTTCACATTCTTGTGACTGATAACGTTTAAATAAAAGTGACAGAGATGCCTGATCAGGCATACATAAGATTTTTTAATGTGCAACAATAGTTCATTTTTATAGATATTTTTTTCGTTACTAATAGTAGTATGCGGTCCAACAGTCCGTCTATAGATTCCCTTTTCTTCAGCAATGTGTGGTTTGAAATTTATGCCAAAGCCTTAGGTTTACAGTATAATCCAGCTGTAAAAAGCTGTAAACGGTTGACCCTGCAGATCATCTCTGAAACTTCCCGCTAAATTAAGTATTTTAAGCTAAAAAGAGTATTAAAAATGGCAGTATATTGATTTTTGAAAAGCTGTATATTTCGGAAAAAATAATCGATTTTGATCTTTTGAATATCATTCAAATTAATTTCTGAGATCTTAAATATTGCTTTAGCTAAATAATCAATATGTTGAAAAATTTCGTAGCAGTGTCAAAAAACATTTTTTCAGAAGGAGTGTACGACTAAACACCGACAGACACTACGTCGACAGACTAAACACCGACAAGACTTTATTTCGACGAGACCCTTTGCCGACAGGACGCTTCGCCGACAAGACACTTCGCCAACAGGACACTTCTCCGTCTGGGCATATTATAACATAGATACGTAATCAGATACTTACTTTGGAAATCGATTATGATTTTCTTGTATTTATGCAATTCATAAAAATAAAGATCTTGCATTGGTTTTTAGTAAAACAACATTAATACCTTATATGACGTTACAACACTGTAACGTATATAATGGTATCTAATCCTCAAGCATTAACTGTTGTAAGATGCGGATATGAGAGGATTTATAAAATATTTAATTCACTAGTTGAAATGGTATTCTTACGGACACGTTTGTATCACAGTTCAGTACGAACGCAGCACGCTTATAATTACCACTTTATAATTTCTTTTATAATGAGTTCAGGTGAATTTATCTAATTGATGGTTATTTGTGTTGCGGAACTTTATTTTACCGCATATTTTGCGCCAAGATTCATAAACGAGATTAATGTATAATATAATTGTTATAATAATAACAAAGATTGCTGATATGAGGAGCAGTTCATCCCATGCTTTCCTGTTATATTCAGTTATTTTATAGTAACCTTTTTTAAATGGTTTTGTTTTTACACATTTTTTGAATTTGTTAACTGGTAAATCTCTAACGGTATCAGGAAGCTTATTGTAGGAGCGTATACTTTGCCCTATAAAAGAGATGCTAATTCTGTGGAGACAAGATACGTGCACAGCAACATTGTTTTTGTTTCTTGTATTTACAGACACGGCACACATACTACTTTTAGCATCCAAAACGCGCGTTTTAGCGACTGCAATGATGCTGCATCGCGTTTTAGCGATCGAACGCGGAATCGCGCATTTCAGCGACTACTTCGATGCTAGACCCAGCAGGCTTAGGATAAGCAACACGATAAAATTTTATCGACCTCGTTTTCTCGACTTTTATGTCACTTTCTCGATTCGCTAACGCATTTGACACTTGATTCGACATGATACATCAAAGGAAGAGAAAATGATCAATTTTACTCGACGGTAGTTATTTTCTCTATCGATCGAAACGTCTTGCTGTCATTTTATCGATTTGTCATTTGACACTTCGTTAAAATTTGGTTAAAATGTTGATAACCTTATCCACTATTTCATATTATTATACTTTAATTATACAATAATTACAAAACTTTTTGATTTCTATTCATTTTATTAAATATAGATTTCGGTCCAGTGTTGGCAGTAGTATGTATGGCAGGCAGGCAGGCAGGCAGACAGTATGGCATATATGTATTTAATAGTGGTGGCAGTTCCATATTATACCTATTATGTGCTAAATATCTACGGTTAACGGCAAGCCTGCAAAATACAAAGAAGGCACATAGGAAATTTGTGTGATCTTTTTACAGAACGGACGGAGCATTCCAATCACTATAGCGCTTCAATAAACCCAATAACCATGGCTCTCTAAATAATATAGACCCTTGTGAATTTTGAGGTTTAGAGCCACACACCAATCAAGGCATGCCTCTTTAGTTAAAGGTAAGTGAACATAAGAGACTTGTAATTCAGTTTCTAGTAGATATGACAGCCATCCAACTTCATTAACTGTAATAACAGAATATCTTTGTAGTAAATACTAATTTGACTTAGGTGAACTCAATAAAGTTATATTTTTTCAAAAGTTATCTGTAGTTTTTCGAGTTTCTTTTTTAAACAGTTAATATATTACATATACATGTCAAGTGTATGTTAAATTTCAGCTGGATACAAGTAATAATCCTTTTCTTGGTGGTCAACTTTTCACAATACTTACAGCCACATACCAACAAACAACAACAATGCTTACATCATAGGATAATGATGCAAATGTGTTATTCCTCTAAGGCTTGCATTGATTATGTATTTAAGGAGTTTTTACTACCCATTCAAGTTATATTTAGTCAAAAAAAGTATTTGTTTTAATCAGTTGTTTTCAGACCAAGTTCCATGTATGATTAACATACTACTATGATGAATTATTTTCTGTAATATTCATAACTTAAAATATCCAATATGACACATGTAGTTCTCAATTATCTAGGTACCTACATGTGTAAACATTATTATTTTATATTTGTCTACATTTAAAGATAATTTGCCATACAGAAAGGCAGTCAGTTCTTGTTATTATTGTTTATTACAATAATATATGTCAATAAAAAATATAATTATTATTTGCAGATAAGACTTCAACTGCAGAATTTTTAATATTACTGACAAATATCCTAGAAGAACAAATGATACCCTCATATGGCATAATTGAAATGGATGAAATGCGAAGACTACATAATAGAAGATATTGACGGATCGTATGTATACTGGTGCAACTTGCAAAACAACGGAAACCATTTTCTTGCCTCAAAAGCCTTAAAATTACCTTATATTTGTCCTAATGTAATAAAGTATTTGAAAATTTGTACAAATTTTCAAATACTTCTATTGATTTATGTCAAAACTAGCTGTTGCCCGTGACTTTGTTCGCGCAGACTTTGTTTACTCCGCACAGCTCCTGCCCCGTAGGTGATAACGTGATAATATGTAGCCTATATGTTGACCCGGCCTGTTAGTAATATTCATGCACAATTTGAAGTAAATCCATGCAGTACTTTTTGAGTTTACCCCGGACATACATTGACTTTCCTACGATTTTATTATATGAAGGTATAGATTACAAGCTACAGAACATTTAATCCGGCCTCCAGTAAAGTTGTGTCATTGCACATGCACAAGTATACGTAGGACCCTTCGATATGATAATTACAAGTTTTTTCTTTTAGAAGTGTTAACTTTGTTACTTTTGTTGTTGTTTTTTAATCGAAGTGATTTTGGTAGTAACAATACTTAGTGGATTATTGGTATAATAAAATACTTTAGTGTTGTATAAGATTTATTTAAAAAAATATATACTCTAGGCAAACCTTCTATCTAAGTATTAAATAATTTTATATAATAAAAATGAAACTTATAGTCATCAATGGCTAACTTTAAATATAAGTTTAATGACACACTATTCATAGTATTTAATGTTTTAATGCCAAACATAGATTTTACTATATGGAAAAGTCTTGAGAAATAATTTTTATTTTCTTTAATAAAGTTACAAAATGAATAAATCACACAAAATACAAAATGAATAATTATAAAAAGTGTGTAATATGAAGCAGTCTTGTAAAGAAAATTAAATTTGAGTTTTAAAAAATATACAAACACATCTACTTTACTAAACTAACAATTATTATTAATGTTTGTACTTCTCAGAATAGATAAATAATTTTCACAATTTATCACCTTATGACTTAAATTTATTAAGATGTATCTTTAAATTTTCACTAATGTAACAAACTTATAGAAGATTACAAAAAATGTAATAAATAGAAAGGCTTCTTTATTCTATTTCCATTACTCGCTGTTTAGTCAACCTGTAAACAAATATATCTTATCAAAATGTTGTTATATATGTTTACTTAATATATTTTTTTGTCAGTTAACTCAGGACTTATGACTCCAGTCTTGCATGTTGCATTTTGTGTAGTGTTATATAGATTTGCATTGTAAATTATATAATGGGGTCGAAAAAACAATTGGTTACATTTATAAAAGGGAGTGAAAGAAGCCTACACTATTCTCCAGAGAAAGCTTCTCATATTATTCAGGATTTTTTTACAAGAATCAAGTTTTTGATATAATCTTGAATTTATGATATTAATTTTGTAAAAAACCACAACTTTTACAATGAAAGAAATATATTAAAATATGTTTAAAATTTGATTCTTTCAGTCTACCTTGTTAGATGATTTGTCATGGAGATATGAATGTAAATAAATACTTACACAGTGTTCCATTGTTTTCCTTTCTTCCTCTAGAAACTATAATGTATGAAGTATTTGTAGAATATATGGTGTTATATTACGCTTTCCCAATATTAAAGACTTTAATCTTTGCTACAAGTCTAGTCCATGAATCCACCATGGCGACAAAGTTAATTTATGCTTATTACTTCTTATCCTGAAAAGAAAATCATAATTATTTTTAATAACCTATATAGGCTTTTAAAAAATATAAGTATAAAGTACACTACTTACGTTTTATTTTGTGTTCCCATTTCACATACCTAACACAATTTAATTTTGTACTAGAATCGGAAGAATGATGATGATTTTAGAGATGTGAGAACCAAATAGTATAAATCAATAATTCCTTGTATGTAATGGTTAGATAATTAATTAATTTATAATTAATTACAAAATACAAATTAGTTAAAGTACAATACTTTTTGACGTAATGTAAATAAACTTTTAATTTTTCGTATAGAGAAAATAATTCTACGAATTCTCGTGCTACTCAGTACTCAGTGTTACCAACTCTATTCAAAATTACAACTACTTACAAAGTTTTCTACAAAATTCAGTAGAAAACTAAATGTAAAATAAAAGGTTAATTTAAAGCTGGTGCTTATTTTGTATTATTTAATGTTACTATTAATAACATATACTCAGGAAAAATAATACATAAAAACATATTATAATAATCAAAATATTAATTAATCAATCAAAAATAACAAAAAAATCGAGTGTAGCTCACACTCGTTTTTTCGTTAGAAGTAAATGTAAGAAGACAAAATAAAATAAAATTTATATACTCTTTGAGTAAGTCTTTGAATCAAAGAGAGATAAACTGAAAAGTCGAAGAAAAATGTTTTTCGTTCTTGAGATGTAAATCACAGACCGTGGTCCCACAAACTAACTTTTTTTTGATTAACAACAAGCTGAATATTTGTGAAAAGCTTCATTTTGACGAGACAACCGTCTTTTCTATTTTCGAAAAATCTCGAATCGGGTAACTAATAAAGTTAATGCTGCGAAGACATTGGGTTCGGTAAATAATAAATATTTATTAATAACAATAATTATTTTTCGACTTTAATCGCTTGATTATATTATGAAAACTACGATGAAACTTTTGTCCTACATATTTGATGATTTTTCTGACAATCCCACTTATGAGATTTTTAAATTGATATTAATCAATTTAAAAATAACCTAATTTTCTCACAACAGCTTGTTAATTATTATTGTAATTCAACGGTAACTTTGTCATACACGTAAAGCGGAAACTTTTCTTAGTCTGACACTCTAAAGTTTCCTTATTTTATCTATCTTTATTAGTTACCCGATTCGAGATTTTTCAAAGATAGAAAATATGGTTGTCTCGTCAAAACGAAGCTGTTCACAAAAATTCAGTTTGTTCTTGGAGACCACGGTCTAACAGTAAGTCTTAGGTTGGATTGCTTGCATCTGGCTGATTTTTGGAGCTATTAATAGATAACATTATTTGTAACATAAAATACTGTGAATTGTATTCTGTTCTATCTTATTTTCTAGTTGGCATAATACTATACATTTATGTTTGGTTATCGTAATGCATTTTCGTGTCATTGTCAAATCACAACAATTCTATGGAAGTTTCTCATCAAAAAAATTAATCAAAAATGTTGATTGATTAGTCTAAAAGAAGATGTTAATTTACTCAATAATGTTAGAATTATAATTGAAAGGAATAATTATAGTGGAAAAAAATAGCTTGTTAATAATAATTGTTACGCACTTTTACGCATAATTAGTTACGCAGTTATACACCCAGAAATAAATACACGCTGGCATCTTAATTGCCCTTTACATTAAAACATCTTATGAATCATAATTCATTGTTTCAGTTTTATAGAATAAAAAACTAGTTTTGATGGTCAAAACTAAAAAGAGAGAATAATTCAAAAACCTGTAAAATATCTAATTACAATTGTAAATAGGTACGGCTACACTAGGCTTTGGTTATATTTCCTTCGACTCTGACAAAGAAGAGACATGATGACAGGAAGTTATAAATGTAAACAAAAGCTCATAATGATTAACACAAGTTAAATGCACCAAAGGTGTATCTTAAAAATCAGAATTAGTATAATATCTATGTCTTCTAGTGACAACATTTATTTCTCTATTCGAGTAAACTTTTTGTTTAATTTATCTCTGACGTTTTAAATGTTTATCGTGGCATGCTTAATAACGTCCATCGAGATATTAATAAATATCAAGCAAACGTCACTTTCTCGATCGATATATATCTCGAGGTGCTTATCCTAAGCCTGCAGGTCGGCAATAGTGTTGTCGTTCGATTGTCGACTATCGATTATAAGCAGATTTGTAAAAGTATTTTCTTTTACAGTGAAAAACAGTAACAGTTACCCAAGTTGGTAGCAATACAAAAAAATACTGATCTAACTTTATAGTCTTTGTTAAATTATATTGCTGTTAAAATATTCTGAATAGTACCGCAAATTGGCAAACTATCAATAGTCGACTATTGATTGACCTATTTAAGCCTAAGACAAATAATAATGTCGATATTTATTAAAAGTTATCGATTGTTTTTTATTATGGCATAAGACAGCAAATATGCAGATAAATCTCCCCTTGAAAATAGACAACCATTGCCCATAGATACCAAAGATGGTAATTAGATTAGCAAGGTATGTAATAATCAAAAAAGATTGGCTGTAAGAATTTAGACAATTTTGATAAAATGTTTGATTGTTCAATCATGATTCATCATCAAATGATTTTCCTAATAGAAAGAGAAACCATCGTCTATAGACACCAAAGATGTTAATGGTGCGTTTTTTTATATTATAAGATAGCAAACAAACAGATGTATCTCTTGATGTAAAAGGAAACCATCGCCTGTAGACACCTAAGATGTTAATGGTGCGTTGCTATCTATGTGACGGAATGGCAATGCCACATGAATTAGTCTAGCGGCTAACTTTTTCTCCAAACTGGAACATGACTATGAAAAGCATTGACCCTATTACGGCAGGAATAGTTAGTTGGATTTTCTGCTTTAATACACGTTAAAACACAATTATTTTCAATCGACGTAGAAACGGAGGTTATCAGTTTGATATAATATATGCAGGTATCTAATTTTTAGCATTGGATAATATTTGAGTATGTTTTTGAATGCCATTTTGGTGTCTTAGCATATGTATTACATTTCATTAATGTACATATGTACGTACATGTTTGTATATATATGTATATGTTTGTCCACAAACTTGTTGGGGACTAAAAGTCATATCGAGATAATTCTTTTTGATTTAAATCAAGTTCAATCAATATTCCAACTTAGGGAACTCTCCAAGTTTTATCAAAATCGGTTTAGTAGTTTTTGTGATATGGGAAATCTATAGTTGACAGATATATGAAATCGGTTTAATTTTTTAAATAACTTTTATTCACTATTCGATATTTATTTCAAATCTTAAACTAAAAAGTTATAATTTTATCTTATTTTTTTTCCTTTGTATAGTTTGTATTTTGGGTTTTGTAAAATTTCTTACCAGAATCATTGAAATTTTAATATTTAATATTAGGTAAGTAGTTAAAATATTTAGTTCTTAAGATTATTTTAAAAAAAATATTCTTCGTATTTATGTTATTTATATTAAGTTTATAGTAAGAGTGTAGCTTCGTCGATATTAGGTACAACACTAACTATGAAACCGCGGAGTCGCCGCGACCGACATCTGCATGTGTGTCGGGTGTAGCTATCAGTCGCGCCAACTAACGGCTCGATCGGCGTTTGCAAGTGTGCGCGGTGCAGCGATCCTTTGAAGAATGGACCATCTGCCGTTATGCCAGGATGTTCGTAAAAGGGCGAACGATTGGCTATACGAGTCACTACCATCGTAGCTACTAGATGGTAGAGTTCCGCGATGTGTAGCCCGGATCTTGTACCGCCGCCTTACCTGTTCCTGCCGCAATAGCGTCGTAGCTTATCACTCTCATGTACCGGTTTGGAAGTGAAGTAGCCGGTAAACTTATGCATGTGGCGTTAAGACGCCGCCTCAAGGAGAGCAACGCCCACTAAATCTTTGATGTCTATAGGTTTTCTCTTTCCATTAGGACAGCCATCTTTTTATTTGCTATCTTATGAAATAAAATAATTCTTACATTGCCGCCATAGCGTCAGTGCCTTTCACTGTTTTATTCTAGTTTAAATGTGAAGGTACCCGGTAAACCAAAGTATATTTCGACCTCGTAAAAGGATGGCAACACAACGATAACATGTTTAGTTTTTATGATCTTTCTACAGATAATGATTATCTCTTGCCATCAATAAAAACCATGTGCCTGTTTTCTGCTCTATGATATAAAATTAAACAAATTTTGCCATTTAAATTGTTTCAAAATCAAAGTTTTAGTATTGGTTACATACAGTATAGTTGTATAAGATGCCTTGATCCGCAACTCAGCTGTAGGAGGTGCCGCCGAACGCCGGCGACGCTCGAAGCGTCAATTTCACCTCGTGGAAGCGATTTCCATAAAATTTGCCACGTTTAAAATATAATATCTTAGAGTTGTTGCTCCAACTTGAGATAATATTAACATTGGCTTCGTTTTCATTTAATACAACTTTCACACTAATTTGAATCTCGAGCATCTGCATTTAAAATTCGCTAATTAAATCGCAGCAGAAATGGTAAGTGGTATTGAAATTGCTTGATTTTGATATGTTTATTCGACTTATATCCTAAGGTCTCGGGTTCGAACCACAAGTCGACAAAATAGGGGATTTAGAGGTTTTCTGTAATCTCGAAGTCTGGTAGTGGTGTGTTAGCAACGCCGTATCTCGGATAACCACATAAACTGTTGGTCCGAGTTATCGTTAGAAATAAGCGGTAATAATCACTAGGTCGGTAAAATGCGACGAAGGGGATCGCCAATCATCTCACCACCCGATAAACTGATGATAACCGAAACTGAATCGCGGCGAACCGATAAGGAGGCTAATACATATAATTAATATCGTGAATCCTAAGTAGGTGGAAAAGTTTTTTTTATAGAGAAAGGGGGCAAACGGACAGGGGGCTCATCTGACGGTAAGTAATCACCGCTGCTCATGGGCAACTACACCATCAGAAGACTTGCAGTTGCGTTACTGGACTCTAAAAAAAGAGTAGGCTCTTTTCTTGAAGATCTCTTAGTCGCATCCGTTCGGAAAAGCCCCTGCCGATAATTGGTACTACAGAGGAGTAGTGCGGGGAAAAAAGTAGCTCGAGAATCGCACAGTTGTGGCTTTCTAGACATCGAGATGGTGAGGAAGAAATTTTAAATTTTGTTGCGTTGTCCGATGGTGAAATTCTGCGACAGGAATTAATCTAAACAGTTCCTCGAAACACTCCTTATGATAGATCCGATAAAAGAATCAGAGCGAAGCCACATCTCTACGTAATTCCAAAGAATCAAGCCAATCAGAAATAGTACTGTCATCGACGGTTCGAGCCGCTCTACGTTGAATGCTGTCAAAAGGAAGGAGCTGGTACTAAGGGGCCCTCGTCCACAAGTAAGAACAGTAATTTTTTTTAGATTGCGGCTAAGGTTAAGACTAGCTGTATTTAACCGGTTAAGTCGATACAATAGTTGTTATACACTAGGTGAATCACAATAACTTGGCGTAACAGTGTAATATTTCAATTATTTTGTAGATAACATCCCAGAGAGTGACCTAGAGATAACATCCCACGACTAACATCCCAGAGATAATATTTCAGAGATAATAACCCAGACTTATAACTACATCTTAGAGATAACGTCACATAGGCAACAACTGCGGGATAACATCCCAGAGTTAGTATCTCCCCGATAAAATTGTAGAGATAACATCTCAGAGACAATATATTACAGATTAAATATCAGAGAAGAAGAAAGATATCAGTTAATTAATTTAATATGATTTGCAGGAATTGAAAGAGGAAATTCTAGGCTTAAGCTCTGGTTTCCTCCAAAAGCGGTGGTGTCATTAGGCGAACGCAATATGATGGGCGTAAAAAGACGGCCGTAGGCACGTGGGATGTTCGAGACTTCGACGGCCGTCTTTTTACGGTGAACAGACCACAAAGTCATGTGCTATAAGTGTCAAGGGGTGCAAATCACGACCTTGATTTAACTTTATTCGTATATTAGGAAGATAAACAATCATCAGAAGACGTAAATAATCGCATAGAGGAAAGTGATTTATAGAAAGCTCGTACTACCCAAGGTGCCTTTCCAATTTTAGTGCGTTGCTTATGCACTGCAATGACGAAAGATTTAGAGAACTCCCCGACTTTTTTGCATTATATTTTTTGTTACATCTGCGTCTGTCTGTAGACTTTATACTTTACATTATATATCTCATAAATCTGCACAAAATCAATTAAAATTTCACAGTCCTCATTGCTGTAATTGATGAAACTCATTTTATACAATAAAAAAGCATGTAGTGATTATATTATGCTTGAAAATGGCTTCATCGCTATCGAAAAAACGTTCACAGACAATCCAACACTGACAAATTTTTCAACTGACAAAAATCATTCAAATGGCGGCACCGCTTTCTGACGTTACAGTGTCAATTACCGTTCTCTAGGAAACCGCGCCAATTTGTTTACATAGACAGTTCTAGTGACGTAAATCACCAATGTATTACGACCACTTCATGACGCCATTTGAAAAAAAAAAACTAGAGCTTTAGACTATTTGACGTAAATGAGGAAGATTCAGCGGTATCAACGATTTGATAATGATAAGTGTTTATTACAGGATGTAAATACGTAAACAATTGTTGCGTGTTTCAAAGAGCAAGTTAAGTCGTCGGATCTGTTAAGAACAACAGTCATTAAATTAGCTCACGCAAAGACCTGAAGATAACGACACTGACTGTCCTGGATAATGAAATAAGCCGCGAATAATTTTTTATTTTTTATAGCAGAGGGGGCAAACGAGCAGATGGTGCACCTGATGGTAAGTGATCACTATACTGGGGGTCTTGTAGCTGCGTTTCCGTTTTTTAAGAATGAATAAGCTCGTTTCTTAAAGGTCCCTAAATCGTCTCCGTTCGGAAACACCCCCGAGGATAATTGATTCCACAAAGGAGTAGTGCGAGGCATAAAGTGCCGACAAAAGCGCACGGTTGTGGATTTCCAGACATCGAGGATGGAACTTTAAATTTTGACGCGATATCCGACGATGGAATTTAGCGACAGGAATTAGTCCGAGCAACTCGTCGGAACACTGTCCATGATACATATGGTAAGCGCAGAGCAAACCTACATCTCTACGTAACGTCAAAGAGTCAAGCTGATTAGAAATAGCCTGGTCGTCGACGATTCGAACCGCTCTACGTTGAATGCGATCAATAGGAAGAAGCTGGTACTGAGGAGCTCCGGCCCAGAGGTGAGAACAGCACTCCATGTGAGGTCAAATTTGGGCCTTGTAAAGTTGGAGGCAATGGGCTGGCATGAAGTACTGTTTTGCTTTATTGAGTACACCAAGCTTTTTGGAGGCTAGTTTAGCTATTCCTTCCAAATGACCTCGGAACTGAACCTTGTTCAATATGTCGACTCCCAGAATTCCAATACTGGCTGAGGTTGTCAGGAGCATGTTCTCGAACCGAGGTGATACGACAAAGGGTGCTTTTTTTGCGGTGAACGCACAAAGCTACGACTTTTTGGGGTTAAATGTAAAGTTTTGACGATCCCATTTTGAGACATCGCTTAGTCGATTATCGAGTTCAGACATGAGCTTGTTCTGGCCCTCTTCGACGTGTTCCCAAGAAATACCGCTACTGCCGAAGTATGTGGCATTCAAATTTTCGCATTGTCATTTTATCAAAGCAAAACATTGCAGTACTTATGACGCATCGATGGTAAAGGTATGTTTAGCTTAAGCTCGCCATTTCACAGCGGCCCGGCAGAAGAACTAAGGGTAAAAAAGAATATTTTTAAAAGTGGTTGGACCGATACGGGAATAAATTTAAGGAGTTTATAGAGTACCACTAGTGGCACTGCATCGCTATTAGTTACTGCACCGTCAATTGTGGCATTTGATTATACAGGGTTACTTTTAAAGCTCCGGACAAATTTTAAGAGGCTGTTCTGAACCGGTAATACGTCCAATTTATGTCATAAAAATAAATCATTTAAAAATTCAAAATTTCATTTTTATCCGACACAAAAAACAAAAAGCGGGGGTAAATTTTAAATTAATAAAAATTTGAACAAAAATATTTTAGTGCCTTCAACCAAATCAAAAGTGATCGAGAAACATGTACTTAGAGCGACAGGTTACATAATAGTTACTATCACCGAATTATAGGTAAATGTAAAATGACTTACTGTTAGCATCACAGACTTCATTCACAAGTCTCAGTGCATCGAATTCATGAATTAAGTGAAATATTTTAAACGAGTACTTTTATGTTATCTTATAATTATTTTATATTATTAATCAAAACGCACTTTCATTTCAATATTTAGTTCCTAATTTTAAAATTGGTCCTGACATCTAGAAATAACTCTGTATAGTTTGAAAAAGCCGCAAGTCACTTTATCTCAGATCTTTACGGTACTTTAAAAGGTCGTATTAAATTTCCGTAAGCAACGTGTTGTTAATACGTATTATTATATTATGGCGCTTCTACTATGTGCAAAACCTGGGTTTCTTTAATTGACAACGACATTGCTCGCTAGTGGCACGCTCTGCATTTCTAAAATTTTATGTTCTTTTAAAAATAAATAATAAAAAAATGATTTTGGCTTTGACGCCCTCATTAAAAAAAGATTTGTAAGCTTCATATCATGCAATAATTGCTAATATCTGTGATATACCGGCGCATCAAACACTCGGTGCATTCGTGATTGCTATTGTTTACAACTAAAACTTGTCTTATTCTCGGACGAAACACTTACACTCCTTCACAGATTTAGCAGCACGCTCACTCCAGGCCGCAACTATAATTGGCGAGACAGCTGGGCCCGCACAACCACAGAATACATGAACAATTAATTACAATCGGAGCTAACAAGCGACGAAGGCGGGCGGCCGCGTGTTTGTTCTTGCGCTCCCAATTAGCCCCGACATGTCGCCAAGCGAGCCACGGCAAAACCGCAACCCACAAATGTGGGACTTAACTACCTGGACTTTTTTTAGGGCTCCGTAGACAAGTGGTCAAAACGGAACATCCATAATTTCATTCTGTCCATATGTCCGATTATCACAAGTCTGTTTTTTAGCTGTTGACGAACCGATTATTATATTGTTTTGTAAGTACGTATTACAGAAACCTCCAATTCATTGAGTATAATATAAAAGACGCGAGGTGTCCTTCAAAATCCAGTAGGAACAAAGATTCTTTCACTGTACAATGAACAACAGAAACTCTGTCCGAGCCGAAAGGGGCATCATGAAGATCGATGACTTTATAAAAAAAAGAAATGATTCTATTTATAACAATACAAATATTAGATTATTTTAAAATATTCTTATTTGTCCTCTAATTTCCCTAAAATTTGACGAATATTTTAAACTGGACCACACTACGACATGTTAACTATCTCTCTAATTAACGGTCTCTCTAACCATGACACGCGATGTGGTAGCGGCCTCGACACGGAGGTGGCTACGACTTCTAAGGAGCTGTTTTTTACCAAGGCCTCAAACTGGATGACAGCGATCTGCGGTGGGGCGTCATCTAACACATATACTCTTATGGAAGGTATCTGACACTGGTCAGACCCCTTAATCGCGACGATCACGCCGCTGCGCCGCAGATCGCCGACATCTAGTTTGAGCATTAAGACTTACATAAGTCATATTTTGAGTTGCCATAGGTAATGTTTAAAAATAATAGGTATGTAAGGTATATTTTGATCGGGAAAATGTATCTATTATTTCCACACAATAGTAATTTAAAATTTTAAACCGACTTCAAATATTAACTAAACCCATATCTCTAATACTACTTTTTTTATAGAAGAGGGGGCAAATGGACAGGAGGCTCACCTGATGGTAAGTGATTACAGCCGCCCATAGACAACTACACTACCAGAGGTCTTGTTATTGCATTGCCGGCCTCTTAAGAATGAGTAAGCTCTTTTCTTGAAGGTCCCTAAGTCGTATCCATTTGGAAAAATTTTGCCGATAGCTGGTTCCACAAAGGAGTGGTGCGGTGTTGATAAAACTTAAGACTGTTCACTAATTTAGAATATACGCAATTTAAGTCAAAAAGAATTATTTCGATATCGCTTTTAGTTCCCGAGAAATTCGTGCAGAAACATACATATGTACAAAGAAACATACATTTATCAAATTTACACACCTTGGACTGCACAATAGATCATCACAATTAAACAGCTAATTCCAACAATATTACATCCATACATGTCAAATTGATAAACCATCGATGATTTTTTGTGTGTATAAAAGACGTGATTAAATGATAAATCATTAATTAGAGTTATAACTCTAATTAATGATTTAGATAAAGATATATCATTCGGTGGTACGGAACATTAGGTGTGCGTCCGACTCTCATTTGACTGGTTTCTCCAGATTAGTCACCGTCTAACCCCGGTCGACATGGGCCCCTTTTGAAAAATAGACTGTCTGTTTTTGTGCCAGGTAGATCGTAAAAGACAAACGATTGGCTATACTTGTCACTACTATCGTGACTACTGGGTGAGTTCTACAATGTCTTTTTATTTTCAGATTCGCTGTTTAAAGTTAACACGTTATGTGCAAGCTTTTTTCAATAACGCCGTAGCGATAGGAAGTAACCGGTTAACTTATGCGTGTGGCATTGATATCACCAGAAAAAAATATCGCTACGCACCGTTAATATCTTTGGTGTCTAGGCGATGGTTGTCTCTTTCCATCAGGAGAGCCATGTGTTTCTTAGCTGTTTTATGATATAACAAAATTTCAATTTCAATTATAAAAAATAATAACTTTATATTTATATTTATATTGTAAATATATTATCAGAGGCTAAAATAGATTGAGAGTAATTGGACTAATTGAATTTCACGCGAAACTAGCGCCGCCTGAACGTTACGGCCCGAGGGGAAACTCGTGATCGTCAAAGCTGAGGAACTCCACAGCGATACGAACACTGCGCGCGGAACACGATTGTAATATTATACTTATTACGAAGAATTTACGTTTACAGATTGTCCCTACAAGTCATCATTTCCGGGCACCGAGCGACTACGGGCAATACTCAAAATATAATACAGCCAATTGAGCTCACATCCAAAAGGAAAAATATTTTGGCCGATGAACATTACAAACGTGAAGGTTTATTACTCTATCTCATAAAAACATCTGATTACGGTTCTATGACATCTGGCATAAATGGTTTATAATTGTGATTACCACGCAGGATATTTTTTATCCCAGAAAATGGGCACGGCTCCGTGGAGTTCTAAAAAAAACGATTACTCTGGAAACAGGCTGCGAGGCGTAGTTACTAAATAAATAAACATATCTAAATGCGTAATAAAAACATTTGAATATCTAAAAGTTATTTTCCCCCGTGTATGTCCAGGTTTCTTTGAAAAATAGACGTACAGTTCGTGAAAGGCGAACGATTGTCGAAACATATCACTACCATTAAAACCACAACCCCACGTTGACAAAACCACATAATAATACTATTCTTCTTCAAAAATTCTTTTTTTCCATGTTGGTCCCAGGCTCCTTTGAAGAATAGGCCAACTGCCGTTCTGCGAGGCAGGTCGTAAAAGGTGATCGATTAGCTATGCGAGTCACTGCCATCGTGACTACTAAGTTCATCCTGACGGGTATGCGGAGCAGACTCGCGGAGCAAACAAGTAGAGCAGGCATGTGGAGCTGGCGCGTAGAGTAGCACGAGGAACAGGCACAAGGAATAGTCATGATTAGCAGGCATGCGGAGCAGACACGCATGCAGTAGGACATGCAGCACAAGTTATAACTTAGTGTATGTACTGCGAGCCATGTATATGTATAATATTAGCATATTAGCTATACATAAAATAATTGTAAGCAATTACTGTATTCAGAATATGTTTAAATTGAGACCTATTCATGAAAATAAAGATTATCATTATTTTTTTTTTTATATAGAAGAGGCGGCAAATGAGCAGGAGGTGCACCTGATGGTATGATCACCGCCACCCATGGACAACCGCAATAACAGAGGTCTTGCAGTTGCGTTGCCGGCCTTTTAAGAATAAGCTCTTTTCTTGAAGGTCCCTATCGGTAATGAATTCCACTACAGTATAGTGCGAGGCAAAAAGTGTCGGGAAAATCGCACAGTTGTGGATTTCCTGACATCGAGATGGTGAGGGTGGAAATACAAATTTTGATGCGATGTCCGGTGATGGAAATCGGCGGCAGGAATGAATCCAAACAACTCGTCGGAACACTCCTCATGATCAATACAGAAGAAGACGCAGAGTAATCCTACATCTCTGCGCAATTCCAAAGAGCCAAGTTGTTTCGAAATAGTCTGGTCGTCAGCGATTCGAACCGCTCTACGCTGAATGCGATCAAGAGGAAGAAGTACTCCATGTGAGGCCTAATCTGTGCCTTATAAAGTTAAAGGCGATGGGCCAGCAAGTACTGTCTCGCTCTGTTGAGTACACCGAGCTTTTAGGAGACGACTTTGATGCTCCGATCAGCCAAAAAACGGGTGATCCACTTGCACAATTTCTCGGGAAATCCATAGGAAGGCAGACGAGTCACAGGAAGCGCTTAACGCCATACCTGATCAAAGGCCTTCGCTATGTCCAAACTAACTGCCAATGCCTCCCCCTTGGACTGAACTGCTTCCCCCCAACGATGTATTAGGTTTACTAGAAAGTCACCGACTGAGCGGCCACGACGGAAACCTTACTGACGGTCATTAATCAGCTGGTTCTCTTCTAAATACTTGAGGAGCTGAGAGTTGATGACTATCTCCATAATTTTGGAGAACAAGGAGGTTATGGCTATGGGCCGATAGTTTAGGGATGGGATGCACCAAAGCTGTCTTCCATGAATTTGATACCACGTCGAGTGAGTAGGAGAGCCTTAATATGTGTGTTAATACTGGCGATAACTCTGGAGCACACGCTTTTAGCACAATCGGACTTATGGACATCCAAATAAAAAAGGTCCTTTAGGCACAGATGACTGCAGACATTTTAATTCCGTCATATAATTATAGCTCTGCAGAATGGTAGGCGGTGCATTTCCTTGGTCGCGCAGAGTCGAGTCGGTCGCAAAGGCGAACTATTTTCTTACCAATTCTGTCTATGTGTTGCGGTATATGTAGGCGGAATTGTACTCCACGCGTAACGCGCTGGTTTTTCATTACAAAATGCCAATGCTGCAGCCCAAACTGCTATCGGTGTGAAGCCGTTTTGCAGGAGTGACCAAACCAAGGCTGAGACTTACCACCAATTGGTACCGCAGAAAATGGAATGAGAAGTTTCATGCCCTGCAGCATTACATCAGCAATGGAGTCAGTGACTACACTCGGATCATCCAGCGGAAGCTCAACCCCCATGGGTAGAACGCAAAAAAGACCGCATCCCATCCCAATCTACTGACCAATAGTGCAAAACGCGACGACAGCCTGCTAAAGGAGGCCGTGATAGGCGCGAAACTCCGAATCAGGCAGTGTTCTGACGTACCAAGTGCGACGCCCATAGAAACCTGGTAATGATCCGGATGATAGGTCAGCAGGTCCAAGAGTGAATGCGTTTGGTCGTCCACATTGGGAACTCGCGTGGGCGAAGTTACCATTTGTGTAAGGCCATACGCCAAGGCAAAATCGTGAACAGACTTCTTTTAATTTTTAGTATTATTATTATTATTACTATTTGTATATATTTTGTCCTGAGAAATGCTTCCCTTGGAACACATTTTTAAGTTGTAAAACAGATTCACTTCAAAATTTTATATGTATATCAAGAGAAAAGTTTTGTTTGTTTATGATGTTTGTTTATGGCAAAGTTAAATTAAATAAACTAAAGGGAGAGACTTTTCACACGGTCGAAGCCGCACACATCGGGTTTATGGTAAAGTCTTGATGTTTGACCGCTCTGCAGGTCGAGCTAACCGCTATAAATTCGTATACTTTTATATATTTATGATTAAATAGCTGTTGGCCACGACTTCGTCCGCGCGGACTTCGTTTACTCCGCACAGCTCCTCCCCCGTAGATGATAGCGTGATAATATGTAGCCTATATGTTGGTCCGACTTGTTAGTAATATTCATGCAAAATTTGAAGTAAATCCATGTAGTACTTTTTGAGTTTACCCCGGACATACATACAGACAAATAGATAAACAGACAAACAGACAAACAGACAAAAATTCTAAAAACTATATTTTTGGTTTCGATATCGATTGTAGATCACGCTCCAAGTATTCTTTTAAAAAATATTCAATGTACAGTTTTGACTTTCCTACGATTTTATTATATGTATATTTTATTCGCAGCGGAGAAAAGTAATATTAGATTGGTCCTTATCTTACGAATACTAAGATAGTGATGGCGTATGTATGTACGATTATTTTCCAGTTCCCCATCTATATTCGTAGTATTATTTCATCTTCAATATTTGTGTTCGTGAGATGCACTCGACGTATGTAGGCCATCGACTGATCTAAAATATACGAATAGTTCAGCCGGAGATCTGGTGCATACGTTTCAGTAGAGTTGCGCTTAGTTTATGTGAAGTGTATATTACGGTTCTACTATAAAGACTTACTTTTCTTTCCATTAGTGTTAGATCGTCAACTTTATTAAGTAAAATAGACCATTTGCTTTGCGGTAAAGCTTCCACAGGGTGTAGATAAAATCTTGGTGTGACATGACTATAGTGCCATGTTCCATTTAAAACTATCAAACTGGACAAAAGTAAGAGAAGCGAGAGAAAGTGTGATGTCTTGGAGATAAAGTTGTACGTCACGTCCAGATAATGTAACTCGGTGTTACCTTTTACTCTAATAAAATTATTAGTGCTGCTGACGAACGTGTTATAGTTTGTTGTGAAAGAATTGGTTGTTATTTTACGCACATGGCACGACGTGTCACGCGGAAAACATAGCTCCATTAAGAGCTTAGATGTATGTTACCATCAGGAGTCTGCTTGTTTGTTATTTTATATTACAAAAAACACTTACTGAATAGTAGTGACTGTAACACAAGCGAGGTGAGCTTATATGTCGTCTCAGACAATGTTCGCGAGCTAACAATGCAACCGGCCGCATCCTATCCGAGCCCGAGCTCTCGCGTCTTTGGGAGCCCACTTCATCAGTTTGATGTAGTGCTGGCATGAGTTTATCTGTCGTCGCTCCGCACTCACACACAATGGACGAGTGAACTAGCTGCAGACACTGATGTTGTCTACTAATGGCATAAATACGTAACAACTAAGTGTATGTCTATCAGCAGTGGATTTTTTTCATTCATTCATTGATTAATTTATTTGCAAGAATGTGGGTATATTCGATGTTACATTTTTAAAAATATATTCCAATCACATGTCATCGATAATTACATAAAAAATATATATAAATAAATAACTATTTAAAAACATAATATTTCCAATATATTCATCATTAAATTGGTATATTTATATTAATTAATATTATAAATGCGAAAGTTTGGATGTTTGGATGGATGTTTGTTACTGAATTACGCAAAAACTACTAAACGGATTTGAATGAAATTTGACATACATGTAGATAATTACCTGAATTAAGTTATCCCGCGGGATTCGCCAAAAACTTTTATAATGCAGCGAGCTGCACGCGGCAGCTAGTTTTTTTATAAATTTAAAATAAAATAGCGAATTTTAAATTCTACTCATTAAAATATTACATTTATAAGTAATAGTGGCATAAGTGACAACGCGTTGTATTATTACGCACTGTAATTTTGTACCAATTTATGAATTGTACAAATCATACAAAATTACTTACTTAGTACTTGACACTAAAATGATAAATGATATGAATGATAATTCGACTAAAAATTAAATTAATTTGATGTTTAAATTTTAATACGGTATAGTAAAACAAGTATTAGAAAAAATAAAATAATTTATATTATGTGCATATCATTTCTATATCTAGGTAATTCTACTTATAAATGTAATGAAATAAATAATTAAAATGTTAACTTATTAAAAATGTTAGAATAATAAAATTATCACTAGCTTAGTCAAAATAGTACAAATATAATTACACATCTCCATCCCATTTGCCATCGGAAGTAGCGTTCGTTTATTTTATTTTATTCCGTAAGATAACAAACAAACAGACAGCTCTCCTGGCAGATATGACAATCATCGCCAATAGACACCAAAGATGCTAAAGAGAGGTGAGGAGGTGTTCCGACCCGGGAAAGCCGTAGTAGAAGTCCAACAGCTTGTGATCACAAGACTAGTGGCGCGTTTGGCCAACTACATTTTACAAGTGATATGATCTACAAAAGCGGCACGGGCCCTCAGTACGGACTAACACAGGAATGCATTCCATCACCGCATTGAAAAACTAAACACCTTCAGTGATCCAAGGTTGAAATAGCCAAGACTTTCTATCTGCCCTTTACACAATTTATCCATTCCTTCTGCTATTCACGAAGTGTATTTGTTCTAATGGAATTTCTTATTTCTCTTTTTGTCAGGAATTCCTAATTCCTTCAGTCACAGTTTTTTGCTTTCATTTTTATGTTCTTATCAACAAGTGTAGTGGTACAAGTCTAGCGATAACTAAAACGGCATTCCGTAGACGGTACGCAATATGCGGAACATATTCTCGAAGCCATTGTGCTTTACCCTTTAAAAATTAACGCGATATTTGGTAACTTTCATTGCAAATTTCCAAATTGGAACTTCATACAGAATAATCAATTCTATTGTCGTTGCTAACATTTTTCGTTTCTTTGATTCGGGCTTTTCGTATTAGGTAATAAACAAGAGGGCAAGATAGTCGGTAAATTTATGCATCTGGCACTAAAACCACGCCACAAGGATAGCAACGCACCATTAACATCTATGGTGCCTAAAGGCGATGGTTTTCTCTTTCCACCAGGTGAGTCATCTGATTGTGCGCTATCTTATTATATGAAAAAAAATTAAGGCTAATGTATCCATTGTTTCCAAAATCGAATCAGCGGTTATCTGTGAATTACCTACAGGTTTCCAGATTATTAATTAATTTTTCAGTTCCCATCACTACCTTATAACATTTTGTATCTTAAAGAAGAAAGAAAAGACAAGAGGGAAGAGAGAAAAGAGAAGAGAGCAGAGGAGAGAGAAGAGAGAAAAGGGAAGAGAGAAGAGAGAACAAAGAAGAGAGAAGAGAGAAGAAACAGATGTGTTACGAGGTTAAAAATAAAAGTTCGTTTAAAATTTTGCTTATAATTTGAAATATAAAAGTCTGATCCTCAAACGCCCTCAGTCGTATGTTCTTTATTTCATTACATACTATTTTAAAAGTACGACCTCTTATGTTAATTTGTATGGGTCAAACAGGGCCAAAATAACGTTTTTAAAGACAATTGGTCTACAAATCCAAGTGACAATACAAAGTATTTAGTGGTTAGAGGACGGCGAGAATAACACAATACGGCCAGTTGACGCCCGGCGGCAGCGGCTGCGGTGCTGCGGCTGCTGCGGCGGCAGAGTCTACAGCATTCTGCGCTCCCACTTTTAAATTATACATTCCGATCTGCTACTGCTGTCCTTATACTCTATTAAAATGTTACATTTTTTGGACTTAGCAGGATATCTTACCATGGATTTAACTTTACACTAAATCTTGACATATAATACTAAATATTATATGTCAAGTTTTAGTGTAAAGTTAAATCCATGTTAGTGGAATCGCAATCCTTGTTCCGTGGCTCCAACTTATTAAAAGGTTTTTACCACAGCTTCTATTACTGTGAAATATTTCGTATAATTATAGGTTATATTATAATGTGAAAATATAAACCATGTTGTACTGTTTTAACGTTCCGAATGAGATGACAAGGTTTAAAAATTATCCTTTAAATGATTTTATTTCATTGGTAAGTAGTATAACTCTATATTTCTGTATGGATGCAAGCTACACTGACAAACCAAGAAATTGTCAGGAAAGGCGTATTCATTTAATCCGTGGTTTTTAATCCGTGGTGTTAGTGATAATCCGTGGTAGGAAAATTATTCGTCGACAAAAATGGCGAAGGAATATTTTTTTGCAAATAAAATTATCTACTATTTAGTCGTGCAACCAAAAATAACAAAGTTATTACTGAGTTTTTATGTACAAAATTTAATCTTGTATCGTTGATATCATTTAAACAATATTATTCTAGAAATAAAAATAACAGAATTAAAGATGAAAAGAATTTAAATAGCAATAAAAAACGTCTTGCAAATTTTCTGCATGACAAAGAGTTTGCCCAATAGAGCATATAAACTGTTTCAGAAGATGGCGACCGGTCGACAAGGGATGCGACCCCACAAACATGGATTCAACTGAACACTAGCCCCCTCTTGACATTCATAAATAAAATTGAATGATCTGACTTTCTCCATCCCAGATGTAACTTTTCAATGAAGCATAAGTAGCATAAATAGTTTCTGCCAGGGAGATCGCAAAATGCAAAAGTTTGGCCAAAATCCACTATCATTGTGACAACTAGGTGGTAGAGTTCTGCGACATCTCACCGGGATGTGGTACCATCGCTTCACCCACTAGTAAATAAATAACTAAAAATTAAAACACATTATTTTTTGGTTACAGAAACAAGGACTTCTCCTTACAGTGGGCGAGCCAAGAGAACAAAAACAGAAAGTTTATTTATTGTCTAAATAATGCATTAACTTTAAAATGACTACGAAAAATTGATAAAATTAAAAATATATTTCTCTTAAGAGCTATACCGGACCAAGATGTTTTATTTACTGTTCTAAATTCTCTACAGTACGGTGATCCAAATTTTATATGAAACTCGACATCGACGAATACAATAAAAACAAAAAAGGATCCAAAATTGTAAATGTCCCGACAGGGCTTTGGGGATTTATGGCATCCCTAACCTGGATGCTACATAGTAATTTTCTAGGTCATCTCTCTGGAATTGGGTTAGGTTTTTGGTCTATTCGTCAATGAATGAATGAATCAAGGTTAGCTTGTACCAAGACTGTTGTGTGCTTACAGTAAGACAGTTATTTATCTTATACACGGCCATCCGTAAGCGCAAAGAAGTTAAATATGACACACAAACCATAAATTCTAGGCGAAAAACAATTCACATATGCAAACTAACAAAACACAACACAGTTTTCTTCAAGCGACATAACAGTTTCCTTTCAGCATACCTATATAACAAATTACACTCATTCGTAGACATATATTCAAAAAACACATTCGTATGTAAGCGTATCATCAAAGAATACTTATTCAATTTAGATTACAATGAAACTGAATCATTGTTATCTATTGTAAAGTGACATACCTAACACAACCACAAACGTAAATTTCTATGTAGACCATAACACACGCACATACACACACGCACGCAAATACACTCGAACACACATGTACAAATACACACACAGACAAACTCAAGTAGTCACAAAAACTCACACACGCACTCACACATAAACAAACGCACAACACACTCTACACTACACTCTAAGTTAAAACATGTTATTTGTTGTACCTACATGTACAGTGCCGAAGGTGAGACCTGGAGTCCTGAAATACAGGTTTTTCCTAGTTTAGGCTCCAGTCTGCTCTGCACTAACGAAAGGAAATTATAAACCATATTTTGTTAGGTATTGATGTATTCAAATTGTAGTGGTGGAAATAAATATATTTTTCATTTTTTCATTTTCATTTTTTAAATCAGTCAGTAATAAAATTGTTTGTTTTTAAGCTTTGACATATCAATAACTATTAAATTTTGGATTCTAAACCGCCTAAATAGTTTTAATAGATGTGAAAAATTTCATAAATGTAAGTTATATAGATTTTGTGTTATGAAGGTCTCAAAAGTAGCCTGAAATAGTCCGTGTAACACGCGCGTTCCACATTTTTTGTATCGTAAGATAACAAACAAGCCGATGGCTCTCCTAATGGAAAGAGAAACCATCGCCTATAGACGCCAGAAATGTTAATGATGCGTTGCTATCCGTGCGGCGGGATGGCAATACCACATGCATAAATCTACCGGCTACCTTACTCTCTAAACCGGAACACGAAGATGACAAGCATTGACGCTATTGCGACAGGAGTATGTAAGATGGTGGTACTAAATACCAAGGCGAGTCGTTGCGGAACAGCACTACCCAGTATTTTGCGATGGCAGTAACACGTATATCTAGTCGTTCGCCGTTCACGACCTGCCTGGCAGAACGGCAGTTGGTTTGGTCTTCAAAGGCGTCTGGACCAACACGGAGGTATGTCGCCAGTTCCTTTTTTTTGAACTTGGCCGAACAGTTTTATTTTACGGCAAGTCATGACTCAAAGAAGAAATCAATTTAATTTACATCTTTCCGCGGTCTTCCCGGTGTGTCCTCTGCAACGCCACTGAATTGAGAAAAGGAATAAACATGACAAAAGCCCCAAAAATAAAGGAAGCTCCAGCGGTACAATCATCCTTTCACGTCTATCACAGTTTCTACTGCTTCGGCAGCGAAAACAAAACCACATAATATACGTACCTGCTCAACGCACGCTATGCTTCGTTACCGAAGTACATCAACTCTTGTTAAGTGAAGTGATACTTGTTTATCCTTAGAATATTTCAGTTTAGAAAGAACTATAAGAAGACGAATTATATAGTATGTGATATAACTAATTAATATAGAATATAAATAATTTCAAAATATTGCAATATCGAAAGCTGATAGCAAATTACAGCCGCATCAGTTAGAGTAGCCAGTGCCAGGTGGAAAGCATTAAACCTGTTTATGTATCACGGGCCGTGTGATCTCACCGCTACCGACGTACATCTCCCGTGTAACCTATAAACTAACTCCGCGCTGTCATCCGGCCCATTTAGATGTCACGGTGTTAGTCGGCGATATATACAGCCACAATAAACTGCGGAGTGCAGCGCACCGGTCGGTATCGATCTGGGCTGGCCGCGGTAAACACCGAGCAAACAGGACTCTCGAGTCTCGGCAAATCCTATTACCTACTTAACATTGCCTCGGTCTATTCATTAAGCGACATTGCTTACAAACCAATAGCTTTAAATACGAATAGTTTTATTTATGCGCGGTGTGTTTGCTGCTACTGTGAACTAAAAACTAAAACTGAATAACCGTAAATAGTAAATGTCTTCGCATATAGTAAACAACACGGATACGGTCATCACAGGTAGCGCCCAAAAAGGGGCGTCCTAACGTGCCAAATTTAATAGATATTTTAGTCTTATTTTAAAAATTAATTAAAACATTTTCAACGGTATTTATATTTTTTAATATGTTAAAATGAAGTGAAAATGGATAAAAAAATACAAAAAATAGGTGCATATTCCCTATTTAAAGCAGTACGAGTATTTCATGTTGTGATAATTATATTAGTATACGTGTCGTCGCTACCGGTTTATAATTAATATTGTTTCACGAAAAATTTTTAGCTAATTATTTTAAAAAAATGTGGACGTCAATAAAGACTCAAGTGACGTAATATTTTCATTTTAAGACTTATTTAGAACAGGAATCACATTTGTTATTTGAAGTGTTTAGAATACGCTACATATTTTTAATTTTTTAATTAATTTGTTAAAAAACACATTCGCTTTAGATACCAAGTCCGTATCCCGAATATAACCAGCAGAGGCTTATTTTCGGCTCTCAATTAAAATTATTATAAATATTAGATATAGAATTTTGGGCGGAAACGTTTTTTATTGGAATCTTTATTGAAAATTAAGAATCTTTTTTTTACTTTGTAAATCGTTTTTGAAATATTTTCTCAAGCCGTAACACCTGGTTTCGCCATATTTATTTGTTTATAATTTTTTTATTTGCTAAAAACGATTTTGGCCTATTTTTCAAAAAACTTACTAAAAGGAGGAGGTTATAATTCAGCTGTATGTTTTTTTTATGTTTGTTACCCGAGAGCTCAGTCATTCATGAACCGAATTCAAAAATTCTTTATAATATGTATGGGAGGGTTTCCCTACACTTCCCGTGTCGTCTCATTCTGGTGATTGGTGATGATTGGCTGCAGGGTTTCGCAGATACAGAAAATGGAAAGTCGGTTGCTGCAGTTTAAAAATGTTTAGACATCATTTCAGATCGAATCAAATCGCATTTTTACGACAACTAACTCTATTTGTCGCTGTTTTCAACTTGTGCTGGGCTCAGTGCTCGTTAGACACGAAGGTGCTTTTGTGTAACATTTAAACAAAATATATTTTTTTGTATTTGGACTCCTTTTATTTATAATTAATTTTAAATTTGTACCATTTACGGTTTCAAAGAAATATCACCCTTGTGACAGACAGATGGACTGAGAAACAGCGGAGCAGTTGCGACATAATACATGATTTTATAGGGATATAGGACACATATTATATAGATACTTAAATTTATTTATTTGTTGCAAAGCTTCTCTACTTATAAACATGTATACTGAAGTTAAAGTCATTATTAAAATAATAAGGTTACCGTATAATTCACTTGCATATTAAGAGGCACAAAGTTCAAATAGTTAAATGTAGTTCTGATTACTCGTTTAACGTTTAGTTAAAGTGAAACGAGGCCGAGCAAATACTTTGTGTCCGCCGGGACATAGGGCCAACACACACCATCACGCTGCGACGACGGACAATAATTCAAAGTTCAGTTACTTATTTTTCTTAATTATTTTCATCGAATATTATTTTTATAATTATACTATTATAATACATTTTATATAAGTCATGAATAAATAGAAATAAAAAACAGGACTACAATTCTTCGGGTCAGTCTTTGTTATCGAAACGTTACAAAAGTAATCTTCACGAAAAGCCGTTTTAATAAAAAGGAATAATTAATTTACCCTATGTCCATCTTAAACTTAAACCATGTTTTGGATATTATTAACAGCACGTACAAATACTAGTAATATTGATCTTTTTATATCTGCTGTTTAACATTCAATGATTACTAAAACGTAGTCCTTGTTCAGAATGAGCAGATCTACTCGAGAGTTTTTGATATTTTATTGACCCTGGATGGTTTGGTAAACTATTGAGAGTACATTTTCTAACGAATCAATTGACAGCGATTTTTCGTGCCCTCAACTGCTGAGTGACCGTTAAAGCTCAATACCTATCATATTATACGAATACTAATCGATTGGAGACAACATTCCATAGCTTCAACTACTGCGTGGCCATTAAATTATATACGAATACGATAGAGATTGAACTTATAAAAGCAACCCAGGAATCGAGGTCGTGAAGATAACGTCCGATCAATTCGCCGAAAAATGCAACTTTTATCACTAATTAGGCTTATTTTCTCACTTGACTAAATATCCAATTTCCAAAAATAATAACTCGAGATGCGTTAGATTAGAAGGAGTTGGCAAAAAATAATAAGAAACATAAGAAATTTCTGCTAACCACTTGTATTTGTTCTCGCGGGGAAATACCTTTACGCACTACCGTGTCGACTGGCCCGAGTGTGATTCGGGTTCGCTGGGTTTGTGCCAGAATACCTATTAAAACCCCTGCACCTGCGCCCCTATGTTGTTGTGGCGAGAAGGTAGGAACGCTTGCCCACCCTTTCACCAATCCGCTATCACCTGTCAGCCTTGCCGGCATTCTTTGGGCCCCATTCGACGTCTAAGGTTATCGGTGAAATGCGGAGTATTATAGCGCGAATCTGCAACGCGGTGTTGTATGGCGGCCCGAAGTGACTACCTACCGACCGCTTTGCCCGCCCGCCCGTCCGTCGAATGCGACCGCAAGCCCGGTCGCTGTATTTGGCTGGCTTTTCACTGTAATTCATGCCAGGTAAAGTTTGGTTTCGCAGTTTCAACTACTTAAGGTATATATTACGATGCTTGAAAGCTGATACGCTCCTATTCTAGCATCAAATTCGGACTATCAAATTTGCAATAAGCGAGGCAATCACTTTAAGACGAGATTGTGATAAATAGCTTTTGAAAAATAAATAGAATACGATTATTCTAATTTTTACGAAGTTTCCTTTGCTTGAGCTGAGTGATTCTAACGTCAGCAGACGCTGCGCTCTGCGACTCACCAGCTAGTTTTTCGTACTCCTGTATTTGCCAATTTTAACAACTAGCATCTGTCATTTTGAATAGTCTGGGGCTAAAGTCATCTGTGGCTAAAACCTAACAATATTATGATAATACTTAAAATTGTGCACAAAGTTTAGCTAATGATTATAGGCTTTAGCCCTAGACTTCATTTGCGTGATGACGTAATTAATCTGTTGACTATAAATAACCCTGTCAATATTTTCCGTTTTTTTTATATTTGAAGATAATCGTACTAGACCTACGTATATTGCGAGCATATTTATATGCTTGCAATATACGTAGCACATAGCTATAATGGTGCGAAGTGCATGTAAAGCAAGCCGCTACCGTGAGTTTAGACAAATATTCATATTCACGGGACAAATTACACTTATTGATCTAACCCCAAAGTAAGCAAAGTTATTGCTTACTTTATGGGTGTTAGCCAACGATACTAATATATAGAAATACATATAAAATACTGAAATATATTTAATAAACACCCAAACCCGGAAATGTAAACATTTATGCTCATCACACAAACGTTTGCCACATCGGGGATCGAACTTCGGGTTCGATCCCCGATGGGGCAAACGTTTGTGTCGATCCCCGTTGATTGCGTAGTCAGGGTCGCTAACCACTCGACCAACGGGGCGGTCAGGTTAGTTACAAGATGAGAATTACAATGCGAGCGCAGTCAGGTGTTTGTGTCGCCGATGTGCGGCAGTCAGCAGTGTGCTGCGGACACTAAGTTGTTACTGTACATTATAGTACAGGCTGAACCGCGTGCGAGAGAGAACCGGCATGCAGGCGCGCCATGTAACAATAATATCAGAGCTGTTTATTCCAGCCGGCGATAAATTAGCATAACATGAAGCATCAAATCCCGAGAGGTGCAGACATGAGTCGAGAATTTTATTCACTACAATAGGATCAAATACTCGCGCAATGCTGAGGTTCTCAGTCATAAACAGTTATATATCGTACATACACTTATAAATGTTTAGAGATCAGCTCGCTTGAGAAATATAAAGTGAAATAATATTTACACTTTACATTTCTCAAGCGCTAATTGGACGCTACGCCCTGCCGTTTTGGCATAATTATAAAATCAAACTGAAATATTAATTATTAATTTCATTCTCATTTTAAAATTTGAATGAATTTAATTTAATAACTTTACATGTCATATTACATGTCATAATATTTTTACGTTTCATACTAGCTGACCCGGCAAACGTTGTTTTGCGATATAAATTATTGAATTCGCTATTTGAAAAATAGGGGTTTTAATTTTAAAAAACTGACAGAAGGGTGAAAATTTAAGGCTGTATGTATTTTTAAGCCACATTATAAAAAATAAAAATTAGTCCAAAAAATATAAAAAATGTTAGAGGTGGACAACCCTTTTCATTTAGGGGTATGAAAAATAGGTAATAGCCAAATCTCAGATCTACTGAATATACATATAAAATTTCATAAAAATCGGTCAAGGCGTTTCAGAAGAGTATGGTAACTAACACTGTGACACGAGAATGTTATATATAAGACTAGCTGACCCGGAAAACGTTGTTTTGCCATAAAAAATAGATAGTAGCCAATTCTCAGACCTACGGAATATGCATATAAAATTTCATAAAAATCGGTCGAGCCGTTTCGGAGGAGTATGGTAACTAACATTATGAAACGAGAATTTTATATAAGATTATCTTAATTCTAAAATAATATTAAAATTGTATGTCAAGTCATGATTGCTTGCAGCATTTATTTACCATTTGCAATTAAAATATTCATCAATATTATAAAATAACGTATTACTTTAAGATTTTATTTTATAAAATAACTTTTAAGATTTTCTTAAAAAGCTGCAGTTCATTTACGTCAGATATCCAGGCTGCTAGATGATGTATTATATTCTAAAAGTGATAGTTATTATATCCTACTTTGAATAAAACATAATATTGACTATCGTTGTCATATTTATAAAACTTATCATCTGCTCCTTTTAAAGGCGATCACTAGGGCCGCCCACTTTAATTTCTAAAATCACTGGGAAAGTGTCACTGTTTGATGTCGGTGTTTTATTACATATTTTTCGCTTTCGCCCATCAGTCCGTAAACGATAACGTGAGATAAGGAAGTTTGTTCCAATAAAATTGGATTAAAGAAACAAATGAGTGACAATCTAAACAAGTAACGACGACGGATCTTTTGAGAAAGAGTTTCGGAAAACTCATAAAACTGAGGCTGGGGTAAGCGGCCTCTAAGATAAATGCGTGCCCGGGATCCGGGGGGGACGCCGGGTTATTAGGGAGGCCCATTTGTCATTAGCGGCCGCCGCCGGGACCACAAACATCATTACAATCTGACAGCATTCCAGCTCTGTTAAAACTTTTGAATTGTTACCCTTATTTGATGTTGATCACTTTTTATAACATTGAGTTATATAACAAGCAGGCCGCTTCTTTGGTGGAGAGCGATCGAGATATAGTTATCATGGTGAGCTAAGACCTAGGATAGGAAGAGTCGACCCTCAGCAATAGCCACTAAAGAATTGAATTATATAATCTCACATGCACCAATTTACCGGTTACCTTATTCTCTACATTGGAACACGACAATTATTCTACTGCGGCAAAATTAGGCAAAGCCGTGGTGCCAGGCGAAATATAGAAATCTAATATTTAAAACTCGATGTGTGTGTGTGTGTGTGTGTGTGTGTGTGTGTTTGTAATAGCTATAGATTTTATAACGGCTGGAGGTATTTTGATTATCAGGCAATCCTTAAATGAGCTCGATGGATAGTTTAGTAAAGTTTGATGGGTTGATTTTGCCGCTCGGATTAACATAATTTTATTCTTGTGTCATATGGTTGTAGATATTAGAAATTTCCGTATAAAGCCGAGTGGGACGCTAATACATTTTCTTACGTTCTTACGTTGAATATTTTTTTTATTGTAAAATCTTCGAATAATTACTATTTATATTAATATTATAAATTCAAAAGTTTAGATTTTTGGATTGATGGATGGATGGACGTTATTCTACTACAACGCAAAAACTACTGAACGGATTTGGATGAAATTTGACACACAGGTAGATAATGACCTGTAATAGCATATAGGCTACTGTTTACTTTTAATGCCGAAAAAAAATGTTGTTCCCGCGGGATTCACCAAAAATGTTTGTAATGCAGCGGGCTGCACGCTGCAGCTAGTTTTAATCACCGACCACACAGCCCATAGACGCCTAATGTTCGATTTTCCGTATTGAATGCATTCTGGCAACTAGCTGAGCTGAGCTGCAACATCGTGATTGGATTACTCTACGCCACAGTGAAAGATAGTGATGTACAGAGGATTTGATTGGTCGACACTGATTGTGTATTGATGCATGGACATTTACATCGGAACTATAAGTCAGATGTGTTGACACAAGCCATTTTCCTGTTATTAGGGGTCTATGGGTTGTGTGGTCGGTGTTTTTAATATAGTAAAATAATAATGAAAATGTTTCAAGTCTCTCGGTACCGCGATATTTGATGGAGGTAATGTTAACTACCTGGCTACAGTATCTACGATACTTTTTAATGCGGGAAGAATCTCGTTCATGAAATGTAGAGATCACTCTTGGCTTTCAAAGGAACGAAGTAGCGGGCGTCGTAGCGTATGAATTTAATAAATACTAACTGACCCGGCGAACTTCGTTGCGCCTAACAGTATGAGTGAGCAGATTTAGGATTTTAAAATTAATACAAAATTATTGAGTTCATTTTTTCACTGGATAAATACATAAATAAAAAAAATCAAGTATTTTAATGACTATTTGTATATTATTGATGAATATACAATATACAAATAGTCATTAATTTAACAAAAAGTCATAGATATTTGTATTTTATTGATGAATATTATATTTTGACATTTCTTATCCTATTCCAGATGAAGACAAATCCAAAAACACAAAAACCATAAAAATTGGCCCTACTTGAGTTTTAAGTGGTGTAACTAACACAACTTTGCTTTGTATGTATAGTATTTTAGAGTTAATATAGCTTATCCGTGCAACGCATTTAATTAGCATGTCGTAACATAAGATATTTCAAACAATACTTTCACCCTCTATTTTATTTTAGGGAATAAATTTCGAAAAATCTTTTCTTATATTCGCCCACATTGTTCAAACAACTCCTTTAAAGAATTTCCGCCTTCCTGGTCCAATGGCCAGTCCTGGTTTAGGCTGGACATTGATATGTCAGTCAGTGAGACAGGATTTTTCTTTGTATACGCACAGCCTGATAATCCACCCCGACTTCTCACCGGTGTTTATTGGTATGCTGTAAATATCTTTGAAATTCTCGGCGTTCCTCAACTATATTAACTGCGTTTTATACATATAAACCTTCTTCTTGAATCACTCTATCTATTGAAGAAAACTTCATTAAAATCCGTTGCGTAGTGTCAAAGATCTAAGCGAATATACAGCGAAAGAAACTTTGTTTTATACCATGTAATAAAGATAAACTTTTAAATATACAAATATTGTTGTACCAGTACGTGCAAGTTCGTAATATTACAAAATGTCAAAGTGTCAACAAATCTTTACCGACAGCGCTCAGAATCTTTACAGCGCTCCCTCACGCTGCCACTACCAACACTGGTCTATACACAATACTGGTTATCCCAAATACTTGGACGCTTTGATTAAAGAGTTGCCAGTGCCCTCAGGGAGCTCGTCACAAAGGGACAATGGCTACACAAGACCACTGGCAGTGCATCAAATAACTACGTGACTCAATGTCGCTTTTACACCACTGCTTGCTTTATTGCGTTCCGGCGGGAGGGCGAGTTTGCTGAATAGTCGTCGGCAAATGTCAATTTTATTTGTTTGCTTAAAATGAGTAAATACATAGATGATACGTGGATTAAATGTCATCACATTCTGTCAAAATATTGACGTGCCAAGTCCGCGATGGACTCGGAAACTACTGAGCAGATTTCCATGAATTTTTATAGATATCTACTGTTTAGTCCAACCTAAAAGTCAGGGTAGTTTTTATCTCACTTACTTCCCTCCTCTCCCAAGTACCCCACCTAAATACTCAATAGAAGCAATTTGTGTGGCAAAACAAAGTTTGCCAGATCAGTTAATAGGGTATAGAATTACACACTTCATTGTCTTTTGAAAATGTCACAAAAGGCTATTTGTTTTTTAATTCCTTAACATTATGTTATAATAAATTATTCAAATATAATTATGCATAGTAAAAACTATGAAGAGAATATTTGTATATTTTATTGATTGACAAAAATTATATGTTTTTGCAAGTTATATAGCAAGACACATAAGAAGGTTTGTTTTTTGGGAAAGTGTCAGTCAAAACAAGTTGAGCTGATGCATCTCCTGAAGGGGAGAATTTGCCAACGTAAGTAAACATCACAAAAGTTTCGTTCATCGTGCCAGAGAAGTTTAGTGGCTATTCTCTGCTGACTCCGCCTAGCTGGAACACAATAATAATAAGCACTAATGTTGAAGCGGCAGTAATCAGCAGCAGAAGACGAATGTTGGGTATGTTTAATAAACTAATCGTCGTAATTTCACCTTACACCCATGTGACGGTAGCGAAACAGGTAAGCCACGTATTTTGACTAAGGCGTAGTAGAGTTTGTGAAGTTGAAACTTTTAGAGTTAAAGCATGTAGACTGTAGAGTTAGAAGCTTGGTGCTATATGGGATCTGATAACTCTTTGACGGTGCCAGCCATAGTCTCTAAGAAGTGAAATCCCACCAAAATGGTTTTGGTGGGATTTCACTTCTTTTTGTGAGTTGCTTATGAAAAAAAAATATACACGTATGGTTTAATTTGTTATAAGAAGTCTGGACCTGTATAATTATTAGATCTCTATACGATATATATGTATAAGATAATAAATAATATAAAATAAATTCTTTATTTTAATAACATTTTACTAGTTATTTTGACTCGTCAATGATTTTAGGTCACGCGAACGAAGATGCGGCTAACAGCTAGTTTCTGAAAAGTTAGTTATAAAACTTACAAAAACAATCCAGCTGTTAGAATGAGTTGGTGCAGTGCGAGCATTAACGCAATGAGTTCCGCGTCCATCTGATAAAAATCAACATAAAAACAAAATGTTTCATAATATTTACACGAAACGGCAAACAGAGAGTTGTGAACGGGCGCTTCAGTACGCCCAGGGCTGCCTCTACACGTGTTGCAATAATGTTTCAGCCCGCTCAGAAGGCACAGCGTGTGATATGACGTACCTGAAAGAAGAGAGATTTTATCAATAGAAAGAACTTACATTTCGTTTCTATCACGAGAAAAAATTTACCATGATATACATATTACGGCCCTGGTGTGGCCACGTGGCTACCCGCGACGCGAAATGTGACGTGGATTACGACGCCGCGGGTCACGCGATTTTCTGGCTCGACTAGTCGCGGCCGAAGCGACTAGTCGGCGCGGTGGACATATTTGAAATGTTTATAATTGTTCAATATTAATTTCGTCGTTGGTTGCTCATCGCTTGCTGCACCGTAAGTCGCATCGCAGTTTGCGCTGTAGTGCTGTGGCCCAGGCCGTAATAAGCGAGATATTAGTTGTTCTAATCCATCAAATCTCTATTTTGAAGTGTGAAGTCAAATTCTACATATAATTTCATGTGTTCCGGGTTGGGGGGTAAATGATAAATTTATGCATACAACCTCACTCAATGAATAGGAACGGGCCATTAACGTTTCTACAGGTGGTGGTTAGAATTTCAATCTCGAGAACGATCTACTTAAAATAAAAAGTGTACGTGTGTGTTATTTTATCCGTCTTTCACGGTAAAATGGAGCGACGAATTGACGTGATTTTTTTAAGTGGAGATAGTTGAAGGGATGGAGAGTGATATAGGCTACTTTTTGTCTCTTTCTAACCCCCCACTTCCCTTAAATGAATTTAACGCGAGCGAACCCGCGGGCAAAAGCGAGTAAAAAATATTTCATTCATATTGACTGCAACGTTAGCGTAATGATAGCATGTCTGTCTATAGATATTAATGTAAGATGTTCAAATCTTGGTTTGAGATTCTGCTTCGAAAAATGTTAGCAGCAGTCTACAGTCTGCGGGTCATATTTGGATATTCCGCACCCGCGGACCGCGGAGAGCTCCAGGTGCAGTTGTGCTAAATTAATACGTCAAGGAAAAACTTTGGACCCTATACCAAATTTCGTACTCCTCAACAGAGGACTATGAAATTTAGTACAGTTAAAATTTTCATTGGGAAGGATTGCAGAAATAAAATACTTTTAAACAAAATGCATTAGAAATACATTTTATTCGTAACAATAACCGCTAGACACACTACAGTCATGTGACACACATGTTAATATACACACGTTACATACTGACGCGTAAAAGCGTGAAAGTAGTGTTTCTTTTTTCAGAAATTATATTGGATCAAATTCATTATGGGGCGCTGGGGAGGAGTACCCTAGCCAGCAATAATTATATGTCCGTAACGTTAAAAAAAGGCGTAAGATTTTTTTTTATAATAAGGAACTTCTTTCCTCTGAATCTGGTGTCCCACGACACCCCACGAGTTTCTTTTTTTAAATACAAATTACGTACCTACTAATGAATAAGTCATTTGATGCCATTTTAAAAATTTGAGACAACAGTTGATTGTTATCCCTTAGCAATAATACTAGTACTTTCAAAAATATACGAAATCACAAAACTAAATAATTTGAGCGTGAATAACCTTTTTCAAATGTTGTTTACAAGAAATATAAACATTTAGGTGAATGTGTAACTGTTCTCGTGACTACTGTCAATTGTACCCTTACATATTGTAGAATACGTCCACGCCACGTAGATGGCAATTATTAACATAGGTATTTGATGTCTATAGTTTCCGATCAAATATAACGATAGTTATATATTTCCATTAGGAGACAGTCATGTGATACGTGGGTGTCCACACTAAACATTTATAGTTGAAAATTAGGTCAAAATTTAATTAATTATTATTTTACATATTTAGTATCAGAATCGAGTACTGAACACTCCTCCTTCAATATATACAGTTTCTTACCAGTCAATATTTAGAGAAACTTACCAGCAAGTGAAGCTCGACTCAGGTCACACTGACCGTGGTCACGAGTTGGTTTTAAAATGAATATTTAAACACCTGTAAATTTTGATAAATCCTAGTGTTTTTTCATGTCCTGGCTGTACGTAGCCATACACTATTATAAGATTTTCTGAAGGTAATTCTAAATATCAATATCAATCCAGATTCTAGTGAAAGTGTCTCTCAAGCTTCGGATGGGCATGTCTACAAGTAATTGCCGCTGTCAGGTCGGTTAAACGCGGTGATAGGAAAATTGACTTTATTTATATCATAGAATAAAACTACGCAGATAGCTCCCTTGATGCAAAGAAAAACCAACGCCTATAGACATGAAAAATGTTGATGATGCGTTGCTAGCCGTGTGGCTGGATAGTAATGCCATATGCATAAGTTTACCAGCTACCTTACCTTCCCAACCGGAAAACGACAGTGGCAAGAACTGACGCTATTGCGACAGGAGTATATAAGGCGGTGGTGACAGACTCGGGCGAGACGTTGCAGAACTCTACCACCTAGTAGTCACGATGGTAATGACACGTTCGTTCAATCGTTCGCCTTTTACAAACTGCCTGACAGAACGGCAGATGGTCTATTCTTCAAGGGAGGTCCGGGCCAACCTGGGACTCACCTATCTACCGCACAAGGGAAACGGCGTGTAATATTATTTATTTTCTTTATAGCATATCATTACAATATACACCATAACAGACCCACCACCAACCCATGGCCCATCATGGTTATACGGGCCTAAGCGTGGGAGATGCACAGAGTCTGCTCTGAGGCTCTCTTCTCTGTGCATTTCTTGACTCCCTACAAGTTATTTAAATCTCGTCCTCTGTTCCTTTGACCTTCTCCCCCGAAGGGGCGTCTGGCCGCACTCCCAATTGGGAACGGACTACACTCGGTACGGTACTCGTCTGCCTTCTTCGCCTTTCTTGACTAGTATGACCCAATATGTTTTCAAACCCGTTGTCCGACCTCCTTCGGTCTCCTCCTCTTAAACCACACTTGCGCGAATCCAGCGAGCAACCGGTAGTTCGCTGGCGTCCTCATCAGGTCCGCGAAGTACACCGGCCCCGCCTCCACCCTTTCCAAGCCGCTCAATAGCTTATCGCGTTCTTCCCTATATAAGGAACACTCCCACAAAACGTGGTCCCTATATTCTTCAGCTGAGTTGCCACAGAAACATTCTCCGACCTCACTAAGAGCCATGTCCCTCAGCCTCCCCCGAAAGCAGCCGTGAACGGTCAATATCTGCACCGTACAATCAAAACCACTAATTCCCTAAGTCGAACCAATCTTATGGAAACTAGATGGGATATCGCAACCCTGGGCGCCGCCCCGCGGCTTGGCCGGCCGCCAGCCGCTGACGTCACGTATTGACGCAGCCTCGCCGACTGCCGGGAGCTTCTGTATCCTTCATCTAATGGAAAGTAAATCTATTTTTCCTTTTTCTCCTCTTTAAATTATCCGATAAATACATTCGATTGAACTATTCAAAGAAAGTCTTGCCAACCACATTGACGGACGATCGACACAAATAATTAAAAACTACAAAGAAAAGAGAATTATTTTTCTAGAGGGTTGAAAATACGGCCGAAAACGGGAACTCTCGCTTGCGCAAGCTCTGCCCACTTTGGACCTTTAATGAATAAATATTATTTATAATTATTAAATATGAAAATTAGGAAATGAAAAAATTCAGGCACCTATAGGATAGATCAATGAATAATAATCCGGCGATCAAAAAATTTTAACGCGATTTTCCAATTAAATATCCATTAATTAATTAACAATTTTTGTAGCACGAACATCAACATTGAAAGTACGATAGTTGTTAAACTTTTAACTTGAGTTTTTTTCCTTTTATGGAGCTATCATACAAAGGCTATAGAAAAGATTCCCGTTGGAAAAATTAAAAAATTATTAATTTTCACTCTGTTATTAACAATTTACTTAAGTTAAAAATTATCAACCTCGATTAAACATTGAAAAAAATATTTTTTTCAATGTTTAATTTTATCGTATCTGTTATAGTTAATGAGATATCTTGATGTTAAAACCAAAACAAAAATTTTTTTCCTTTAATTTTTATAAATAATCACTAAAAATTTATTGAAATAATAAAGTTTGAGCTCTAGTTTTTTACCTTTTCTATAGCCTTTGTATGATAGCTCCATAAAAGGAAAAAATCCCAGATTAACGTTTAACAACTATCGTACTATCAATGTTGATGTTCGTGCTACAAAAAATTGTTAATTAATTAATGGATATTTAATTGGAAAATCGCGATCAAATTTTTTGATCGCCGGATTATTATTCATTGTATATTATCTATTCTAAGGTGCCTGAATTTTTTCATTTCCTAATTTTCATATTTAATAAGTATAAATAATATTTATTCATTAAAGATCCAAAGTGGGCGGAGCTTACGCAAGCGAAAGTTCCCGTTTTCGGCCGTATTTTCAACCCTCTAGAAAAATTATAAATATTTGTCCTAGAGTTCCGAAAGGTAAGACTTTTTTTAGGAATTTTTTTCATCTTTATGGAAAATTTTTCAAATTTCGAAAATATCGAATACTTTTTGAGATATTCGCAATAAACAAAACCACCATTTTTTTTACTAAATTGTTTATAACTTTTGTAATTTTTGCAATCAAAACTCCAAATTTTTCAAAAAGTTTTTAAATACGATGACAAATCGAATGACACCTCGATCATAATTTTCCGAGGCGAGCTAAAAATTTAGACCTCAAAGGCACATGTTGCTACAAAGCGTCGAGCATGTCAGTGTGGAACCCTGGCTCCACACCTGCCGAAGACACAACACGAATTTTCCGATGCTATCCGGAATACGTTTTTCACAAACTCAATTAATTTTTCTTTGAAGCACATCAAATATGTTAAGGTTATTATAAGGAATTTGAGTTTCTTTGAGCATTGGCTAATTATCATGCACTTTTCGTCATCGACGTTGGTTCAACTAAATTTCAATGGAATATTTTTATATAAATCTAGCTGTTCCCGCAACTTCATCTGCGTCGAAATTTTTTAAAATAAAAGTAGCCTAAGTGACTCCTTATTACATCAGATATTCAGTGAAAGTCCCGACAAAATCGGTCCGTTACAGAGATCAGCCGGAACAAACAGACAGACAGACACGCCGACAGACAAAAAATATAAAAATGGTTATTTTGGTATATGTACCGTGTATACATCCATATGTATTTAGTATAAAGCGGTTATTAAAATATTACACTCTAGACAGATACTCCAGTTTGATTTTGTTGTATAGATTTGCATAGATTATTTGTATAGATTAGCTGACCCGCGCAGTTCCGCCCGCAAACGGAATAATACGTCATCAATATAAACTTTCATCTCCAATTTTAGCCTAAAGGGCTTAATTTATTTTAAAAAAAATAGCCTATAATTTATTCAAAATCTTAAATTGTCACCATGCCAAATTTCACAAATCGAGTCTGTGGTTTAGCCGTGAAAACGTAACAGAAAGACAGATAGACAGACAGATTTTTGCATTAATAATATTAGTATAGATAAAATACACTTCCACTGTTTTCAAATAAATTAGAATTTGTTATTATCTAACCGGCTTACAGGAACATCATCAGGGCAGTAACAACCGTTTAGTAACACAACCTATTTCATTTTATGTATTAAGATTTTTAAGCTATTGTATAGCTTCTATCGCGGGCCTTGATCGTGGAGACCGAATCCAGAAATTCCGTAACGAAAAACCTAACACCCCCCCACTCCGACCGGCACAGCGGTGATACTTTTTAGTTTTTCCATCTATCGGTAAATACCAGATCTTTTTATGACTTTTTGAAATCTCACGCTTGTCTCTTTAGTTCAGCACCCGCCTTTAGATGGCATTGGTTGTATTTGAAAACTACCGTAATCAGCTAAGTATATAGGTGTATAGGTATTTATCATCTACGTACAACAGTGAATATCTGTACTCGTATAATTTGTGTACAAAGTGTTTTAAATATGAATAAACAAAGTGCATTTATTAAATATTCCTGAAGAACCGACATGTATTGAAAGATAATAAAAATATTTTGAACAATATTAACATCTCATTTATTTAATAAAAGAAAAAAAAATTGTTTTTTGATCGGTCACCACGCTCAAAGTGTAACTTGAGTTAATATCAAAGAAAAAAAAAATACTGCATAAATAAAATAAATATATAATTGTAATTGCATAAGTTGATAAAAAATGCTATGCAATAGCTTTACCGCGGCAGTCTCCGAGTGCCACACGTCTTTTTATAATAATAATAATATTTATTTGATCGTCTCTGTGGTCTAGTGGTCCAGTGTTGGCGTTGACCATACAAGGTCACGGGTTCGATTCCGGGTCGGGCGAAATAAAAAAATGTTTTTTCAGTTTTCTGATAAAAAACAACGTTGCCCGGGTTTGCAGAAGTACCCGCTTGGCGATAGGCTGACCACCTATCATATTGTGGGACTTAATTATTTTCGGTTAATCGTGGATGCACTTGTTGTACCTCTGCCTACCGATTCAGGGATACGGGCGTGGAGATACTTTTTAATATTTTTTTTATATTTGTTTGCCAGAAATAGGCCACAAAGATTTTATATCTAATGTGATGAATCTGAAATGTGTTTTTATATCATTAGATAGCAAACAAGCAGATGGCTCTCCTGATGGACCTATAGTCATATTACTGATGCGTCACCATCCGTGTGGCGAGATGGCAATGTCACATGCATAAATCTACCGGCTAGCTCACTCTTTAAACCGGAACACGATAATGACAAGCATTCACGCTATTGCGGCTTCAATAGGTGTTTATTTATTTATTTATACAAACATTTCACATACAGTTAACAGTAAGCTTTGCCAGAGCCATATCCCGGTTTGTCTGCAAGCTTGAAGGGTAAAAAATATCAATGTTCAGTTGTTCATTGATAAAAAATGTGAGGCTAATTACATAATATATGAATTTATGAAAGAACAATCAATAATGTATTAAAACGGCACTTAATCATAAGCTTTTAATTTACAAATTAGATCAGATAAATAGAAGTTTTGGTGAGATGTTTACATTAATGTAAATTACAAGGTGACGACCGCAGTCTCCCCCGCGACTAAATGAATATGGCGTCGATATAGTTCTTTATACAACCCATTTTTAGTCTGTGCTTGCCCTCGGATCTTCAACTATCTCCAAGCCAAATTTCGTATAAATAAATCAGTTCAACGGTTTAGCCACGAAAACGTCACAGACAGATTTTCTCATTTACAATATTACTATGGATGCTACATGCTACATCTTTCAGTAAACTTTAATTAAAACAAACAATATATGTTTTACTTTAAATAGAAAAACCTCCTGGAACATGTTCCGCTCGTCCTGGGATCTGATCCCGGACCTGATCACCTAAAAGTGGTTAGAGATGAAGATCAACATCCTTGATCATATTTGCTACCTTATAATATTTTATGTTTTCGAAACGTGTAGTGGACGATGCAGTACTGTAGTGAACATACTGGAATTTACTAGTTTAAGCTGTCGCAATATCAACGTGAGCTCGGCAGGGTTTAAATATATATGTGTCTGGATAAACATAACTCGTTCCCGCGGTGCGGTGTGCGGCGAGCTGTGCTCCGAGCCTGTTACGGCCTACGGCAGCCAGCTAATCCATTTAAATCTCAGTCGACCACTACTGCTAGTTTCGGTTCGGTAACGGTAACGCTATACTAGGGATATCTGCCGTTTATATATATGTGGGAAATACTACTGGTATTTAATCTTTTGTATTTGGTGGGATGTTAGGGCTGACATTTACTATATATATGAAAGAAATGTAATCAAATAAATCTATGTAATTTTGCAATTGCCAATGCTGGTACACATTATAATTCAATAAGCAGAGAGCATTAATAAGATAAAATTTATATAGTCGTATTAGTTTATCCAGACGCACGGTAAGGCGGCAGGCTAGCTTCGGCCCAAAGCACGCAGTGTGAAGCACGTTTCAACGCATTAAAGTATAAGATTTTACATATAAACTCAGTGAAATATTGTTTTTACCCATAAAAAATTTGAAAGTTGTATCAAGTGATTGGTGAACAACTTACAGATTCAAGGCATTTACTGGAAAAACCTGGAACAGGGGCGGTAATATTGCATATTCATGGAGTTAAGTTTTCAGATTAATTGAACCTTAGCTTCTATTGTTATAGTTGTTTGAAAAATTTAAAATACTGACAGAATCTTAATATATTAAAGCCAAAAAAACAGAAATGAGATTCCACAAAAAGAAAACGCTTGTGTAAATCAAGGTCCGATGGTTCATAATTTTATTCAGTAAATTAAATGCCCAAAACACTCTAGCACATTATCAGGGCGAGCGAAGCGAGCCCTACACTAGGCCACTTTCTATGCACTTTTGTGGTACATTTTACAGAAAAAATATCGCATTTTTAGGTTTGAGCTTCGACGTGATAGTTTATATTCATGTCTAGATTTGTTATCTACCACAAAAATACCATTTTATAAAAATAAAAAAATAGAACGTACAATTTGTATTAGATACTTATTACTACTACACCATCTCTTATGAAATTAACGAGTTAAAATTGATAGAAGATACATTTTCTATTAGAATTTTTGAACCTATTAAGAGATTACCTACTTCATGAATTGTTTCTTCATATTTAACTGGCGGCGCGTAGTTATCGTGCCCTCGTATAAAGGCGAGGTTCAAGTATAAACTGCAATAGCTATAGGGCCATCAGTTTGATCAGTTTGGCATCGAAGGTGTATGATAAAATCATTGAAAGGAGAATGCAAAGGAAGTTCGAAGTAATATTGTGAGAGGCACAAGGAGAATTTAGGTCTAGAGCAGGGACGTTTGCTGGGAACAGAGTAAATAGAGCGTTAGAGAGTTTCACAATATGCTTATTGAGAAACAGTACAGATGTATTAATTGATTTATATTGTATTGAGATCAATTCCCAATCTTAGCCCGAGGGCGAGGGTAAAAAGCTAAAAAAAGGTATATTTACGCCCGTATTTTCGAAGAGGTAGGCAGAAGTACAACGTGTGCATCCACGGTTAGCTGAAGATACTTAAGTCCCACAATGTGACAGGTGGTCAGCCTATCGCCAGTAGGGCACTTTTCCAATCCCGGGCAAAGTTGTTTTATCAGAAAACTGAAAAAACACATTTTTTCATTTGCCTGACTCTGGAATCGAACTCCGGGGGTTTTTCTGAGAGAAAAATTCGAAAAATGTATTCGCTGAGTGTCTACCGTCAATTCTTCGCACCTGCGTAGTCCAAAAATTTTGAAGGTTTATTTAAATAAAACATTTTTTGATTTTGATTTCGTAAATCGACGTAAAACCAGGAACTTCCTGATTTTAGAAAAAAAAAAAAAACAATTATTTCAGCAAAATGTCAAAAATGTGTTTTTTATAAGATCAACCTTCATTTTTAATACATATTTTTCCATGAAAATACCAACAAACAAAAACTAAATATTCCTAGTCCAAAGCCTGACGACGCGGGTTTTTGATGCAAATGTAATGTTTAGGTGAAAATACGCTGAGTTTTTTAGGTTAGATAATTATAAATAAAGTCCATACATTAAAAGATGTAATTCTCATAAAAATACTTTTATAACAATATTACTAGATAGTATAACTTTGCGAGCCCTTACAAAGCTCTGCTTTTTGCTAGTGTAAATTAATATCGGCGTAACATGTGTAAAATTACAATAAAAGTACAAGCAATAATTGCTTACTGTTTTATTTAGGTCACGATTCTAATGTTCTTGAATTTGATGTCTTTTGTCTTGACAAGTTTTTTATTATTATGACCTCTAATGCTTTGGTTTATGTATTTTATTGGAGAAATGAACGATATAATATATAAAGTACTTAGCAAATTTAATATTAAATTGAAACAATTTAAGAAAAAAGTAAGAATAACTATCGTAATTATAGTCGAAACTTACAACACACTTTGTGTGTGTGTTGTGTGCTTGTTGGTAGAATTGTCATTTTAAATTTCAACAAAAATTTCGTTACTAAATACTTTAAATTTTAGCATTGATTTAGGATTGAGTTGGATTTGGTGGACGTTTGGTACTTTTGGTACTTTTGCATTAAAAAGTATCAGTAACACAATTTTATTTATGTGAAAATTATTGATTAATTGTAAGACAAGGATTTACCAGTGGTGATTGGTTTTAAGCTAAAATATGTATGGGCTATTTTACTATTTTGTACTCTTTTCTTAGCGATCAAAGCACGCCAAGCTGAATTGCTAATAATTCGTTCCCAAGAATCGCAAATCTAGGGAGAGTTAAAGAAGTTTCGATATTACATTTCAAAGAGTGGCTGTAATGTTATTTATCTCCCTCGCCATATGAAATATCTGCGCCAATTCCTCGAACAATATGGAACATTCCTCTTCCTACCATTACTCCACGTCGCCGCTTCTTGTTCGCCCGCATCTCAACAATATTTTAGTTTTCTCACAAATGTTATATATTTGGACACTTACAGCTGCGCCATGAAACTTACTTCAAATAAAACCTCTTGAATCTTTGTAACATAAAAGTTGTTTAGATTTTAGCATAACGTTAGCGTTAAAAACATTTTCATTACTAAACAAATTGCTATAATAAATTCTTTATTTCAATTCCGCCTGAATTTCTAACAATCTATTTATATCTTCTTCTATATATCTATATATATATATATGAATGTTTGTCTATATGTCTTTTATAGAATCGTAAACTGTGCATTTGATCATGTGATGATCTTTATCAAAGTTGTTGTGCATGAGCTGAAGGTTGTTAAGTTGATAATATAATGTATTTTTAGGGTTCCGTATCTAAAAAGCAAAAACGGGACCCTATTACTAAGCCTCTGCTGTCTGTTTGTCTGTCACCAGGCTGTATCTCACAAACCGTGATAGCTAGAAAGCTGGAATTTTCACAAATTATGTATTTTCGTTGCCGCTTTACTAACAAATACTAAAAATAGAAAAAATGGAAATATTAAGAGGGATCCCCATATAACAAACGTGTTTTTTTCGTATTCTTTTGCTCAGTAATAACAACGATAACAGGTAGACGCTTACAATTTTCACAGATTATTTAGTTATATATTACCTTTCAAAATAAATAATTAAATAAAATTAAAGTAAATATTAAAGGGGACTCCCATACAACAAACCTAATTTTTAAGCAATTTTTTACTCGATCTCAATTAACAGGTTTAAATTTAAATAAGGATGGCATGGAATCCTCCGTGCGCGAGTCTGACTCGCACTTGGCAGGTTTTTTTTTATATCGTACGATAGGAAACAAGCAGATGGGTCTCCTGATGGAAAGAGTCAACCGTCGCCTATAGACACCAGATATGTTAATGGTGCGTTGCTATCTTGCGGCGAGGTCTAATGTCAAATGCAAAGTTTCCGGCTACCTTACCTTACCCTCCAAACCGAAAAAACCGGAATAGGTAAGGTTGTGGTACCAGATATGGGCGAGACAATGCAAAACTCTACCACCTAGTAGTCACGATGGTAGTGACTCGTAGAGCCAATCGGTCGGCTTTTAGAACCTGCCTGGCAGAACGGCAGTTGTCCTATTCTTCAAAGGAGTCCGGGACTATCACGGGGTACTTCCTTCAAATTTATTTTAGTTGGTGGCGTAGCAACGCGCGCAGGTACAGCTAGGATTAAATTAAAAAAAATTAAAAACCCTAAAATGTTTGTACGCGCTCAATTTTGTAATAAACGCACCAAATTTGATAAGTTTTCGTTGCCAGAAAAAAGTTTGCGTAAACGAAAAAATTACACTTTTTTAATCTGTTGTTTCGGTTATACAAAACGTCAGGTATTTAAAGGAATATAAGTAATTTCTATTATTATATGATAATAGTTAGATCGTACGCTCACTGCGCATCGGCACGATTAACCAAAAATAATAAGACTAAGGGGTGGAGGGGGAGGGCTTGTTACTCGTGTTAGCAGATATGTAGATATTGCACGTTGAGCCCTCGTGGTGGCACTAATACTTACTAATACTTACTCGCGCTAAATCTTACTATAGAGTTAATCGTTTTTGCATACATACTTTCGCATATATAATACGGAGGTATAAGCTTAAAAAGTGCTATTTCAATTAAATAATTTTCAGTGGGGATAATTCATTACAGTTTTCCTATAAATATAATCTAATACTACCGCGAAAAGAAGTGTACCAGTGCCGTGGCCCAAGCAATGCTCAATTTAAAGATGTTTTTAGGTAGTCAAGAAAATTTGTGGGAAAAGTTACGAGACAAAGCTGGCGTTGTAGAGTTGTTTAGTATATTTGCTCTGTGGAATGCGTCTCACCTGATACCCTGTACACGGGTAACTCCTGTATGCAGGGTGTCAGGTGAAACGCCGGAAATAGATCAGGCGCATGCATTTTGTATCCTTCTCACGTTTGCGGTTCTAAGATACGAAATCATTATTTATGATATTCATTGTTCCGTCCTGGAAAACTCCAAAATATAACAAAAACTACGTACGTTAATGTTCACTGATTTTTTTGGATATTATTCCATTCCGAAAAATTCAACCAACGTGCACAAATTGATCCAGGTTATGGACTACTATGGTACCAAAATAATTAAGCTGAAAGCATCAAAACATACAAACATCGTATTTTTTTGGAATACGAGAAGGATTTATTATGTGTGAGCAGAATAGGCACATCGCTTTTTAAAAAACTCAACTCGTAAAGTTACGTATCCCTAATATCGCATGTAACCCGAATACATATTTATGAAAGTATCGCGGCGGCGTGTACACTCCCAGATATTCGGTGGATCTTTCTGCTCGTAAAAGTCGAGCTGAAACATAAAATATGAATAATTTCATGTAAGCATTTTTGACTGAAGTCAATCTTAATGTACTCTAATACTAAAAGAAACGTACGTTGATGTAAACGATGCTGTCATTTCATGTAGTGCGCTATTAAAAAAAACGATATCTAGTACGATAAGACTACCGAATTTCGTTTATTCCTCGATATAGGGGAGGGTAGGACTATACGAAAATGCATTTCCCCATGACTGGCCTTATCAGTGGCAGCAGCATTATAAGTGACGCCTCGTATCTAGGTATCTAGTATCATTGGACTACTGAAGGAATCAAAGGTCATTTGAAAGATCATCAGTTTCTAATTATTTTTGTGTTATAGCACTCAGCCCGTGCTTGGGAAACTGGAAAAACCTTTTAAACAACAAAGAAAAATATCGACACACGGGATTTGAACCTACGACCATTTCCCTAAAGCCGGAACGCTCTTCCACTGAGCTAGTGTCGACAGGCTCGAGGCGGCGAAATTCTTCTTTGCTATATGATCAATTACGTCGATTGTACTGATGGCCAGCTATACATACGTATAACTATCAATTTCTGTGTAAGAAAAACCACTGCTGTATCTTCGAAATAGTGGATGAGGTGGTTGCTGCAGCGATTGAAGGTCGCCTACTGCATAACTGAAATCGGCGTTTCTACTCGGTTTTGTGAGTAATTTCTTCGATTGGTGCTGATTGAATACCCGTGCCACGGTCAGGTACGAATAATTTTACAGGTCGTTACTTATAAGTTGCCGAACCAAAATTTCATGTAAACCTAAAATTATTAGGCTTCATGTAATTTACATGAAATATACTTAGAAAGAACGCGTCCTAAAATCGCCACGACTCAGTTGTTACCGCTGATAATGATGGCAGCAAAAATGATACCGGTATTTTGCGCCACTAAATAATAGTATAATGTTAAAATGTACGATGTCTTGTCGCCAACAATTTTTCAATAAAATTATTCGGTTATTACAGCCTTTTGTTACTGCAGTGTCTCAGAGAGGAACAAATAGATATTGCGTTCTTAAATTAGTATAGTTTTAAGATTTACGGGATGTCTGCATGCCTGGTGTTGTTGCGGTTAGGTTAGTATTATCATGGATAGTTCCAGGTCATCATCGAAAATCGAAATCTTAGTCGCAGCTGATAGTGGTGTATTAATACGCCCGTGTCTCGAATTTAAAGCTGCCGGCCCACTCAGCATGAGAAAGCTATAGTCATAATCAGGGTCGTAGGATGCGATGGTAGGGATGACGAAAATCCAGCTCTAAGTTTTTTTTTCATAAGATAACAAATTAGCAGATGGGTCTTCTGATGGAAAGAGTCTACCATCGCCTATATACACCAAAGATGTTAATGATGCGTTACTATTTTGTGGCGAGATTTAATACTACATTTAACCTCCTAGTTAACCGGCTACTTTAACCTCCAAACCGGAACACAACAGCGACAAGAACTGGCGCTAATGCAGCAGGAATAGGTAAGGCGGTGGTACCGGACCCGGGCGAGACCATGTAGAACTGTACACCCAGTAAAATTACACCTGTGTTGTTATCAAAGACTGAACAATGAACTAAACCTTAATCAACGAGTTACTGTTACAAAGCTTGCAAATCGCAGAATACCGTAACAATTATTTCCGCTGAAACAGTACCCGCGGCGTGGAGTGCTGCGTCGATTTATACAAATAATAATTCCCGTTAATTTCCGCGAACAGTGTTTTGTAGCGTGAAGCGAGAGCGCCTTACAATAAACTCTACGAAATTACAGCCTCTGGCCCGCGTTGGCCTAAAGCACCGTGCTCATTAGCGGACTGTTTCGTGACCGGAACGCGGTACAATCGTAGACGATAAACACATTAATTATGCTCTGTGGTTTGCTTTGACTAAGCTCAAGTGCACAAACCGAATCATGATAGTTGTAACGTTGAGGTATAAATAGGAAAGGCTGTGGCACTGTGACACCTTTATAGTATCATAATTATGTAGCCACTGGCCGGTTGTTTTATATTTCGTTTATATTACAGTACCACCAACGTATCTGTTCAGTAGACAAAATCGAAACTACAGCCACCATTGTGTAAACTGCCATTCTTACCCTTCGGCCGAGCCTGCGTGTATCGACATTAGCTAGCGCGCCAAAACCGTTGAACAGCAGATGGTGCCACCAACCACGCAATAAGGCTCACGCAGTCCAAATGTTTGCGATGATAGCCGAAATAGCCATTCATATCCGCATGTATCGCGTCACTGCGCGAAGCTTTGTGACGATAGACGCAAGAGTGGCCGCAGCATTAGTGCAATTCTTAAATAACCACTCTATACGCCTCACTAGCGTCGCCATATACTGAACAGACCAGTTAGTGGCACTATACAAATATTTTATAAAAAGGTATATGCCAACGTGAATAAAATTTTATAGGTACGAGAGATGTATTGATAGCAACATATACTAGCTGATACAGCAAACGTATGTTTTGCCACATAAGTTATTTAATTACTAATGTCGCTATTTAAAAAAAAAGGGATCGATGGTAGAAGGATGAAAATTTAGGGTTGACCACATGAAGTTCCGGGTTCGATTTCTGGGTCGGTCTATTCAAAAAATGTGTTTTTTAAGTTTTCTGATTAAAACAACATTGCCCGCGATTGGATAAGTGTCCGGTTGGCGATAGGCTTGCCACCTATCACATTGTGGGACTGAGTATCTTCGGCTAATCGTGGGTGCACTTGTTGTACCTCTGTCTACCTCTTTGGGATATGGGTGTGAATATACTTGATGTCAATGATAGAGTGGTTGTTAATGGTACGTTTCTATGCATGTAGCAGAGTCTTAATACCACATCCATAAGTTTACCGGCTGTCTTACCTTTTACACTGGAAACAAACAGTGACAAGCACTAACGCTATTGCGGCAGGAATAGGTAAGGCGGTAGTACCAGACTCGGGCGAAACAATGCAGAACTCTACCGCCTAGTAGCCATGATGCTAGTGACTTCAATAGCCAGTCGGTCGTTTCTTATGAACTGCCTGGCAGAACAGCAGATGGTTTACTCTTCAAAGAGGGTCCCATCCAATACACGATGTAACTATATCTGGGTAAAAAATACGAATTTTGAGTTCTACATACAAGATACACAAACAAAAAATACGAATTTTGAGTTCTACAATACAAGATTATGTTTTTTTTATTACATGATTATAATTGCAAGTCTCATCAAATTATTAGAGCTCATTTGCGTTAATTCTGTATTTAAAACATATATAAATTGTGGCTCCAAAATGAGGGCGTATTATTAAAACCGCTCCTTTACAAATGTCGCGGGCCTTACAATTTAATTTTGAACTTAAATTAATTTTCGCCTTTGTGCTCCAGTCGGGGTTTTTATCAGAGAACCTTCTCAAAGGTGGTTTGAATCTGATGTACTTCACTAACAGATTGACGTTGCTAAATAATGCATTTAAAAAAATATATTCACACCCGGTCTCCGAAACCGTAGGCGATGCAACAAATGCATTCACGATTAGCCGAAGATTTTTATAGGGATAGTCCCATAATGTGATAGGTGGTAAGCCTATCGCCAACCGGGCGCAAACCCAATTCCGGGTAACGGTTGTTTTTTACTAGAAATTTGAAATAACAAATGTATGTTTTTCGCCCCTAAGGTTTAGTGGTCCAGTCTTGGATTTGGGCACATGAGATCCCGGGTTCAATGCCCGGTTCGGGTACTTCAAAAAAGGTTACTTTTTTACTTTTTTTAAATGTATTTTATATAAATTTATCCTTGACACGAGTATATGACTTACGTAAATTTCATTGTATATGTGTTGCAATGCACGTTTACGTTGCAACGCAGAAACTAATACCAAGATGATCGATATTGCTACTCTACTCACGTTCTGCGTAGCCATAGAAGATATTTTAAAGAATATATTTTAAAGCAAAATTGGTCCGGCGATTTTTATGCGTGGTCAGTGGTCATATATAATATCAGTAAGTTATAATTAATCATTCTCTGTCTTCGTACACTTTTAGGTGGATTTTGAACATCCTGCTACGTATGTAGATAAGGTGATAGACTATCGAAAATCAAGTTTTCACCAGATCTCCTCGTTTTAAGGTCCTAGGAAGCTTTTCAGACTGTTTTTACGATGAAGTCAGTACGTCTGTATGTATGTATGCGTGTGTGCGTGTGTATAAACATCTTATAAATTTTGAATGGTTTGACCGAGCGAAATTCGATTTGATTGGATTCCGCTCAACTTAGACTCCCTGAAAATTTGAACCAATTTGGTGCAGGATATTTTGAAAAATATTGAACAAACCTCAAAAAAATTTTCTGAATCAGTATTTTAACATCCAAATTAATGTAATGATTGAGTTCAAAATCAAATTAGTTTTTGAACTCAATCGCTACATTTAATTTATACATTGAAAATCACTGCGATCAATGCATAAATTGCATGAAAATCGATTTATCCGTTCGGTAGTTATCATTTTTGAGGAAAAATTTTGTATAAAGTGTTTTTTCGACATAAGTCCGTTATTTTGTAACCAATATTTTTTCAACCTGCTACAATATTTTAATAGTTAAAAAAATTACCTACATTAAAATAGTTTCAAAAATCAAAATTAAAACAAGTTTGCAAATGTTACAGCTTTTAAATGTTAATACTTTGTTGTGTACAGAAAACTTCTTAATATTTTTAAAATAACTTTCAAGCTAATATACCAATTGTAAAAATGTAAATCTAATCAGTTTTTCTCTCTAAAAACTGCATAAAATACCGCAAATGGGATCAAGATCGGTTGATTTCTTTAGGATTTAATATTGCTTCGACATTTTTCAACCAATATATTATATAACATTTTAGAGTTCAAATATTGCGTTGAATGCCATCCAAAAGATTAAAATCGATCATCGTTTCTAAAATATACAGCGTTTCAAAAATCAAATTACTATAATTTTTGTACTCTGAAAAAAATCAATGCTTAGGAATAGTTTTTGTTCTTTTGAGCTTACAATACTTCAATGTAGTGAAAAGTTTTAGGGATAGCCTTCAGGGTTACCGGTTTACAATTTTTTTTTCGAAAACTATATGTGACAACCCTCGGGGTATATTCTAAATAAGAATTATCAAACTATGTAAATGGATAACTCTGTAAAAAGTTATCCGTGATCACTGGTCATACATTAAAATCAGTGAATAAACTAACAATCATCTCTTGTGTACATGCCCTTATGTTTGGATTTAAAAGAAATGAACTGGACCACCCTCGGTGTACACCTATTCTAATAAAAAAAGAAAAAACAGTAGCAGTCGTGGGACTGCCGATAGAAGTGAAAACGGAACTATTAAGTTGAGAGTAATTAAAACTATATGCAAAACATAGCTATAGATATACTATTATCATTAGCATGTCGGTGACGCGAACCGAGGATTTTACCCTCTACCAAAACGCTCAACGCGCCTAAAGAAGTTTTCACTTCAAAAATAATATATAATAAGAAAGAAACTGCTAAATGTTATGTGGCCCCACATTAAAAAAATACGCGTTGAATTGAGAACTTACTCCGTTGATTGAAACAATTGTGATAATTCTTATAATAATAATATGATATAATTCCCTGCAATCACTGTAGCAATCACAAATAAACATCTGTTAGGATGCTGTAGACACGTGAGTCAATACATACGTATTATTTTCAAGTCAAACAACAGTATATGCCGTATCGTAACCGTGCTTCATCACTCATCAGACTGGCTTTGTTTCTTTGCATTCAGAACTCTCATAATGTAAATCAGCTGGTATTGAACATTCTGCTCTTTAAAAAATAATTAATCAACTAATTTCATAGTATTAATTTTATATGAACCTCATCGTAATAATGAATAAATCTACAATATAATATTAAAAATCCCCGACGCTTTCTTTTTACATCTTTCTTGTGACTGGTTATAAATTCCCCCGTGTTGGTCCGGGCCCCCTTAAGATGTATACCATTTGTTCTTCTGCCAGGCAGTTTGTAAGTATCGAACGACTGACTATGTGAGTCAATATCATGGCTACTAACAAAGAGTATATACAATACTACGTAAGACCTACTAAGAGGCCATCCATAAATTACGTCACACGTTAAGGGGAAGGAAAGGGGTCGAAGAAGCGTGACATTGTATTGACAAGAGGTAGGGAGGGATCCCAAATTTAGTGACATCACATTTTTTCAAAATATAATATTTTATGTATAAATATTGCAACAGTAAATTTAAAAAGCCCCCTGTATATATAGAAAATAATCGAATGAGATGAATGAGAATTGTAAAATATGTGACATCACACTAGGTAGGGGGGTCTCAAAAACGTGACCAGCTATGACAAGGACAGGAGAGGAGTAAAAAGTCATGAAATTTGTGTGACGTAATTTATGGATGGCCCCTAAGTGGTAGATTTCTGCATTGTCTCGCATAGGTATGGTACCTTCGCCTTACCTATTCCCGCCATAATTCAATTCTTAATCCCACATAATCTTAGGCTGTTGCATTTAGTTTAATCTTTGCTTGTATTTATTTATTTTATTTTATTTTATAGAAGAGGAGACAAACGAGCAGGAGGCTCACCTGATGTTAAGTGATCACCGCCGCCCATGGACATCCACAATACCAAGGGTCTTACAGTTGCGTTGCCGGCCTTTTAAGAATGAGTAAGCTCTTTTCTTGAAGGCCCCCAAGTCGTATCCTATTGTATTATATTGTAGGTACCTATGCTTTAATGTACTTATCAGTTGTTTTAAATTCACAGTAACAGTACAGTTCGCTGTTAAAATATATCAGTTTACATTGATTTAACGGTTTTCCTGTTATGCGATACTATTGCACTTGCATTTCACCAGTTTAATAAATTGTCAGCGTCCCATGCAGTGTGCGTAGTCAATCCATATTGTCAGCGTCCCATGCAGTGTGCGTAGTCAATCCATATTGTCAGCGTCCCATGCAGTGTGCGTAGTCAATTCATATTGTCAGCGTCCCATGCAGTGTGCGTAGTCAATCCATATTGTCAGCGTTCCATGCAGTGTGCGTAGTCAATCCATATTGTCAGCGTCCCATGCAGTGTGCGTAGTCAATCCATATTGTCAGCGTCCCATGCAGTGTGCGTAGTCAATCCATATTGTCAGCGTCCCATGCAGTGTGCGTAGTCAATTCATATTGTCAGCGTCCCATGCAGTGTGCGTAGTCAATCCATATTGTCAGCGTTCCATGCAGTGTGCGTAGTCAATTCATATTGTCAGCGTCCCATGCAGTGTGCGTAGTCAATCCATATTGTCAGCGTCCCATACAGTGTGCGTAGTCAATCTATATTGTCAGCGTCCCATGCAGTGTGCGTAGTCAATCCATATTGACAGCGTCCCATGTAGTGTGCGTAGTCAATCCATATTGTCAGCGTCCCATGCAGTGTGCGTAGTCAATCCATATTGACAGCGTCCCATGTAGTGTGCGTAGTCAATCCATATTGTCAGCGTCCCATGCAGTGTGCGTAGTCCATATTGCCAACTTCGTGATGCTTTGAACATCCAAGAAATAAGCCCGCACGTACGTGGTCGGTACTGTTTAATCTAATTACCTCGCCCGACCTAACGTAATGCCGACACGTGCCGGCAGTATTCGAACTTAATGTTTTTATATATACTTAATGTTTGACTGCGGGGGTTCAGCTCTGCTCCAGTTACTCATAAATTCCATTATCAGTAACAAATATTATCCCAGATATATTTTAATCTTTTTTTATAGTATAAGATAGCAAACAAGCAGATGGGTCTCCTGATGGAAAGAGGCAACCATCGCCTATAGACACCAAAGATGTTAATAGTGCGTTGCTATCTTACATGCATAAGTTTACCGGCTACATTACCCTCCAAACCGGAACACGACAGTGACAAGCACTGACGTTATTGCGGCAGGAATAGGTAAGGCGGTGGTACCAGACCCGGGCGAGACAATGTAGAACTCTACCACCTAAAAGCCACGATGTTAGTAACTCGTATAGCCAATCGGTCACCTTTTACGACCTGCCTGGTAAAACGGCAGTTGGCCTATTCTCCAAAGAAGCCCGGGACCAACACAGGGAAGATAATTCCGTAATATAAATTTAGCTTAATAATTTTTAAGTAACATGCAATATAATGTTGTAATTTGTACAATTAGGTAAGAGATCTAAAATTTAAAGAAATTAAGTACTTAACGTTATATACAAATTTCCATGGAAGGTTGTGAAAAACGTGATTTCCTTGATTTATTCAAGAAGGAAATCAAGTGTATACTTGATTTCCTTCTTGAATATCGTCTTTTGTTTTCAAAAATGTTTAGTCGTTACAATTATGAATTACTTTGATAAAGTTCTGGCGTAATTTATTTTAGTGAACAGACTCACTCGTTCTGAGTGCTAAGTGTGAGTTTTTCTTTTCGCATTCGATCTTGAGCGCGTTTGGAGTTTACTAGGAATTTGTATGTGATTTGTACAGCGCCACCTAGTGGTGAACTGGTTTCTCACGTTTACCACTAGGTGGCGCTGTACAAATCACATACAAATTCCTAGTAAACTCCAAACGCGCCCACGATCGAATGCGAAAAGAAAAACTCACACTTAGCACTCAGTTCCTATGTCACTCGTCCTATTGTTACGTTTGAGCGATTCGCTGCTTTTGTAAATCATAAATTAAGGTCACATAGAGAACGTTGGTTATCGGGTCAATTTACTGTCTGTTACTACAGAAAACAAAAATGTAGAGTGATTTACCTTTTTAATTAATTCATATATTATAATATTTTTTTTATAATTAGTGCGATTGATTAGTAATCAGTGTATAGACGCTGATCACTAATCACTCGCACTAATCAACGGCTGTCTACACGTGCTTTTTACTTAATACTAAGCACTTAAACACTCGCATTCACACTAATCAAAATATAAACGGGTCCTTAGTCGTACTGTTTAACCCTTCAACCACGCCCTCCCGATTGCATTAGTATTAGTTACAGATTAAATGTTTGCCTTTTCGCAGTATGCGGTCAAATATGTCTAAAATAGCTTAGCCCTTTTACGATTTTTTTAACACATTTAATTTATTTTTTTATCTTTATAAATTTATTCTCTGTAGAGTTTAATCTGATTACCTCGTTCTGTTTAATTTAGTACCGACACGAACGTGCGGAGTGCTATTGTCGTTTGAGTTAATTCGGAGTTTAAATATAATATAATGAGAACGGGGCTCTGCTCTGGCTCTTTGATAAAATTTGTGGCTTCTACAAAACAACGTCCTTGGAAACGTGTGAGGTATATACTTTGATGAACTCGGCGGTAGAACAGGAGCGATGTGTTTAATGAGTGATGGTGCTATTCGCCAGATTTATTAACATCTATAAAACGATCTATCGCGTTTGCCCCCGTGTTGGCCCGGACTCCCTTTGAAGATTAGATTATGCCGTTCAGCCAGGCTTTTTAATGACTGCGAGTCGCTAACATTGTGGCTACTAGGTGGAAGAGTTCTGCGTTGCTTCACCCGGGCCTGATACGAGGCCTGGGCCGCCGCCGCCGTAAATATTCCTGCCACAATAGCGTCAGTGCTTGTGACTGTCATGTTCCCGTTTGGAGGGCAAGCTTAACAATAAAATCTGATAAACGCCGTACAAAAACTGTCGACTCTTGGTTGACAGATCAAAGTCCGCTTAACACTTGGACCAAAAAGGCTGAAGTGCCTCAAGGATTATTTTTACGACTTCACGTCGTAAAAATAATAATCGAGGAATAATAAAGGTTTTTGGAAGTTCGTCTTCTAAAATAGTGAAATAGGGGTCAAAATATGCTATGATTATTTTTTATTGACGACATGTTAATTTACTATCGGCTAGTTTTATCTTTTAGGTGAAAAACGAGTTGGAAGTTCACCTTAAGGTAAGTGTCGCTCCGGTTGGAGGCGTGACGAAGTCGTAAATATATTTCACACTTTCTATAGGCGGCACTTGGAGAACTTCTAATACACTTAGATGTATGAGGGACTTGCACTTTTATTTAACTTCACATTCTTATCACATCACTCAAGCTCTCTATTAAGTAATGTACAAGAAATGTATTATGTGGAGTGAAATAAATATACAAGTGCTTTAATTTATGAAGCTAATGAATGTGGCATTATGACCGCCCGCGCCCTGCTGGTCGAGTGGTTAGCGAACCTAGCGACTAGACAATTGATGGGGCTCAGGTTCAATTCCCAACAGAGAAAAGCATTTGTGTGACAAGCATAGATGTTTGTATTTCTGGCCTTGGCTGTTTATCCGTACGAGCCAATACTAATACTATAATTGCAAAAGTCGTTGTCTGTCCGTCTGTATGTTACGCTTTCACGACTTAACCGTTTATGATGTTTGCCATGGAGATAGTTTAAAGCCCGAAGTCATACTAAGCCTTAATTTTTTTCCTTTTGCTCAGTCAGGTAATAAAGGAGCCCATATCATTTAGTAATAATGTAGCAATGTATTGATAGTTTCTGTGTCTATCCATTACACACAAGCAAATCTTAGCTTTTAATACAACAGTATAGAATGACACAAATATAACGTAGAGTAGTAGGTACAGATGATATTGAAGAAGCAGTCTCCGTAGAACGCAAGTTATTTCGCCGCGTGCAGACGAGATCAATATCCGATAACGTGCAGACGGACGGGGTTATTCTGGGGCACTACTTTTACAACGCCAGGTTTAAGCCAGACAGCCGGCCTCAATATATCCTTAACTAACAAGTTAATTCGTCTCAATAGCCAATCTTTTAATAATTGGTTAATTTGATTTACTAGGAAATATTAGAATACCTTATACAAATTCATTAGCCCAGCCCAGCAGAAAGAATTGGCATTTCTCTGTTTTGGTTCGGGCTCCATTTGAAGAATAGACCACCTGCCATTCTGCTAGGTAGTTCGTAAGAGGCGAAGGATTGGCTAAACGTCTCACCAACTAGGAGGTAGAGTTCTGCTACATCTCGCTCGGGTCTTGTACCACCGCCTGACCTATTCCTGCGCAATAGCGTCAGTGCTTGTCACTGACGTATTCCAGTTTATAAGCAAGAGTAAACAATAAAACTGGTAAAATTATGTGTATGGCAGTAAGAATAGCTCCACTAGCAAAAATCTACTATATCTTTGGTGTTCTGTAAGTGACGGTTGTCTCGTTCAATCGGGAGAACTATTTGTCTGCTAACCTATGATATAAAAATAAAACCGGCTAACCGTTCCGTACCATCTTCTATAAAAAATGGTAAAAAATCACGTTTGTTGTATGGAAACCTTAAATATTTATTTTATTTTAATTTAATTATTTATTATTAAAGTGAATATGAAACTAAATATTCTATGAATATTTCAAGCGTCTACTAGTTGTCGTTGTTAAGATCGAGAGAAAAATTGCAAAAAATCACGTTTGTTATGACTTATGTGGAAGCCCCCGTAAATATTTATTTTATTCTGTTTTTCGTATTTGTTGTTATAGCGGCAATAGAAATCCATAAGTATCTTCACGCCCGTATCGCCTAAGAGGTAGGCAGAGGTACAACAATTGCACCCAGGATTAGCCGAAGATACTTAGAAATATATCATGTGTGAAAATTTCAACTGTTTAACTATTACGGTTCAAGAGATACAGCATGGTGACAGACGGACAGACAGACAGATAGACAGACGGACGGACAGCGGAGTCTTAGTAATAATGTCCCGTCTTACCCTTTAGATACGGAACTCTAAACTGTACAAACCAATCAGTTTTTGAATTATTATTAATGGTAATACTTCCCTCCTACCTGTCTTCTAGATTAGACTACACGGAAGAGTTCCGTACCATCATCATTTAAAAATAAGAAAAAAATACGTTTATTGTATGGGGACCCCCCCCCCCCCCCTTAAATATATATTTTATTTTGATTATTTATTGTAGCGGCAACGGAAATTCTAGCTATCGCGGCTTATGAGATACAGCCTGGTCACGGACAAACAGACGGACAGACAGACAGCGGAGGCCTAAAAAGCAGATGTTTCCCTATTGTTCCCTGTCGTCGAGCGCTGGCTGGTTGGAGGGTAAGGTGGACCTCCTACTTACCAGGCGAATATCAATACAATATTTGTAGTGGCATAAGTATTTGATATCCTTAAATTATTATCGGCTATATTTTCCCCACGTGTAATAAATAGTAGGAGAGTCCAAGAAGGGATTTTTGCATTTACTGAGGTACGTCAGATTAACATAGGGGGCTAGCTCGCACACTGTTCACGCTCTCCACCAAATATTTTGCTCTTTATATAGAGACGAGTAACTAGGGCAGAAAAACAAAATTCTCATAACTTTGGCTTGCGGAAATTATCAGATTTTATTTTTTTCGTTATTCTTACATCATATTCTCTATAATAAAAGAAAATTAAGATGCGCTTGAGAATGTCAAAACTAAGTTTTCTTTGTAAGTTTGTGATCCTCCCTCCCACTCCTTTACGCTACATTTGAATCGGCAGGTTTTCTAAATTTTATAGAAAATTAATGTTAAATCTGATATAATATACTAGCCAAATATTTATTATATTGACTTTCAAAAAGTGATTGTATTATATCCTACTTTGAATAAAACTGATTGAGTATTAACTACATAGTCATGTACATGCCGACATCTATAAAACATGTTCTTACCTAATCAATTTTCTACACATAACGGAATAATTTTGTATATTCAAGACCTGGGGCGCCTCTTGAGGTTCGTTTCACCCTTCGCTTTCGCTAGCAACTAACCTCTAACTGCAGGCGTGGAAGAAATGTTCTAACCTAATGTAGCACATAAATTAATTGTTCGTCTAGTTAAAAATTTGCACCGAAACACATAAAAGAAGTATCTTCACGCCCATATCCCCGAAGGGGTAAGCAAAGGTACAACAAGTGCACCCACGATTAGCCGAAGATACTTGGTCCCACAAATGTGATAGGTGGCAAGCCTTTCGCCAACCGGGCACTTTCCAATCCCGGGCAACTTTGTGTTTCTCAGAAAACTAAAAAAACACTTTTTTATGTGCCCGACCCGGGAATCGAACCCGGGACCTCATGTAGTCAACGCCAACGCTGGACCACTAGACCACAGAGGCGATAAACACATAAAAGAAATAAGTAAAAATATTAATTCAACTTATTAATTCTTACGTATAGCATTTTTGGGTCAATGAAATTTAGCTGGTTGGAAGTATAACAAAACATTTCAGAGTCGCCTAATTGTTCTATTACTATCCAGAAAGGCACTCAAATACTAACATCACGATCCATACAGGCAGGCTTCCTCCACGTTATTAAATTAGTTCATAAAATTACATATTTCCTGAATTGTCATTACGCCGACTAATGGCATCACTTTCACACAATAACACATGCGCAATCTAAATCCTTTATGATTTCCTTTGGTACCCCTACATATTTTTATTACATCCTTTTTTCGCTATCTTTATACAATACAAAACATACATCCCGGCTTTAGGGAAATGGTCGCAGGTTCAAATCCCGCGTGTCGATATTTTTCTTTGCTGTTTTTAAGGTTTTTCCAGATTCCCAAGCACGGGGTGAGTGCTATAACACAAAAATAAATACAAAACAATGTTCAGTACGTTACGTTAAATTAATATATTGTTAATCATAGTAAAGCTATTTAAGTCTTCCCAGCACGTGTTTGCTCTCCGAGTTACACACGTCTGCCAAGTAAATCAGAACTTCCAAATTAATGCCACCCGGAGCTGGTAATCCACAGAATATTATAGTTATTGAACCGATGAGTCCACGGCACTACGAGTAATTATTGCTAGATATAACACGAGCGGTTCCAACGCGATACTTTAGTATTTTACAAATTCTGCCACCGAGCTTTCGTTGATTGTTACGATTACTTTATTCTCTAGCTTCACTTGTGACTCAAAAGCCAAAATAAAAAACTTTTATGTAAATAAAACTTTAAAGGAGAATTTGATGATCCGACATTTTTAGAATTAACACCGGATCAGAACGTATAGAAGATGTTTAATAATTTTTATTCAGTGCAATTTAATGTCTTCTACCATAAACTGGTAAGTAGTTTAAAAATATTTTATTTTAAGCTAAACTATTAATAACTCAGCTTGTTAATAATCAAAAAAAAGTTTGTTCCTGGGACCACTATATGTTAAAGTCAGAACAAGAGACGTTGTAGATTTAAGTTTAAGTAAGGTAGTCATTTTTTTTAATTTTTTTTTTATCAAATTATTTTATATAAAATTATATCAATATATATATATATATATATATATATATATATATATATATATATATATATATATATATATATATATATATATATATATATATATATATATATATATATATATATATATATATATATTTATATATATATATATATATATATATATATATATATATTTGTATATTGTGTAAAATTCTTCCTGTAAAATGCAAAGCTTTATGCCGCATTGCTGTAGATAATTATTACTTAAATGATTGTAAAGTTGTGAAAACTATGAAACTATGAAAAAAATAAATATATGAATAGATCTTTCAAAAAGAAAACCCTATTTCAGCCAACTATGAATAATTATTTTTGTTAATTAATTATGAACAAAGAACAAAAGAATACCTAATTCCTAACATCTTTATTAATAATAAATGCGAAAGTTTGGATGTTTGGATGGATGTTTGTTAATGAATCACGCAACTACTGAACGTACTACTATATGGATTTGAATAAAATTTGGCACACAGATAGATGATGAACTGGAATAGCACATAGACTACTTTTTATCCCGGAAAATTTAGGTGATCTCGCGGGATTTATATATAGCTAGTTTATAATAAATTTCCCTTATTATTACAAGAAAATAAATTAAACATAGGATGCTTAAAAACAAAACTAAAAGATAAATTTAGCTAGTTTTTATTGTAAATTTCCATATACTATGAGTTATTTCCAAGTATAAGTTAAGAATGTTTCCTTTAAGCAATTTATTAAAAAAAATTACCTTTAAGCAATTCATAAGAATAACTAAGATTACTACCTTAAAAACTAAATAATTGTTTATTTATAGTGTACCTACTAGATAGAGATATATAGTGTAGTTAGATATAGAGCGCTTAGCCAACAAACTGTAACGCAGTTTGGCGAAATTTTGAACAATGTAATACACTGTTTATTTTCAATTACAAATAAATCGAAAAAGGTACGCCTGTATATCTGGGGAACATGTTGACGATTCTTCAGACGATGTGTCTGAAGTCCAAGATTTTTGCCCTAAGTCTAAATCAAATTTAATCCAAACCAATCTCAAGAAAGCAAATATCTATATGTTAACCGCTAAAAATGGGGGGATAATGCAACTAACCAACTTTTACTACCAAGAAGACCGACATACATTTGTTTTGAAAATTACATTACGCGGGAACAGCTCATAATTAGCTGTTTAAATACTGTTATTATGTAACACTTTTCGTTAATTCTACATCTAGGTGTTGATCGAAGCCACCGAAGCCTCCAATCGAATTATCTGAAACTTCGTCTATGAAACTGACGAAGAATTTTTCGTGGAAACTCGGTCGCGTTATAAGTTGCCTCATCAGGAGCAGCTGGTTTCTGTAATCCAGTTGGAACACTTGCCGCCTTACACAACTGCCGTTTATCTGTCTGAACTATATTTCTATCGTATTTTAACAACTTTCTTCCGAAATATATTATTACCTTGTAATATTATTAACGTTATATTTATATATACGTAGGTCACACTATAAGTTTTGCGTAACTTAAAAAAACAACATGTTATAACCAAAATATTATATTTATTGCTTTTAAAAATAATCTTTACATTTTAAACATTTTTTCATGCGATCTAACAATTTTTTTAAATAGGAGGACCACAGATGTGGTCATGTTTTCTACGTGCTAATTGAACGCTATCACTGCCTCTTCGGAGTTGGTAAAAGTGAAACCTCTCATCAAATCTTTGATTTTGGCGAAAATACAAAAATCACAGGGTACTAGGTCAGGGCTATGCGCAAGATGAGTGACGAGATGTACTTTTTAGGAAGCTAAAAATGACTTTGTTTTGTTGGCCGTGTGTGAAGAAGCGTTATCATGGTGTAGAAGAATGCGGCTTTTGGGTCGTCTTTCGCGAACTTTTTCTAACAACCTGGATAAACAAATGGTAGAATACCACTCGGCATTAACACTCTTTTGATCTTCAAGTGGAATTGTACAGATGGGACCCGTAGCTGAGAAAAAAAACGCGATCATTTTTTTACCAACATTTCTCGCCTGTCTCACTTTTGTTGGCCTGTTCCCATTTTCAAACACCCGTTCACAAGATTGATGTATTTTTTCGGGTTCAAAACAATAAATCCACGTTGCGTCTCCTATGACAATGTCATAAATAGCATTAGAATGTCCGTGGTCGTACTTCAGTAGCATCTGTGAGCACCATTCCACGCGAGCCCGCTTCTGCTCTGCTGTTTGTTCATGAGGGATCCAACGACAACAAAGTTTCCGAACTTTCAATTCTTCGTGTAAAATTTTCTGAATTTATCTCATACCAATCCCCAATAGTTCTCAAATTGTCTCATAGGTAATCCGGGGGTTTTCTTCAATTAACCGCTTAACAGTAGCCACATTATTTTCGTTGACGGCAGTTGAAGGCCGCCCTTCACGAAATTCGCCATGTAAAGAAACTCGACCTCTTTCAAATTCAGCAAACCATCGCCTCACGGTGCTCAAATAAGGTGCTTCTCTCCCAAAATCATTTTGAAGACGAGCGGCACAGTCTTGCGGAGAAAGAGAACCTGTAAAGTCATAAAAAATCATCTCTCTAAAATCTTTTCGACTTAATTCCATTTTCGTTGCGTACTTAGAACTTTGATGTGTGACAAAAAACAATTGATAAATCATTTCCCGCCAATTGTTTTTTTATTACTAAGAAGGTTGCAACGTTTCAAAAATATAACATTCGAAATGTATATAGTTCCGATTAGCTAAAAGTGCAAAACTTGTAGTGTGCCCCATATATATTACCTTGAACTTTTTTAACCATGACGCAAAACGAGGGGTGTCATAAATTTCAGATGTATATCTGTGACCTTGCAGGTTAAGGTATCCTCCTTTTATCCTTACGAGATAGACATATAACAACCTAGGATTTTTGTAGATGTTTTTAGGATATGCAATTCCGAAGGACATTATTTTGATCTATCTCATAACGTTTAGCCAGCTTTTGCAATGTAAGCGCACAAAAATATGTTTTCCATGACAAAGAGCGTCGGCAAACTCTGATGTGCTGACTAGCGCCTTATAATGCGAAATATATAAAAAATACAGCATATATTTCTGAGCATTGATAAACAAGGAATTTCTTCCGTGATAATAAGAACTTAAAGAATTTTGATTTTAAATATCTTAAATGTTACCTTTTGAGACGGTAAGTAATATAACAACATCAAAACTTGGTATTTGATACTTCGAAAAATGGGTATCTGTGAATAATTTTGACACATATTGCAGTTTACGCACAAACCTGCGTGAATTTTACTCTTTGCTGCCATTGACTGCTGCCATTGATGTACACATAAACACAAATCGTAGCAGAAAGTAGCAAAGTAACAGTTTTAAAAGATGTCTACGTCGGTTGCAGTCCACAAATGTACCTTAAAATACTTATATGTTTTTTTCTATGCGAGTCATACCGTCGCACGATACAAATCTGTGTTGTTAACACGGGTTTTTGTAAAATATGGAAGTCAAACTAATAGAATTAGATTATTGATAGAAAATTCATAAGATGTTGAAAAAGTATACATCATTTCAGTTTCCTATATATCACTGTTCGTTGAATTTATACCAGCTCAAGCTTTATAATAAAAATATTTTATATTTAATAATTTTAAATATATAAGTATCTTCACACCCGTATCTCCGAAGAGGTAGGCAGAGGTACAACAAGTGCACCCAAGATTTGCTGAAGATATTAAGTCCCACAATGTGATAGGTGGCCAGCCTATCGAAAACCGGGCACTTTTTCCAATCCCGGGCAACGTTGTTCTCGTCAGGAAACTGAAAAAACACATTTTTGAATAGCCCGACCCAGTAATCGAACCCAGGACCTCTGTGGTTAACACCGACACCGGACCACTAAACCATAGAGGCGACAATTTTTTTAGAGGCGACGATTTTAAATATAGTTTTCATCGTGGAACATAGAACAAGGTTTTCTTAATATTGTTCGCACATTTTTAAAAATAGACAAGTTAAAAATAATTTTACTCAGAAAAGTAAATACTTGATACAAAAATTTTCAACTAATCTTATGGAAAATATCAATTGGTAACATTTAATTAACTGTATCAAAAAGAATATTATTAGATCATAGTCAGTTTACTTCCTTTTAAATAAATATTTTAACCTGGGAGATAAGGCTAAAGTGTCTAATTTTAAAATAAATAACATAAAAAAATAGTCGCATGAATATAATTCATATGACAGGACGCTACAGAAAATAAAACAAAATTTTTGTCGAACTTCTTTTTGAAGTTCTTAGCTTTTTCTCTGTTATAATATGCACGTATTTATACATATAATATAAAATCTGTATATCGACAAAATACTCATTAAAATCCGTTGCGTAGTTTATAAGATCTAATCGTACATACCAAAGGCGTTTTTATTAAACTATGTGAATATTATAACGTGTCATACTAGCTGTCTGAGATAACTTATGTTTCTCAGGCAATCGCTAGATGGTGCTTACCAAGATTCTGAACAATTTCAGGGTGGCTCTCCTGATGGAAAGAGAAACCGTTGCCAATAGATACAAAAGATGTTAAATGTGCGTTGCTTTCATGTGGCGGAAGGGCAATGCCACATGCATAAGTCAACTAGCTACCTTACTCTCCAATCCGGAACACGGCAATTATAAGTACTGACGCTAATGCGGCAGTGCCAAATACCAGACTGAGGCGGTATAGAACTTTACCACCTAGTAGTTACGATTGTAGTGACACGTATAGCCAATCGGTGGTCTTATACGACCTGCCTGACATAACGACAGTTTGTCTATTCTTAAAAGGAGCCCGGACCAACACGGCGAACCATATATTTTATACATATAGCATGTATAACATTACTAGCTACCTTACCCAATGAGCCGGAACACGACTGTGACAAGAAACGACGCAAATGCGGCAGAAATACTGAATGCGGTGATGCCAAGTTTGGTCTTGACGTATCACAATGTACCACCTAGGTAGCAGTCTCAATGTTAGTGATACGTATTTCCAAGTATTTTCAAGATGCCTAGCCGTAAGGCAGTTGATCTATTCTTCAAAAAGGCGTCCGGACCAACACTAGGTAAAATTAAAAATACTAGTCATTAAAAACAGGCGAATTTATGCTTGAGATAATAGGACTCATCTTAAGCGCAAATTTATCTACACCCGAAAATTCATCCCAGTGTCGAGGATAACAACGCATCATTAACATCGTTAACGGCGCGGCCCCTCTCTCGCACCGAATATTCTCTTCCTCTAAAAAACACAAGTAACGATACCTTATTGTATTCTTAAGATGAACTGTTATTGCGCACTTTTCGTGCTGACATCAATGAAAATGAACCACTTCTTAACACAATGTGCAATATATTAATTTTATTTCTTTTATACAGACGTTTCACGAGTGTGTCCCACCTGTTCCGGAGTTTATTGATGTATGTTCTCGTAGAGTGCTGCAACCTGTCATACTTGTTGACATCATATTCTCAACACGTACCAAGAGACTTCTATTATAATTCAAACAGGAAAGGATTGAAGTACCTGGTCCCCAGCGGTGTTACCTGTAAAATGACTAAGAGCAATAGATATATTTAAGATTGGCGTGATAACGCTGTGCTGTGGACGTCATTACTTCTCATTGCCATTGTAATAAGAAATCAACATCAATAAACGACTTTAGCACGGCAAAGCGGTGTATGTCAGTATGCAAAACAGGTAACGAGAATAGAATAGAACAAGAATAGAATACAATATATTTTTATTGAAAATGATTTTATAAAATACATTTTTTGAACTTGACAACAAAAGAAGCATATTACAATGTCCTAGAAAAAGAAATAATGTAAATACATCAATCAGTTTATACCTAAAATTATTTAACATTCTGAATTATTGCAACACACATACATCTAAAGTTAATTGATAAATTTAAGTGTCAATGTCAAAAATAATAATTATATAATCTATATACCTTTTTTTTTATAGAAGAGGGGGCAAACGAGCAAGAGGTGCACCTGATGGTAAGTGATCACCGCCGCCCATGGACATCTGCAATACCAGAGTTCTTGCAGTTGCGTTGCCGGCCTTTTAAGAATGAGTAAGCTCTTTTCTTGAAGGTCCCTATGTCGTATCCGTTCGGAAATACCCCTGCCGGTAATTGGTTCCACAACAGAGTAGTGCGAGGTAAAAAGTGTCGGGAGAAACGCACAGTTGTGGATTTCCAGACATCGAGATGGTGAGGATGGAACTTCAAGTTTTGACGCGATGTCCGATGGTGGAATTCGGCGGCAGGAATTAATCCAAACAACTCGTCGGAACACTCTCCATGATATATACGATAAAAGACACAGAGAGAACCTACATCTCTGCGCAATGCCAAAGAGTCAAGCTGTTTCGAAATGGCCTGGTCGTCAACGATTCGAACCGCTCTACGCTAAATGCGATCAAGAGGAAGAAGCTGGTACTGAGGAGCTCCGGCCCAGAGATGCGAACAGTACTCTATGTGAGGCCGAACCTGTGCCTTATAAAGTTGAAGGCGATGGACCGGCAAAAAGTACTGTTTCGCTCTGCTAAGCACACCGAGCTTTTTGGAGGCTAGTTTAGCCTTGCCTTCCAAATGACCGCGAAACTGAACGTAATTCGATATGTCAACTCCCAGGATTCCGACACTAGCTGAGGCTGTCAGGAGAGTATCCTCAAATCGAGGTGATACGACAAAGGGCGTCTTTTTTGCGGTGAACACGCAAAGCTGTGTCTTCTTGGGGTTAAAAGTAACCAGGTTTTGGCGACCCCATTCCGAGATATCGGTAAGTCGATTCTCGACTTCAGACACAAGCTTGTTTCGGCACTCTTCGACGTGTTCCCGAGAAATACTGCTTCGGCCGGAGTATGTAGCATCACCAGTACTGTCATCCGCATAGCAATGTATGTTGCTAATTCGCATCATATCATTGATATGCAGAAGGAACAGTGTCGGTGATAGCACGCAGCCTTGGGGAACACCAGCATTGACAGATTTAAGGTCGGAGCACGCACCGTCGACAACGACCTTGATGCTCCGATCAGCCAAAAAACTGGTGATCCACTCGCATAATTTCTCAGGAAGCCCATAGGAAGGCAGCTTCGCGAGAAGCGCTTTGTGCCATACCCGATCGAAGGCCTTCGCTATGTCCAAACTAACTGCCAGTGCCTCCCCCTTGGACTCAACTGCTTCCGCCCATCGATGAGTTAGGTATACTAGAAGGTCACCAGCTGAGCGGCCGCGACGGAAACCGTACTGACGGTCGCTAATCAGCTGGTGCTCTTCTAAATACTTGAGGAGCTGAGAGTTGATGATTGTCTCCATAATTTTGGAGAACAAGGAGGTTATGGCTATGGGCCGATAGTTAGACGGGTTAGAGCGATCTCCTTTTTTAGGGATGGGATGCACCAAAGCTGTCTTCCACGAATTCGGTACCACGCCGAGTGAATAGGAGAGCCGGAATAGGCGTGTTAATACTGGTGCCAACTCTGGAGCACACATTTTTAGCACAATCGGAGGGATGCCATCCGGCCCACTCGACTTGTGGATGTCCAAGGAAAGTAGTGCTTTACGCACAGATGATTGCCGAAATTGTAGTTCTGGCATACAACTATTACACTGCGGGATGGTAGGCGGTGCGTTCCCCTGGTCATCCAGAGTCGAGTTGGCCGCAAAGAAGGAGCCCAGGAGATCGGCCTTCTCCTTTGCGGTATGGGCCAGAGAGTCATCGTCTCCGTGCAAGGATGGAAGAGATGGCTGTGAGAAATTCCCTAAGACAGCCTTGGCGAGAGACCAGAACGCACGAGTGCCCGAAGGAAGGCGAACTAATTTCTCGCCAATTCTGCCAATGTGTTCCGATGTTGCCTTGGCGATAGCTCTTTTGAAGTACCTCGAGGCGAAATTGTACTCCTTACGTAATGTGCCGGTTTTTTCATCACAAGATGCGGACGCTGCAGCCCAAGCCCGGTAGCACTCCTGCTTGCGGCGCGAAGCCGTTTTACAGGAGCGACCAAACCAAGGCTGAGACTTACCACCAATTGGTACCGCAGAAAATGGAATGAAAAGTTCCATGCCCTGCAGCACCACATCGGCAATAGAGTCAGCGACGACATACGGATCATCCAGCGAGAAGCACAACCGCCCCCATGGGTAGGACGCAAAAAAAGACCGCATCCCGTCCCAATCTGCTGACCTAAAGTGCCAAACGCGACGACAGCCTGCTAAAGGAGGCCGTGATAGGCGCGAAACCGGCACTTTACTCCGGATCAGGCAGTGGTCTGACGAACCAAGTGGGACGTCCACCGATACCTGATAATGGTCCGGATGAGAGGTCAGCAGAAGGTCCAACAGTGAAGGCATATGGTCATCCACATCGGGAACTCGCGTGGGCGAAGTTACCAGTTGTGTAAGACCATACGCCAAGGCAAAATCGTGAACAGACCTCCCCGCATGATCGGTGGTGCGCGAACAAAGCCATTCGGCGTGGTGGGCATTAAAATCGCCCAAGATCACGATCTCTGTGGAGGGGGTCTGCTCTAACACGGAATCTACAGCCGTTTGTAAATGCTCAATGAGCCGGTCAACTTCAGTATTCCCGCCATGGGACCTGTATAGGCACGCGTAGCTGCGTGGATGGTCGTCGCAAGCTACGCGTAACCAGAGGATGGATAGGTCCTGACCTTCAAGTCTGCCGAGGCGCCGGTAACAGATATCTTCTCTGACGTATGCGCACACCCCAGCCCGCGGTACAAAGGAATGTTCCAGTTTGTACCCCGGGTAGGAGAGGTAAGAAGTATCAGCCGGAGAAGATATCTGCGTCTCGGTCAAAAAGAGCAAAGCTGGCTTCGCCGTCTCGAGATGGTAGTGGACGGCGTTCAAGTTGGAATGAAGCCCCCTGACATTACAGAAATCCACAGTAAGCGTGGTAGGGGGTGCCATGGCTTTCTTGCCCTGTTTGCCCCGGACAGGATTGTCTATGAGCGCAATTTTGCCCCCCCCAGAATACGCAGGGCAGCCTGAGCATCCATGACCTGGCTGGAATCCAGAGCACGGACGCTCAGGGGGGGATTCTCCACTGCTGGTGCAAGTGGTACCCCCCTGGGGTAGATTCTCTTTTGATTGCGCATTCATAGTGTGCGGGGGGGGGGGGGGGTTAGGCCTCCGGGACTCTCACAAACCAAACGAAACGCAGCAGCAGGGCTGCTACTTTACGTCGGTGTCAAGTGAGAGAGTGGTATCTCCCCGGGCGTGCCGGCCTATTCAGTTGCAAAAGCAGTATGGCACTACCACTAATTTATTTGGTTGACTGACTGCACCGGTGTTAAATAATTTTTGTCACAAAAATTATTCCACCAGTGGGCGATGGGGTTGTCACATCCCTACGCCGGAAATACCTATATAAAAATCAATTGCTGTTCGTTAGTTTCGCTAAAACTCGAGAACGGCTGAACCGATTTGGCTAATTTTGGTTTTGAATTAATTGCTGAAGTCCAGCGTAGGTTTAAAAGGTGAGAAAATATAGAAAAAAATAATATGTAGTAGTTAAAAAGGCAGGTACACGTTTGCCGGGTCAGCTAGTATTAGAATAAAAATAGGATAAGTTATTTTCAATATCAAAAGAAGTCAAATCTGTCACAATCAATAATTAACATACAGAAAAATGATGTTTTTTTTTAAATTTACGTGAAAAAAACTTCATCATCATCACATTATTTTAGTAGCCTAATAACAAGAGGCTTCTTATATCGAAACCTCGCTGAAATTTGTTGCTAAAGTGATAGCGAATTAGTGAGACACTTAACTTTTCTTCGCCTCTTGTACTCACAAATCATCTGCTAAATAATATTAACATCGCCTCTGTGGTTTAGTGGTCTACATGTGGTCCCGGATTCAAATGTATTTTTTTTAGTTTTCTGGTAAAAACAACGTTTCCCGGGATTGGACAAGTGCCCGGTTGGCGATTGGCTAGCTACCCATCACATTGTGGGACTAACGGCCGGTCTCAATAACCGATCTATCCCTTACCAGAGTTTAAAATAGTAACAAACAGTATCTATCTGAACATTTTTACGTTTCAATAAACACAGATAGATAGGAATATTTATCCGCAATCTTTAACTGGAGTTAAAAGGACCCTTCGATTGCCAGAGATAAGTGCTTTTATAGAAAAAAAAAGGGTCGAGTGTTTCAATAACACTGTAACAGGTTACTGGAGTTAGTTTAGCTTACCAGCTGTAACAGCATTGCCTATCGTCCGATTTTGATGGATAATTGAGAGATAGTTTTACTGTATTTCTCAATTTATGTATTTTTACATAAAAAAACATAGAAAACAAACTATTTAGTTACGATACTGATAATGAAATGTATGGAGATGGTGTATTTAATTACGAAGCGATTTTTGCAGCTGACGATTGGCAAATATATGCTCGTATAAACTATTTTACTAAATTATTTGAAGCAGAATTCGTATATAGATTTAGACTTACCAAAATGTTAAAGTATACCCACGCCAGGTAGGCAGAGTAAACCGTCACGTCTATTGGCTTTCCGGTTCACCACGATTCACCGGTTTGTCGGTTGCCAAGATGAGTGGTGATCACCATCGCGACATTTTATCGACCTAATAACGATTATCGACTATTTCTAGCGATGACCGGGACTGATTTTTGTACCCGGCAGCCAGATCCATTATAACAGTATTTGGTGTATTTCCACGGGAACAACTTATTTTTTCGTGTTAAGAAGGATCATAACTTTGTGGTATTTGAGATTATTATCTATTTGTGTGCCAAATTTTATCCAAATGGGATTATTAGCCGTTTTTTCGTAATTGAGTAATAAACATCCAAACATACAAACTTTTACATTTGTAATATGTATGAATTTATTATTACATATGAATATATATATATATATATATATATATATATATATATATATATATATATATATATATATATATATATATATATACATATATACATATATATATAACCCGTAAAATAACGTTTATTTTATTCATGTTCGGTAGTAACATTTACATTATGAACAAATAAAAATGTTAACTACCGAAAATGAGCTCACAAAAATTGACATATGGTTTATTTTGAAACAAAACAGTGAAATTTATACCTGAAATAACCAAAAAAATGCGAAGGTCCACGCTGACAAACGATAGGGATCTCTATCTATCTTTGACTTTAGTTAGGTTGACCAAAAAATAATATTGAAACGGCAGCCACAGATAGTTTAAACTTAACTTGTTATCCGGGATAGCTATCTGTTCTTAACTGTCAGTAGCATATTGAGACCGGCCGTAAGTATCTTCAGCTAATCGTAGGTGCACAGGTTGAACCTCTACCTACCTTTATTTTAATCTTAAGTTTGGAAATTAACGACGCTTTATCATTACTCACATATGTGGTAGTTAATAGGACGGGAGTAAGTCGCGGATTAGGTTGGATCTTTGACGAGCAGTTGGATCTGGTTTTTTTATTTTTCTAAAATATAAATTACTGTTAACCAAAACATATAAGGCTGTAACGGCGAGAGGCAAATATAAATGTCCAAATCGTCATAGTTTACTGATGAAACTGTAATGTCTTTTAATAAAAATGTACAGTATACTTACTATACTACTTTGAATCAATTGTGAAAAAAGTGTTTGTTGAAAACATTTTATACAAAAAGAGTGTGAAGTTGTAGTCCCACTGAACACGAGTTCCACAGACAAAGGGATTTTTCCGGATTGAATTAGAAAAGTTCCCGAATGACAAACTCGCCTGAGCCCGTCCGGGCGCCATTCGGCTTCGCCAATAAATTTTTTAAAACTAACTTAATTCGCTCTTTGATTTTATAAAGTAAAGCTTTGTTATCAAGTTTCATCAGATGTGATAATTTTGAATTAATAATCTAGAAGAGAATATTATACGAGAGATTTCTGCATAACTTTTAGTTTTTCAATTCATTTTTATAAAATAAGTTTTCTAAAGAGGTCTAATGCCACATGCATAGGTTTACCGGTTATCTTACTCTCCAAACCGGAACACGACAGTGATAAGCACTGACGCTTAGACAGTTAGACATACTGAACGCTGTGTTGAAATATGATCACCTATTTTGGAAAGTAAGATCCTACATATCGATGGGTTCGAGGCTAATTGTATTAACATTTTTGAAACTTTACACCAAAGCAGTTTAAAGTTTCGATTTTTAGAAAAAAATATAATTTTAGCAAATCGCATTTTTTAAAAAAAAAGAATATTGCTATTTTTATAACATATTCCACATAATCGATTAATTTTATTTTCCTATTGTTAACGAAGACAAATGTCGCTTAATACAAAATGACCCATATTTTACTTTTTTTTTGTTCTAGGCTAAATGACTTAACCGCCCATGATTATTGTTTCTTATACCAGGCTAACTGACTAAACCGCCTAGGCTTGTTTTTTCTTGTTCCAAGCTAAATGGCTTAACCGCCTAGGCATGCAAATAATGGCTCTAAGCTAAGTGCTTTAATGAAAGAATTGAACATATTTCAAACCTAAGCTAATTGATTTAGATACCATATCTTAAAATTATTAATAGTTTACGCGACTGATTTTTTAAAAATAAATTGTAATCATACTTGAATAATAAAGTTTACAGAAATTAATGGTTAAAACATTGATAAATTAAAGGGTACATACATAAAGTGTACCTACCTATCTAGCTGATAATTATGAAATGAGAAATAACACACATATTATAAATTGTTTAAAGATAAGTTTTTTATTTAAAATGACAATCACCTAGGAACAGCAGTTACTACTCTACTACTATATGCATATCGATAACACGAATATTGTTCGAAATATTGGCAAAAATTGAAAAAAAGCCGTTTTCTTATTTATTATAAATAAAATGTTCCTGACCTCCTACAAGGTCAATATTTAGGCTTAATTATAAAAAATACAGTAATAACGTTTATTGGAAGCAAATACTATTTCACCCTGACCAATTCTAGGCCTGTTATTTAATTAAGACTACTGCAAAAGAGTCAAATATTATTAAATGATAAAAAATACACCATGGATTTTAAAATTTCATCCAGTTTATTAAGAACTATAGGTACAAGCCAAAACTTTCACTTTCAATATTTTTCTCTCAAATAAATCTGTAAGTTGTGATGATAATAATTTCTAAGGTTGTTGAAACCAAAAATTACCTACCTATTTAATTTTTTTTAAAGCTGTAATTTTTGAACGCGATTTTATCGATTTTTATTGTTCAAAGAGCATTAAAGGCAGTTTTAGCAAGCTCTAAAAACATTGTCTTGGGACAGTTAAAAAATCTCAATTTTATGTTAAAAAACAAGTTTTAAAATATTTTTCGCACACGGTATTAATCGCTCAGCCATTTTTAAGATGACAATACAGTTAGAGACAATTGCGTCACCGGTGTGTGACCTTTCTACCAGTAATAAATAGGTTTTGCAAAAATGTTCTTTAGTCAAATATGTAGTTTAGTCAAATATTTACTTTAGTCAAATAAGGAATGAGTATATTATGACAGACAAAGAAAACTGTAAGCTTGACTGTAGAAAATATAAGGCGTTACGATAGGCCTATGCCATGCTTTCCAATGTTGTTTTGTGGTGGCTTCGGTTAAATACATGCTGTATTAAATCTAATACTTCATGGTTAAATGCTGTCTTAAGCCCTACAAGGCACATTGGTAGATGTCAAAGTTAACGTGTTATCAAATCCTCACTAAAAAGTTTCTTTCTTGATAAGAGTGCTTCACCGTCCAAAGTATTGTTGAATATGAGAAATGCTGTGGTCAAATACGAATAATTACTCTGCTGGGATGGCAATCGCAAACGAAGTCGCGGGTACAGCTAGTCATTCCATAAATTTGTCGCAATAACTGAAATAATTAAAACATGTTATCGATTGCCCTCTTAAGGTCCGGATATATCTTTCAGCGTACTAGAATGATGCAACCGCTGCAAAACGTTATTTGAGATATATTGGAGATGAGAGATTCTTTAGAATATTATTTAAACGTGCGTTTGTAATTATATTAGGATTGAAGGATAAAGGGTGTTATAGAAGGATTAGTGAGGAGATTCGCAAGGGCAAGTAGCTGCTGTATGAGACGCTCAGCCAGAGCGTGAACATGCCATCGTGAAGAAGAGATGGTACGGAAAGTAGCGTGCAGGACATCATCTCCCTGCTGAAGCAAACGGATCTAGATGAGGTGCCGGCTTTTGTGGTGAAAGAGCTACACAAGCTGCCGCCCGTGACGCTGGACCACGTCGACGTCGTCTGCCTACTGAAGGACATCAGGTTCCTCAAGGAAGAGCTGACCTGAAATTAAGGGTAGACTGCAAGCGTCAGAGTCTACCATCAATGATCTACGTATTGAATTATAGTATTTAAAAATTGGTAATTTAATATGTAGGTCACCTGATGCCGCTTACGTCACCCGTCGCCGAGGCGCACCAAACGTCCTCGACGGACGCGCCTCGACGGAGCAACGAGCACTGTTGCTGCCGCCCCCGCCCGCCTTCCCCTCCCAGTTGCATCGATGCCGAGTCCACAGGCGACTCAGCAAAATTGGTGGTCGCCCCGCGTCTCCCCCGCGGGCGAATAGAAATAGGAACAATGACAGCCGCAAGGCTACAAAGAATCGCCTGACTAAGGAGAACCGCTAGGCTACAAAGAGCAAGGAGGAGTCTTCTCGACCTGGCAAGGACGAGAACGGGGGGTGCGATGAGGAGGGTTTTACATTGGTGGAGAAAAGAAGAAAGAAGAAGCCCGCCGCCCGCAACCACCGCGGCACCGCGCCTTATGTACCCGAGCTGTGTCTGCGGAGTGAGGTTCCCGCAACGCCCTTGTACATATCTCACCTGCATAAATCCATAGATGTCGAGGAAGTCGTGGGCTACATCAGTAAGAAAAGGTCACACCACTCGAGAGTCGAGATTCTGCAGTCTCGCCACAAGCTCAACTTCAGTAAAAAGGTGAAATTAATTAAATTTGCTTTTATCCGCGAACTATTATTCTATGTATCCTCCGTGATGGTACCGAAAAGAGAGACGTCGGTTTAATAAATGGATAGGACTCAAAGATGGTTCCGACCAAACGAAGACCCCCAGCGGCACACTTATCCGCCCACATCCACCACACTTTTACAACCACGACCACGCCGGCACCAATCACAAAAGCACACAATTCATGTACGTACTCAACGCACGTTTCACTTCGAAACCGAAGCATTTATTTATTTATTTATTTATTTACTTTTATGCACTAAAATTGTACAATGGTTAAACTTAATGCCATAAAGGCATTCTCTGCCAGTCAACCAGCAAGTGGAGCAGAAAAATTTCAATAGGGGGTGCAAATAAATATTTTAAATGGAAATAGGAAACAGTATGATGGGCTAAGCGGAACAAAAATATAATAATTACTAGGAAATAGAAAATATAAATAGATACATATAACATATTTACATAAACATATATTAATAAACACATAATAGACTATACAAATACATACATGGCATATATAATTAACAAAATATTTAACTAAGCAAGTAAGTATAACAAAAGTAATTAATAATGTCTGTCTGTAGATAATTTCAATTTCTCTTAGATATTTTGTCGATAACACCGAAAGCTAAGTGTTAAGATAATGGGTCGTCAAAGCACGCTTGAAAGACCACTTAGAAGAGGACCTCCTAACGTCAAGTGGAAGAGAATTCCAGAGCTTAACTGCTTGAATAAAGAAAGATTTATAAAGAAAATCCGTTCGAGAGAAAGGGATGTAAAGAGAAAGATCATTATCAGAACGGAGGGAACGATCATGAGTGCTACACTGAAAGCAGAATTTAGATTTAAGGTAAGTGGGAATATTTGGGTCATTAACAATGGAATATAACATGCGCAGCATCCTAACTTCTCTACGTTTAGCTAAGGGTAGCCATTTAATTTTTGAACGAAAGAACGAAATATGATCAAATTTGCGTAAATTAAAAATAAAACGTATGCAGTTATTAAAGAGAATCTCTAATCTATTGAGTAGGTACTGGGTGAGGTCTGAATAGCATACATCAGCGTAATCTATAATAGGAAGCACAAGGGCTTGTATTAATAAGAGTTTTGTACTCACAGGGAGAAAATTTTTGTGTCTATAGAGAGTGTGCAAGATAGCATTAACTTTTCGACAAATTTCAGTTATGTGTGGAGACCAAGAGAGAGATGTGTCTAAAGTAAGACCAAGATTTTTAACAGATGACTGGAAGGGTATTACTAAGTTATTAAAAGTGATGGCAGAAATATTTTCCCAAGCAATTGTAGCCATTCGTCTTGAACTACCAAAGACGATAGCTTGGCACTTAGATGGATTAACAGTCACACCAAACTTAGTGGACCAATCTAGCACATTCTTTAGGTTTAGGTTGAGACTGCCGACAGCACTTTCTAGATTCTCAACATCAGTTTGCGTATATAATTGTAAGTCGTCGGCGTATAAATGGTAAGAGCAACTTAAAAAAGGTACTATGAAATTAATGAAAAATGAAAATAACAGTGGGGAAAGAATACCACCTTGTGGAACACCAGCCTCCTGCAAACGCCAACCAGAGAGCTCACCTTTGACGCGAACGGCCTGATATCTATCCCGAAGGTAAGACGAAAACCAATCTCGCGCAGTCGGGGAAAAACCTAGGTGATCAAGAGCTGCAAGAAGAATATCGTGATCAACGGTGTTAAATGCATTTGAAAAATCAATTAGGACTAATATAAGTAGATTAGATTCTTCCATGGCCGTCCGGATATCATCAACCACTTTTAGGAGTGCAGTAGTAGTACTGTGGCCTGGCCGAAAGCCAGATTGAAATGGACTTAAAATGTCATTTTGAAAGGCATAAGTCGATAACTGCCTGTGTACAACTGCTTCGATGATTTTAGACAGGAATGGAAGAATTGATATAGGCCTAAACTGATTGGGGGTAACAGGATTGGAAACTTTTGGGAGGGGAACAACAAACGCCTTGCACCAAATAGAAGGGAAGGAACCTGATGATAGAGAGAAATTTATAATATGAGTGACAGGTGGTAATATAAAATCAAAAACCAATACAAGCATTTCTCGACCCATACCATCAAAACCTACAGCTTTCGAGGTTAAATTGGTGAAAATTTTGCGAATATCCTCATCTGTTACCGAAGAAAATTCGAAAACATGTGAATTCGACTTAGGCAAAGATTTAAGGTAGGAAATAGCACGTCTTTTACAGTCCGAATCAGGGGCCTTTCTGAAAGTAAAATGATCATTAAGATCGTTAGGAGAAACGGATTGGGAATCCTCATTACTAGACTTAACAACGTTAAACTTGCTAAGCAGTTTCCAAACGTCGGCGGGAGAAGAGTTATTAATGGTATTATGAAAGTAACAGCGCTTTGCATTTCTTACTATTTGATTACAACGATTCCTAGCAAGTTTATACAAATGCCAATTTTCGTTACTACGATGTTTTTTAAAGTAACAAAACGCACGGTCGCGCTTGTTCATAGCAGCTCGCACATCCGCAGAAATCCACGGTGAGGGCGGATGCTTAATTCTAACCGGATGCAGAGGTGCGTGCTTGTTAAAAATATCCAAAATAAGACTATTTAATGCCTGAACTTTACTATCAGCGCAGGGTGCATTATAGACACTTTCCCAGTTAGTAACAGCTGCATCATTCTGAAGATTATCCACATCAATTGCGGCAAAATTACGGAGGTACACAACCTGCGGTTTCGGTTTAGGTACTTTAATTTTGTAAGAGACATATATAAGATCATGTCGAGAAAACATCGGAGCGAGAAACTGACCATAGCTAGCCGCAAGATCTTTCCGAGATACAATTATGTGATCAATCCAAGAATCTTCAGTATCGATGTTGTGGTGTGTTGGGCATAAAGGCAAAATAGAAAGATTAAAACAATCCAGAACCGTACGAAAATCATTTGACCTACGGGAATCCTTCATCAGATCTGTATTGAAATCCCCCATGATTACCTGATGTTCATATCCTGCACATAAGGGAAGTACATTGGATTCGAAATCAGACAAAAAATCTGCATTAGGTGGACAATACACAACACCAAGAGCAATTTTGGCACCACATAAAGTAATTTCTAATAACAAGAATTCTATACCACCAGAATATTGAGAAGGAGAATTAAGAAGAATTTTAAACTGAACATCGGAACGCAGGTATATAGCTACTCCACCTCCACCCTTTCCGGAGCGATCATTTCGTAAAAGCACGTAACCTGGTAGACTCACGTAGTTAGAGGAGAATGAAGGTTTAAGCCAACTCTCGGATATTAATATGGCATGATATTTGTTTGCACAAAATACGTCATAAAAATCTGAGTAATGTTGAGGTAAGCTTTGTGCATTCAAATGGCACACGTTCAATAGTTTCGGGAACTTTAGCAAGTGGTGGGTAATTTGCGTACTTAGAGGTAGTAATTGATCAGAAGTGGTATCGACAAAAGACAGAGAAGAAGAATCTGAATCGAGAGCCGAACAAAATAAATCACTATCAGACATTAAATAAGTAAATACTATATAATATACTTAATTTTATAAATTAAAAAGTTTATATATAATATAAATATATAATAATAGGACAACACACGAATAAACTAGATATAATACCTATATAAATTAACTTAAACTAAATTTTAATCAATAGGCAATACCTACCGGTCGACTAGCTTACAAGAATTACTTTACCAACCACTAATGAACGTAAAAGAAACGGAGCACATTTAAATTTAATGTCTTTTTCGGCGAAACATAAAAAAAAAGGATTACATAAAATATCCAACAAGGCACCACAACACCACAATATTACCTAATTAGTAGGTTATAATATAAAACAAATCTTCAAAAAAAAAAAAAACAATACGCTATTATAACTATTAATATCGAGATAGCAAGATAATAACCATTAACGGGTGTTAGCTGATGCTACAATATGCATAGGGTAAGTTTAGTACCATAATCTGTAAGTAACTGTGAATTCAAGAAAATATTTATCTTTGTACCATAGAATAAAATTATAAGAGTCCTGCCAATAATGTCTGGTAACATTTGCGCATGTGTTTTATAATAAAGTAATTAAGAAGTACCTAGAACCGCAGATCAGAAAAACGATAGTTCTTATTAGTAAAAAGCAAATATCCGTTTCAATTTAATAGTTAATCGTTTACAAAACTAGTTACTATTTGGCAAAAATAAAAAAAAATCCATTGCTGCTAAGAATATATGATGAAAAACTAATAATAAATAATGTATGATGTTGCTGGTATCAGCTTAGCTAGTTAACAAACATATAACAACGTAAATTCGGGAGACAATAAATATTAATGGCAGGAAAGATATACACTGTCATTATAGTATAATTGAAAAACAAATTTTCTTTATAAATTGAATAAAATCTATCGCTATATTAATTTCGTAGCTGTTAATTGATATACGTTGACGTAACTTGTAACAATTTAACAAAAATACAGGTTTCTACAAAAATATATATGAAAAAACTTCTTATTTATATTTAACGTAGTATATAATGGCTAAGCAACCATATGCAAAATACAACAACATTACATACGAGAAACCATAAGTTATGATAGCACAAAACAAAACATTAAAATTAGTGTTATAATCTAAGAAAAGAGAAATTATAACAGAATATTGATATAGTTAACAGGTAGTGGTTAATCGTCAACATTAGGTGTAATAACTTGGCTTAAGTAGAATATAAACTGCCGCAGGAAATATTTTATGGAAACTTATAAAATTTAATTGCTGAAGTTCTGCATTTCGGTATAGACTAATTATGAAAAACAAACAAATTGTTATATATATTTATAACTACAGTGAATTCGAAAAACCATAAATTTTAACAGCTGATAGAAGAACAAACTGTGTTAACATTAAATAGATAAAATAACAATAATAGAAAAAATAGCAGCCGCTAAAATAATATGTTTAAGTAATAAAGGTTATTCGTTGACATTACAACTAACAATTTTGCCCGAATACAAAACCGATTGCCACTAGAGATAATCGCTGAATACAACAGTAACTCTAAGAAGGAAAAACAATTTTAATAATAGAAAATAAAACAATACCTTTAACCATTTAACCACTTACACTTTAAAACCATTATTTTCAGATAAAAACCTAACAACGGTTATTGGTTACCGTTGCGTATAACGTTGTGACCACTTACTAAATTACCTACAAGTCGTAACATCACAAATATCTATGGTTTGTATAGACTATGGATGACATAATAATATGAAATGACTATGATTTGCTGTACATTGTGTTACAGTTAAAAATTAATAAATTAATGGGTAATTAATAATTATACCTTGCTATGAATAAAGACCACTCTAGGCTGTGAGAAATAAAAATAGAATAGACTTCTAAATTAATTTAAAATTTAACACAAAAAAAAAAAAAAAAAAGAAATATACTTTGATTGGAGATACTTATTAGGTAGTACAAGTCATGCTTAAAGTATATATATATATATATATATATACACACACATATATATATATATATATATATATATATATATATATATATATATATATATATATATATATATATATATATATATATATATATATATATATACATATATATATATATTATTATTATTATAAATTGATCCCAGACCTCACTGATGGCACAGCCATATTAACCTATTGCTAACCATTTAAGAGGAAAAACAAAGAGCAATTTAATTAAAACAGACCAATTGTCTAGGCAATTAAGACCTGCTTATTATGGCACACTAGTTAACATTGCTTACAGTAAAAGTATAACATTAAATTATAAGCTATTTGTTTTTGTTTGTGCGTTTAGGTCGAGATTGCGTGGGTTGACCTTCTTTCGACGAAGGTTGACCTGTTTGCACCGATGACAATATTGATGATTCTTGACCTTTCAACTGCAGGGGCACTGGCCTTTCCGAGATAGAATCCTGGCTTGATGTACCATAAATTGATACGAGATTCTTGAGATCATCAGAGCAGATGATTCTTTCAGTTTTACCAACTGGCAGCTTAATATGTATAATACCATTATAAGTCCATACATTCTTCATTTGAAAGTACTTGCGAGCTTCGAGGAACAATGATTTACGCTGTCTTGTGAGGAATTCAGAGAGAACAAGAGATGTCCCCTTTAACAGACTTTTCTTTTTCCAGGCCAACGCACGTATATTGTAATCTTCCAACCGAAATAAAATAGGCCTGTTTCGCTCATTGCTCATCTTTCCTAATCTGTATGCAACTGATATTTGCAAAGAAGGTGAGAGCTGCAGGTTTTGCTTAAGAACTTTAGAAATAATCACCTTAACATCTTCATCGGGCTTCTCATCGACCCCACTAAGTAGGAGAAATTTTCTTCGGTGGCGCATCTCGATAACATCAACAAGTTGCTTGGCCTCCGATATTTGCTGGCGTAAGAGATTGAAAATATCTTGAACATAGCTACGAAAAGTTGAAAATTCCTTGTGCAAGTTCTCCAAACTATTATTGGGAAGGTTAGATTTAATAAGAGCTTCAAAATCATGCATTTTCTGGAACAGCCTTGACTCAATTGTATCCTGTCTTTCAGCAATATCTTCAAAATTTAGCATTTTTATTCAAAACTTCTTAACAATGACAGGTGTGAAAAAACTGATTGTCGCCGGTAGGTAAAATCACTGCACTAATATGAACACATTCAATGTATGTAAATATATATGATTACTAGATTATTATTTACTAGTTAAAACGCCACGAGAATGATATAATATTTTAATTAAATGTAGTTTACTTAGCGATTACAGTGATACGTGTTACTAGTTTTACACCTACCCGCAAAAAAAACCTTCATCTCATCAAAAGCATCTTCAGGAGAAACGAACACTACCTCACTCTACCCGAGTGTAAGTAATACTGATTCGCGCCGGTGTTTGACACGCTTTTTATTCTATTCGCAATGTGTGGCCAGCCCAAACGCTCTTTTGTAACAGGGGTGAATTTGAAAAATTTGTTTGTTCATTTAACAATTTGATTGAACCGTTATTATGTTTTATGATCTCTAACTGCTCTAATATATTTAATTTTAAACCCTTATCACACGTATGTAATACTTCAAACGTATGATTCGCTGTTAAACTATGACCGGTTTCTAAAAGGTGTTTAGCAAAATGAGATTTATCGGAATGTTTATTTTTAAAGGCGGATATGTGTTCTTTATAACGTGACTCGAAATTTCGACCGGTTTGACCGATATATACGCTACTACATTCGGAACAACGTAATTTATAAACTCCAGATTTATTATTATTATGTGTTTTGTCCTTTCCATTACACAATATGTTTCGTAAGGAATTATGTGTTTTAAATGCTACGTTGATATTATTACGTTTTAAACATTTATGTATTTTTTCCGAATCGCGACCGAAATACGTTAGACTAGATTTAAATTTAAACTCTTTTTGGGGTGGTACCGCATAAAGTAATGTTCTAATTTTTTGTGTTTCTTTCTTTTTTATTAAACTTTTAATTAAATTACAACTATATCCGTTTGAAACCGCCATTTTAAAAATTGTATTGAGCTCTTCGTTATAACTCTCCCTACTAAGTGGTAAAGTTGTTAATCTGTGTATGTAACTATTAAACGCGGCTATTTTGTGTTGCCATGGGTGGCAGGATGACGCGGGTGTTGTAATATCTGTGTATGTCGGTTTACGGAAAATCCCAAAGTGGTGTTTATTATTTTGTTTTGTTATTGTTAAATCTAAGAAATTTATTGAATTTTCCTTTTCTAATTCTAGTTTAAACTTTATTTTTGGGTGTTTTTTATTTAAATTTTTTACAAAAAGATCTAGTTGTCTGTCCGTACCGGTCCAACACATAATAATATCGTCAACGTAACGGTAATAATATAATATATACTGATGACCTACAACATTTAGTTTTTCAAAATTATCCATAAAAAATTCTGCCATTAATGGACTTAAAGGAGAACCCATAGCTAGACCTTCTTTCTGGATGTATATATCTTCGTTAAATTTAAAATAATTTTGACTCATACATAATCACAGGTGAGGATTTCACTCGGTTATCGTACGACCCTACAAATAAGTTTTCTAAACAAATTCGTAATACATTGAAAAGTTCAAAATATCTATTCCAAACAACTTCATCCCAAGAAAGAGTAATCGAAATGAATCCTCGTTCACCATTATTATACGGTTTACCGAAAATTCACAAAGATGGTTGTCCAATACGTCCAATCGTTTCGTATGTTAGGGCCCCCGCATACGAGTTATCAAAGTCATTAAATGTAATTATTAAAGCAAAAACAAATTTTACACCAACTTATAGTTTAAAAAACAGTCTTCAACTGGTTAATAAAATTAAGGACATAGTTCTTCCTCGCAATGCTAGACTATTGTCGTTAGACGTAGAAAGTTTATTCACAAATGTTCCCTCTGACGAAAGTATAAATATAATGTCGAAAATGCTAGAAAAACAACGTTTAATTCCAGCGGAAATAAATGAGGTGGTAGAATTAACTAAGATATGTATGAGTCAAAATTATTTTAAATTTAACGAAGATATATACATCCAGAAAGAAGGTCTAGCTATGGGTTCTCCTTTAAGTCCCTTAATGGCAGAACTTTTTATGGATAATTTTGAAAAACTGAATATTGTAGGTCATCAGTATATATTATATTATTACCGTTACGTTGACGATATTATTATGTGTTGGACCGGTACGGACAGACAACTAGATCTTTTTGTAAAAAATTTAAATAAAAAACACCCAAAAATAAAGTTTAAACTAGAATTAGAAAAGGAAAATTCAATAAATTTCTTAGATTTAACAATAACAAAACAAAATAATAAACACCACTTTGGGATTTTCCGTAAACCGACATACACAGATACTACAATACCCGCGCCATCCTGCCACCCATGGCAACACAAAATAGCCGCGTTTAATAGTTACATACACAGATTAACAACTTTACCACTTAGTAGGGAGAGTTATAACGAAGAGCTCAATACAATTTTTAAAATGGCGGTTTCAAACGGATATAGTTGTAATTTAATTAAAAGTTTAATAAAAAAGAAAGAAACACAAAAAATTAGAACATTACTTTATGCGGTACCACCCCAAAAAGAGTTTAAATTTAAATCTAGTCTAACGTATTTCGGTCGCGATTCGGAAAAAAATACATAAATGTTTAAAACGTAATAATATCAACGTAGCATTTAAAACACATAATTCCTTACGAAACATATTGTGTAATGGAAAGGACAAAACACATAATAATAATAAATCTGGAGTTTATAAATTACGTTGTTCCGAATGTAGTAGCGTATATATCGGTCAAACCGGTCGAAATTTCGAGTCACGTTATAAAGAATACATATCCGCCTTTAAAAATAAACATTCCGATAAATCTCATTTTGCTAAACACCTTTTAGAAACCGGTCATAGTTTAACAGCGAATCATACGTTTGAAGTATTACATACGTGTGATAAGGGTTTAAAATTAAATATATTAGAGCAGTTAGAGATCATAAAACATAATAATGGTTCAATCAAATTGTTAAATGAACAAACAAATTTTTCAAATTCACCCCTGTTACAAAAGAGCGTTTGGGCTGACCACACATTGCGAATAGAATAAAAAGCGTGTCAAACACCGGCGCGAATCAGTATTACTTACACTCGCGTAGAGTGAGGTAGTGTTCGTTTCTCCTGAAGATGCTTCGGTTTCGAAGTGAAACGTGCGTTGAGTACGTACATGAATTGTGTGCTTTTGTGATTGGTGCCGGCGTGGTCGTGGTTGTAAAAGTGTGGTGGATGTGGGCGGATAAGTGTACCGCTGGGGGTCTTCGTTTGATCGGAACCATCGGTGAGTCCTATCCATTTATTAAACCGACGTCTCTCTTTTCGGTACCATCACGGAGGATACATAGAATAATAGTTCGCAGATAAAAGCAAATTTAAATAATTTCACCTTTTAATAATGGATTTCCGCAAAGTAACGCCTGAATCAATAAAATATCTCAACTTCAGTTCCTTTGTGGTGAGACTACCGACGCATATCCTGTCGAGCTTTGAGGTGAAGGAATTCTGGCCGACTGGTGTGGTCTACTGGAAGTTTCAGGGTGACTCCGGAATGAAGCGCGCGTCTCGTCACCGTCAACACATGACGAAGTGTAGTTTTAAGTGTATTATATTAATATGTATGTTAGTCTATAAGGTATTTATAATATGGGCCATGTTGCCTGAAATAAATTGTAAATAAAATAAATAAATAAAATATAAATAAAGGTGAATTATCAAAAACCACCCTTTATAAATGTCCCGGACTACGATTACACAAATTGTTCCCGACACTATTCAGGGGACTCACAATTCAATTTTGAACTTAAATTAGTTTTTGCGTTAATAATGCTGATGTTGAAGGTCTTACTCCGAAAATCTACAGTGTTAAATTTGTTTTCTACTGTTTTCTACATTGTTAAATTTAAATTTGATGTGCTTCATGAGCAGATTAACTTTGAAGTCGACTACAATTACAAGGTAAATTTATTTTACCTACAATTTTCAAAGGGCAATGGGCCTACCTCTCGTTCCCACCACTGTAACTTCTGCAAACCAGAATCAACAGCGGCAACCGTCCTGATAACCTCTGAGTTGCGAGCTTAGGGTACCCTAGGGAAAAGCTAAGCTGTCTTGGATCCCGCAACGAAATTAACCAGAAGTATATAGGAGGAGTAGGAGAATACATCCTGTTTCCCTCTATTTTTAGCAGGAGACAGCAAAGTGTTAAAAGCATAAAAAATGATACGAAATAAGACTTTTACAATCAGGTTAAGCTTGCTTGCTATTGCACCACGACATTTTGGAAATTAGGGACTTACCAGAATGGCCTATTTAATTTTGCTTCCAGTAGTAAGTATGACAAAATCGCTTAAAGGCACGGAAGTTCCCACCTGTACCCAGAAGGTCGGAGTAATAAATTACACCGGATATCCATTGGATACTATCAAGCATTTGGCGACGTTCGTTTTGCCAAAGATTACACTCCCAAAGAATGTGATGTGCAGTCTCTCTGTTCATATTTACAATTTAATGTAGAGCACTCGCAAAAAGGAGAAGGAACTAATTTAAACGACAATAATTTAGCTTTAAATTTACCGTGACTAGTGAGAAACTGTGCAATACAATGATTTATTTCTATTCAAGTTTTACTTAAGCGATTCCGAACGCATGGGAAAAGTTGTATAAATGCCGTCCTTTAGTTGAACAACACCAACGCGTGTGCCATTCATCAATTAATTCATTAGTAACGTAGATTACGGGATTAAAAAGGTGATATATTTTTGTTTGAGATTGCGAGTTGATAAATTCTGGGTTGGTAAAATTCCTAGAATTATAGGTAAAGCTCGACGCTGAATTTCTAAATCTACCGGTAAGATGCCTGATAAAACGGGTAAAGCTTCGGAGCTTACAGTGCGATATACTTTGCATAGAAATATTAGTGCTAGACGCTGATTTTGAAGTAGTTTGCGCCGGATCGCACCACTCGTAACTTTATCAGCCCACGCTGAACAAGCCTAATAAATACAGCCTAAATACGTTGCGTTATAAATTATCTTTAGAGTGTTAAACGTTAAACCCCATGTCGAGGTAGATATGCCCGTAAAGGATAAGAAATTCCATTTAGCCTTTTCACCGATATAGTCGATATGATTTATAAAAGTATATTTTTTTTTTCTAAGTCCAAACCAAAATTAGTTACCGATTTTTTTTCTCTTTATTGTGCTATTATTTCTTTTTATACTACGAGATGATAGGAGCGAACCTTTTAATATTAAGTAAAACGTTTTATGGGGCGCAAAGCTTAAACGATTTCTCAAGCCCCAGCTGATAATCAAATTAAGACTAGTGTAAGCCAGCAACTCTATCTGTGCTCGTGTGTTAGCTTGTATCATTAAAGCAACGTCGTCTGCATAACCTATAAGCGAGCATCCTTCCGGCAAGGCTAATGAGAATAAATCGTCAAATCCTAAGTTCCATAGATATGGTGAAAGTACTGATCCTTGTGGGCAGCCTAGAGTAAGGCGTTTAGACACAGTGTAATGCCCTAGCTGTAATTTCGTATTACCGTTTTCTAGATACGATTTAATTAGCTTATATATATTTGAATAACATCTCCTTATTTTTAATATCAACAATAACATCGGCCACCACGCGTTGTCAAAAGCACCCGAAATATCCAAAAAAATACCTACAACATAATTATTTCGTGACAATTCTACCGTTTTTCTCATAGACAGCACTGCACCGACAGTGAATTTTCCGGCGGTAAATCCAAACTGTTGTTTATTGAACGTGGGCCCTCGTGGTAGAAGTCGAGGAACTATCAATCTTTCTAACAGTTTACCAAGGGAAGACAGAAGTGTAATGGGACGGTATGATTTAGGGTCATCCGTAGGCTTGTCACCGGATTTTGGAATAATTTTAAGATATCCTTGGCGCCATATTTTGGGAAAAACTCCTTTAGCAATACAACGATTTATTATTTTTAAAAAAGAGCCCGAGGCCGCTAAACACGCATGTTTTATCATATAATTTAAGATTTTATCCTCTCCGGGGGCTTTTTTCGATGTACCTACAATTTATTAAACGTGTAAAAAATCTTAAGCAAATTATAAATTACTAGCTGCCGCGTGCAGCCCGCTGCATTATAAAAGTTTTTGGCGAATCCCGCGGGATCATCTAATTTTTCCGGGATAAAAAGCCTATGTGCTATTCCAGATCATCATCTAACTGTGTGCCAAAATCATTTAAATCCGTGTAGTAGTTTTTGCGTGATTGATTAACAAACATCCATCCATCCGTCCATCCAAACATCCAAACTTTCGTATTTATAATATTAATATAGATGATTTGTTTTCCCTCTTAAGATTTTTGCCCTCAAAAATTTAAACATAATATTAATGAGCAAGTTGTAGTTAGTGCTTCTCAACTAATAACATTTTTGGCTTACAATCGCCAAACTCAACATGTATCTCTTTTTTACATGCTCGTGATACTGCTTATTCTACTATACTCGTGAATGTATCAATTATTGTCTGTTGACATATTAGACAGACCGTTGTTGTCTGTATTAAAGAATTGTTAACGTCAAGTAATTGTCAAGAAGTGAACGTAAAAGTCACATCTGGCCCCCAGACCAGTGTTGGAATTTGTACTATAATTATAGTATTTATACTATAATTTCGCCCTTTGTACTATATACTATCTACATTTAAGGATAGTACGCAAAAATACTATAATATAAAGTTTTTTCCCGAATGCTTAATTTTATGTCATATGAATATTTCGATCGTGCGTGTCGGATACACGAATTCTGATTTTTTCTCCTAGATTGTTTAGTACTTCCACATGCAAATGCCGACTGCGAACGAATATTCAGTAAAGTGAACCTTACCAAGACTAAAATACGAAACAAACTTGCAACACAATCCATAGACGCCATATTATTGTCTTGTGACGCTATCAAAAGCGGTAGCAAAAGTGGGAATTGTACTGATTTTATTCCCACTGAGGATATGTTGATGAGATTAAATATCAAGATCTAGCTAATAGTAATATTCAAGAACTGTTATACTTAGAAGAGGAGTAAATTTTGCCATACCTAGTGTTGATTTTAATGACTACATAATAAGTTAAATTAAAATAATGAAAATGTACTATAATTTTTTATAAAGACTATCCTTTTCATTTTTTTTTTACTATCTTTTTTAACGTACCTAAATCCATCCCTGCGCCAGATGCATCAGAGACCTCGTTGCAAAAGCGGCTATTCAATGAGTAAGGTTAGTAATATGTAGATTTTACACTTTCAATCGTCGACACTTGGTGAAATTCCATTATTTTTAGTTGAAACTAGTTTATCACACACTTGTACTTTTATTTTAAAGAATATTACGTCTTGAAGATGCTTTAAAAAGCGAAACCGGTCGATAAAATTAAATAATTTAGTATATAATAATAGTGAAATAAAAGTACAAGTGTGTGATAAACTAGTTAGTAATATGTATTATTCTTGCGTGATAAAAAATATATATAGTGAAATTAGTGAAATAAACGTGATCTTGGCTATTTGAAATAATGTTTTACTTATTAAACTCCATTCTGTGATAGTATCATTACATGAATATGACGCATGATGAATTAATTCTGTTCACTTTTATAGCGATATACAGAAAACATAACAACTCTCCTGATACTACGAGATAAGCGTCCCAAGTCTATAATCGATATTTTAATGGCGCGCTGCTAATCTTGCGGCAGGGATGTGATGCCTCATCTATCTTTACTGATTTATCTTACCTTTTAAATTGAAACACGTCAGCTATAAGCTCCTACGTTTTTGTTTTATAAAGTACAAACGTAGTGCAAATAGTCCGTCAGAGGCAAACCATTGGCTATACATGTCACTCCCGTCGTGACTACTAGGTGGCAGAGTTCCGCAATCATATCCCCATGTTAGTCCGGGTCCACTTTGAAGAATAGACTATTTGACATTCCACCAGGCATTTCGTATAAAGCAAACGATTCTTAAACATTTACATCTTACTAGTTTCTCTCTTTTCATCAATTTTTTACCTGAAAATTAAAAAAAAATCTATTGAAGATTATTTCTTGATTCAGAGATTAGTTTGCAAAATAGCAAATTCCTCGGTATTGTAACGATGGCGACGATCGCCTTTGGGATTTTAACTGCTGCAAATCACCATGAAACAACTTAAGTGGTCAAATAAAGGCATAAATATTAAAGGAAGCTACCTTAGCAACTTAGGTAAACAAACATCTTTTTCAAAATCCAGACACTGAGACGAATTGAAGAGAAGATTAGTTCTTTTTTTGGCATAACAAAGAGGTCTTGAAATTTTATTTACCCTTAACAATAAAAAAGAAAGTCTGACTCGTGTATCTTACCTTGCCTCTCACATGCAAGCCAAATGTGAATGTATAATAATTACACGGTAAGAAAAATTATAACATGTCAGAGAGCCATGGAGAGAAGTTTTTGAAACTAAGAGACAAAAATCGACATAGTGAAATAAGAAAAAAGACAAATATTATGGATGCTTTGACCCACTGTAAGAAATTAAAATGGAAATGGGCTGGCCACGTAACATGTCAAAATAAAGAGATGGGCTAGAAAAATCATTACATGGGCTGCCCCCCTCCCCCCACTCCCTGTTCAAGACAGAGTAAAGTGGAAAGAGATGGAGAAGGTCTATATTCGTCGAGAGGTCCTTAATAATTAGAAGAATTTTAAAAACTAGTGAAAAATAAATTCTTTAAAATGCAGTAAAATAAATAAACAATAATGTATCTTCCTATAAAAAAATGTACTCTATTAGTGTTAAGAAATTAAAAATGGCTTAATATTATTATTGTTATTATTCTTATAGGAGTCCATTAATACCAAGCCTATGTTGGTTTATTTTGGTCTCTGGTGCAGATTTTAGCTCAATAGCATGATATGTAATTCTTATGATGATATGATGATTGGTAATTATGATAGGTAATTATTCTATCGGAATAAGTATTATCACGCTAGTTCCTTTGCAGACTGCAGAATAATTCACACACACACACACATTCATGCAAGATCCCTCATGTGGAAAGCAAAGAGAAGGTCGATAAAATTTTCGATTCACCACGATTCACCAGTTCACCTGTTAGCAACTAGCAAGGTAAATGGTGATCCTCATTGTTGTTTTTTTATAAACCTAATAATAGAGTATCGCCTCATCCGAAACACGGTGGTGCTACCACATCACCAACAGACTCCGAGCTACCAAAAATATTTCATTTACACTAATTTTGCCCGACCCGAGAAAAGGATCCAAAATATAAGCTATTTGTTAATCCCAAAACCACGGTGTAGTTGTTAAATTGTGAATTGGAAAAGAACTTCCAGAGCAAACAATTCCAAAATTCAATTAAAATCTTGCACAATGGTGTGAATACGGGATATCAGCAGGTTAGTATTTATACTCGGATCAAAAGACAAAATCATACCCTATCTATTCTGATAATCTTTGCCACTCAGAAGATACTCTGAACAGATTTTGTTGTGTTGATTTTCCGTTTCAGATACCTAATATTATACTTATTGCTTAAGATGAAATATAATGACCACCAAAAATAAATTGTAACCATAAAATGCCTCACCAAAAAAATTAAATCTGTACCAAAAATAAGATACCTTAAATAACATCTATCTAGCTATTTAAGTCATGCCTGCACTTTAAAATGTATATAATACCCAAAATTAGTAAACAATCACCAAATAATAAGCAAATTTTTGTGTTATTACTACCCGGTACCCAAATGTATCACTACTTTTTTTTTTTTTATAGAAGAGGGGGCAAACGAGCAGGAGGTGCACCTGATGGTAAGTGATCACCGCCGCCCATGGACATCCACAATACCAGAGGTCTTGCAGTTGCGTTGCCGGCCTTTTAAGAATGAGTAAGCTCTTTTCTTGAAGGCCCCCAAGTCGTAACCGTTTGGAAACACCCCTGCCGGTAATTGGTTCCACAACAAAGTAGTGCGAGGCAAAAAGTGTCGAGAGAAACGCACAGTTGTGGATTTCCAGACATCGAGATGGTGAAGATGGAATTTCAAATTTTGACACGATGTCCGATGATGGAATTCGGCGGCAGGAATTAATCCAAATAACTCGTCGGAACACTCTCCATGAAAGATACGATAGAAGACACAGAGTGAGCCAACATCTCTGCGCAATGCCAAAGAGTCGAGCCGTTTCGAAATAGCCAGGTCGTCAACGATTCTAACCGCTCTACGCTGAATGCGATCAAGAGGAAGGAGCTGGTACTGAGGAGCTCCGGCCCAGAGATGAGAACAGTACTCTATGTGGGGCCGAATTTGAGCCTTATAAAGTTGAAGGCGATGGGCCGGCAAGAAGTACTGCCTCGCTCTGCTGAGCACACCGAGCTTTTTGGAGGCTAGTTTAGCCTTACCTTCCAAGTGACCGCGAAACTGAACGTAATTCGATACTTTTGCTTTAAAATGTACTACCTGTCTGTTTAAAATGCGATTTCATGATTTTTGGAGACTGATTCTTCATTATGATTTTAAAATAATTATAATTAAACAAAGAGAACTGACTATTAAAGTTTTTGAAGATTGATCCTTCATTAAGATTTTAAAATTACAAGAAAAGACTTCCTTATTAAGTTTTAGGTTCATTTTTAAATAACATGTTGACTGTTGTATTTATTAATAATTTGAAAAAGATTTAATAAATACTTGAATAATAATAATGTTTTAGTAGCCATTATTTTATTTAAAGCTCTAAGGTCAGACTTTAGTAGACATTTTCGGTACCATAAGTTAAACTTTAGAAAATCATTTATAATTTTTGAGAAAACAATTATTTATCTACATTAAATGTAGATTTTGTTTTCTTTTGTAGGATAAAAAAATATGTCACATACTTGGATAAATTTTCAATTATAATGCGGTGATATTTTGGTGATTGTTTACTATATCCGGGATGTTCAGCAATTACTTTGGAAATACAGATTTATTTTGGATATAAGTTAGCAGGCTATAAATTTATTGGTTACAATTCCATAATGAAAGGAGGATTAAATTCTGGTAATTACTATTTTTAGCAGTTTATAGTGATATTTTTGGCATTTTATTTAATTATATCTAGTGATTGTTTAAACATAAGCCTATTACTATTATGCTAAGCAATTATGTTAACATTTTAAGTAACTGGCACTTGCTGAATGTCCGTTGGCAAGAGTGCATTTCATAATGTATTTCAAACCAAGTTTCAAGGGAGTTCAAGTTTCTACTTAAGTGCACATACACAAACTAATAAATAGCTTCAACTGTCCTCCCAAATAGTAAAAAAAAACTTAAAACTCAGAGTAAACTCATTTCTATTGCATAAAATGATTCACTATAATATGCCTGAAGAAGTAGTCATAAAAACAAATAAATAAAGCTTTTTTTATTTTAAAGTAAGAAAACACTTCCACTTAAAAAATATAATATTTTTATTTTTGGCAGGGTTTCATTCTTGGCAGGCCTATTTTGTATAAGTACATTATATGATTTATTATAGAACAGTCACGGAAATATACGCACTGTATATACGCTGTAATATATTTATTTTAAGGCAATACACATTTTAATCTATGTTTTAAGTTTATTGTTTTTAAATATTTACTTAGGTTGACCTTTCTAAAACAGATGATCGATTGGCATTTTACTTTTCAATTTTTCAATTTGGCATGGATAATCACTATATACAGCCAACGTATTATAAATAAAGTGTTTTTAAATAACCCATAGTTATGTTCTATTGACTAGAAATTCAATAATTACTTCGAATTTGATCATAGAAAATAAAAAAGTCTTCGTTTTAAAATAAAATAATCATTCATGTATTAATTCATAGTAATGGTAGATTTTAGGAAGCAACAGAATAGTGTCATTGAGATGCTATTACAATCCAATTGTGACACTATTACGATTATGGTTAACATTTAGCAGAATACCAAATTTGTCACAATCATAATCGCGTTGTAATAGCCTGGCAGTTGAATCGTAATTTTATTTAAATAGCAGACTTGGCCCCCAGATCTGTGGTCCTCCTGTTTTAAAAATGGTTCGATCGCATGAAAAAATGTTTAAAATGTAAAGGAGATTATTTTGAAAAGCAATAAACATAATATTTTGGTTATAACATGTTGTTTTTTAAGTTACGCAAAACTTATAATGTGACCTACGTACTACCTAGTAATATTGTTAGAAAAGTATTTTTATGACATCTTTTAATGTATGGACTTTATTTATAATTATCTAACTTAAAAAAATCCAGCGTATTTTCACCCAAACATTATATTCGCGTTAAAGTCGTCGTCAGGCTTTGGTCTAGGAGGGCGCAAAAAACTAAAACCAAAATAATTAAAAAGAACATGCTTCTAAGACTATTTTTTATTTAGTACTAACAAGAATATTTCTTTAAAATATCCTTGATTTATTAAAAACACGATTTTTATAATTATCAATGTTATGTACACAGAAGAAATATAAAGGTTATCTACATACTTTACACCATATTTTCTGGTCTACCTGTAATATAGTACGGTCTACCTATAATACGTAGCAACTCAAGATCCACCACCACTTCCACCACCACCACTTGCGCCACCACTTCGTTCATAAGGTCTAATATTGATAGAAATCAATTTTTATTTATGGTAACTTTCCTGTAAAAGAGTTTTCAAGAAAAAAAAGGTATTAGTATTAAAATGAAAGTTGATCTTATAAAGGAAAACACGTTTTTAACATTTCACTAAAGTAAATAGTTTTTTTTTCTAAAAAGTTCCTGGTTTCACATCGATTTTTGAAATCAAAAAAATGTTTTATTCAGTTAACCTTCAAAATTTTATGAATTAATAAACTCAGCGAATAAATTTTTCAAATTTTTCTCTCAGAGAAACCCTCGGGGTTCGATTCCCGAGTCAGACAAATCAAAAATGTGTTTTTTTTTTAATTTTCTAATAAAAACAACGTTGCCCGGGATTTAAAAAAGATTCCGGTTGGTGATAGGCTGGTAGGTGACCAGCCACGTTGTGGGATCACAGATCACGTTGTGGGACTTAAGTATCTTCGACTAATCGTGAATGCACACGTTGCACCTCTGCCTAACTCTTCGGGGATACGGACATGAATATAACTTTTTTTTAGCTTTTTACGCTCGGGCTAAGATTGGAAATTGATATCAATACAATATTAATCAATTAATACACTTGTACTGTTTCACAATAATAATATTGTGAAAAATCTGTGAACGGTTGACCTTGCAGGCCATCCCTGAAACTGCCCGCTAAATTAAGGTATTTTAAGCTTAAAAGAGTAAAAACTAAACGCATAGATTTTTTCAGTTTTGAGAAATATTGAAATGTCTCAATTGCTAAGTCACAAAAAACAGCAAGAAAACACTTACTTTACTTACTTACTTTACTTACTTACTTTACTTACTTACTTACTTACTTACTAAATCAGTAACTTTCTTATCTACATACGTAGCGGGAAGTTAAAAAGTACAAGTGTATTAAAATATTAATATTGTATTAAAATGGAGTGAATGAAACTGAATTAAAATTACCACGTTAAAGTTCAAACCTAATAGAGCGATATTTTTTCAGTAAAATGTACTACAAAAGGGCAAAGATCTTCGCCTACTGTAACTTTGTAGCATTTTAATTCGTAGTTTCAATGGCGTTAGTAGTAATAAAATTCTAATACAACAAGTATCTTCTAATTTTTTAATATTTATAAAATGGTATTTCAATAGTAGATCATATTTAGACATGAATTTAAACTACCACGCCAAAGCTCAAACCTAAATGTGCGATACTTTTTCAGCAAAATGTACCACTAAAGTGCATATAAAGTCGCCTAGTGTAGGGCACGCTTCGCTCGCCCTAATAAAAAAATTATATTTCAATTGGCTTCATTTATTGGGACTCATGTCCGAACCAAATCACATAATCAATAGTCGTTCTTCGTAGAAAACTAGTTATTTTGCAATTTTTTTTAAGTATATCTTTGCGATATGACTGGGCTGGGCAAAAAAAAGGTCCTCTGGAGTAGTTTAGCGGTTATTCTTATCATAACATTATTTGAAGTAGCAAAAACGCAAAGCCGTCGAGTTAGGGAGCAAAAAAAAGGTCCTCTGGAGTTGTTTTACAGTTATTCTTATCATAACATTATTTCAAACAGCAAAAACGCAAAGCCGTTGAGTTAGCGAGCAAAAAAAAAAGGTCCTCTAGAGTAGTTTTACAATTTTTAACAGTTATTATTATCATACATCCAAGTGGTTCAAATATTTTTAATAACATTAATATCTTATATGAAGTTATTGTTAATTTTTAACAGTATTTGCTAATATAAATAACAGTTGTTAATTGTTAAAAAAATTTAGTACGAAATTTAATATGTTAACCGTTAAATGATCCATGTTTACTGTGTATATAACTGTTAAAAGCGGCTGTTTTGTGTTGCCACGGATGGCAAGATTACGCGGGATTAGTCGTATCTGTGTAAGTCGGCTTACGGAAAATTCCAAAGTGGTGTTTATTGTTTACCCTTGTGATGGTCAAGTCTAAAAAATTAAGTGAATTTTCCTTTTCTAATTCTAATTTGAATTTTATTTTTAGATGCGTTTTATTAACTTATTCAAAAAAAAGTTTAGTTGTCTTTCCGTACCAGTCCAACACGTAATAATATCATCAATATACCGGAAATAATATATGTTGATGACCTATAATATTTAATTTTTCAAAGATGTTCATAAACAATTCTGCCATCAACGGACTTAAGGGAGAATCCATGGCTAGGCCCTCTTTCTGAATGTATATTTCTTCATTAAACTGAACTTCATTAAACAATGTTGCCTCATACATATTCTGGTCATTTCTACTACCTCATTTATTTCCCCTGGAATTAGACGTTTTTTTCAAGCATGTTTGACATTATATTTAGACATTCGTCTAAACGTAAATCTGCGAATAAACTTTCTACATCCAAGAATAACAGCTTGGCATGTTGAAGCAGAACTATGTCTTTGATACGATTGACCAATTGGAGGCTGTTTTTTAAACTATAGAGTGTTTTAAAGTTTGTTTTCTCTTTAATAATTGAATTTAATGATCTAGACAACTCGTATACTGGAGCTCTAATATACCAAACAACTGGGCGTTTTGGACAATCGTCTTTGTGATTTTTCAGCAGGCCGTATATCAATGGTGGGCGATGATTCATTTCAATCAATTTTAGTTGCGTTGATGTTGTCTGAAATAGATATCTTGAACTTTTTAATGTACTCCAGATTTCTTCCGAAAAATTCTTAGTAGGATCATACGGTAACCCGCAGAAATCTGCTCCTGAAATGACATCTTTAAGTTTACTATTATAATTATCGCGATCTAAAATAACAACCGTATTACCTGTACACACATCACTGATACGTTTTCCTTCCGACTTCCTACTTAATTTAAAAATTCATAATTTCTTCGCGCCGCTTGCGCTGAGCTAATCAGAGGCGCGAGCGCTCGTTATTGGCGGAGACGATGAAAAAATAGATATGGCCGTTCGAGCGTTCATCGCGTCGCTCACTTTCAACAAGAACTAAATTTAAAAACCAAAAAACAACCCCGCTAGTAACTAGCTGACGGGAAATCGCCACCTTAACCCGCGCCAATCGAGGAAAACTGAAAACAGGAAATCTCCCAGGACCTCGGACCCATCCAACCCGATGAGTGTGTTTCTTGTTCTTTCCTGCGTGAGTCCACGGGTTTCAAGGTACGACTGTAGCGGTCAATGCAGCAGCCACTATCGCAAGGATCATACATTACCTTTATCTGCTTTTGATACTACTAAATTACTCTCTTCTATTTTATTTTTCAAAGATTGTAGATAATTCTGCATTGAACTGCTGAAAAATTGATATATTTTTCATTTGATGGGCAACAACATTCTGTATTATAGTTATCTTTACTATTTTTATTTAGTACTATTGCCATCTCCGCGTCAACAGCCAATGCTATCAATGTTTTTTAGTCATGTTTGGAGGTGGGCTATACTCAAAACCCTTCTCCAAACATTTCAGACTGAGTAAAATGGACACGAGGATGAAAATTACGAGAATTTGTCATGAACTGGACAGTTTATGTTCACCCGTCATTCTCTCTACGTGTCCAAAACATCGGCGAATATTCTTACTAATTTTTAATCATGTATACATATTTCAGTCCTAATTTCTATTTTGCTCAGTTTACGAAGTTCGAACACGATCTTCAAGTTTTAAATCGCATATATTTATTTGCGATCTAAAGGTAACCGATTTCTAATATAATTGTTATACAAATATATTTTCTATTTAACTGATGTAAAATGAAGGATTCATTTCCCAAAGCACACGGGATACTTCCGGTATCTGAGCTGACTACTAGTAGCGGCGGGATAGAGCTCATACTCGCATTTTGCCTGAGTCGATTATTTACATATATCAGTTGTCAGAGATAAGCAGCAGGAAGTCGGCACCGCCCGCCCACCTAACAGATCGAAGATAATGTATTTCCACTCGTCGTTCTCCGTGAATTACGGCTTTATCCCATATCTCATTCGAATATGGTAAAAATATATTAGCTTTATCTTACCTCACCGGCCGTGCACAGAGCGGAGATCGCTAGTTTAATTCCAGCCAATGTAATAATTATTTTGAACTTCAAATCAAGAAAATGCCAATATAGGTCTAGTGGTCCGGTGTCGTAGTTGACCATCGTTGTTTTTTCAGTTAGCTGAAAAAAAAAAACGATGTCCGAGGTTGGATAAGTGCCTGGTTGGCGATAGGCTTGCCACCTTTCACATTGTGGGACTAAGTATCCGACATATCATGGAGCACTGGTTTTATCTCTGCTTTCTACTTCGGGGATACAAGCGTGACGGTACTTTTTTACCGTATAAGAGATAATGAAAAATCTTATTGCAATTATCTACTTCAATCCATCTGATATCCAAAAGATTATGGCTAAAAGTGAAAATGACTGAAAATTCCTTACTGATTTATTGCGTCATTTTTTCCAAACGAATATCAATATATCTGAAAGTCTTTCTACACGCACACCTCGATTTATTTCCTAAAACCGTTACACACGACGACAGTGACAATCAGATAGAGCGGTGTCATCAGAACCTTAATTTTATAATAACGTTATCAAGGATACTTGGAACAGGCCACGTTGCGATCGCATTATTTCGACTAATTTTTTTACTCCAATTTAATTTGGTATATTTTTGAAATGAAAACTTCGTTAGGCGCGTTGGGCATTTTTTGAGATGGGGAAACACGATCGAACATGTGACATTTACCGTAATTATGTTGTTTTTTTAATGTTTTTAACAAAATTAAAAAAAAAATTAAAATATATTTAATATTTATTTTCGCCGTGTTGGTCCCGGCCTCCTTTGAAGAATAGGCCAACTGCCGTTCTGCCAGGCAGGTCGTAAAAGGCTACCGATTGGCTATTGAGCCACTACCATCGTGGCTACTAGGTGGTAGAGTTCTTGTTTTTGTCTCGCCCGGGTCTGGTACCACCGCCTTACCTATTCCTGCCGCAATAGCGTCAGTGCTTGTCACTGTCGTGTTCCGGTTTATTATAATTTAGGAAGGTAGGAGAAGGTAAAGGGAAGGTGGGGGTTAGGTAATAGCGAGATAGGTGGGAGGTAGGAAGAAGGTAGCGGGAAGGTAAGGGGAAAGTAGCGGGAAGATAGGGGAAAGGTCGTGGGAAGGTGGGGGAAAGCTAGTGGAAAGGTAATGGATAGGTAGCGGGAAAGTAGTGGCAAGGTAGTGGCAAGGGAAGGTAGGGAGAAGATAGTGGGAAAGTAGAAGTGAGGTAGGGGAATATAGAGGAAGGTAGAAGAAAGGTAGGGGGAAGGAAGTTTCATTCGAAATAAATATAATGGTAATTTTTTCATGTTTTCCCTTCCATCGGCACTCCCAGAGTGCCACTGTTTTTTTATCATAATTATTTTTTGGCATTCTATTTCAATAGGCGTAAATATCATTGACGCTAATTTTTTAGCCCTAATTATGGTTCTAATTATTAGGTAATTTAATAATTGGAATTTGTGTTCTTGATGTTTTGAATTATTATTAAAACGGACTACTGTTATTCGATATATTGAAACAAAGGTTTTTAAGGATAAGAGAGGAACATTGAAATGTATTTATTAAAACATAATTCTGCCAAAAATTGTTGCCTAAAAATGCATATGAAGGCGTAAAATACATTTTATGCTTTAGAAAAATATGTTTAACAATTATAATGCTTGTAGTAATTATGCTTATAGAAATTGTGTCCTAAACATTTATGCCAAATTATTATTTTGCTTGATTCTTGTTAGGATAAATTAAAATATGCCATGTTAAATTGTGAGATATTATTTTATGCGAATAACTAGGAAATCGTCCATATTAGAGGACTATTACTGATCTGTTTAAAATATATAGATACAAATAAATATATAAGCGCTTAAGCAATTCATTTTTTAAAATTTAAAATTTTGGAAGTATTTATTTGGAAATTAACCACAATAAATATTTTAGAAACGTGACGTGTTAAATTTTTAAATATTTTTTAAAGGCTAGTGCACCTACAGTTTCAGAAAAAAAAACTTTTTTTAATTTACTGGCAAAAGCTTTATAAAATAATGTTATTTTTAAGTAGATCGAAGTTAATTTTATATTTTATTTTATTATCATTATATTTTACTATCATATTTTTTAAATTACTAGAACTAAAGTAATAACTCTGTGGTTGTACCCATGTATCTTCTTTTTTAAAAAAGGTCTTAACTAATTTCGTTAAACATGGCCTGCAAATATTGTACGAACAATGAAATAAAAGGTGAAATGTGTAATATAGAAAGTATGTGGTGCTCGGAAAAATAAATTGATGAGGTTTCTGAACAAAACATATTCCGTACGTAAAGTGTATTTAATATGGAGTATTATTATTAGTTTCAAACAAGCTTTGCTAAATGTAAATGCAAACTGACTGCCTTTTATACTAAATCAGCGCATCAGGAATCGCAAAGATGATTAAATAGCTCTAGCATGGCTCTGGCAATATAAACACACTCTAACGCAGTCATAATATTGCCAAGGAAGGCAATTTTTAATAACAACGAGAATCACTACTTGTATTATCACCCATGTGAAATAGATTCGTGTCAGTCAATTGAAAAATGTTACCAGTCAGTCTGATATACAGATATATAAACTAAGAATACAAACACATATCATGCATGTGCATTAATACATGATCAAATAAATATCGACATTACATAATGACGTATGCATAATATTATATGAAAATTTATTCTTTTAATATCCGAATGTGGTGCTATCTAATGTTTTAATAATAATGTGCACTAAACAAATGTCACAATAATGCAATAAATTGTATATAAGAAATGCATGATAAAATATGTTTATCGTGTATTTTTTACTTATTCATATAGAGTGACTGATACATCTGACATCCCCTCCCGACTATCACTGTCTTCATGTGTGGCAACAGGGGCTGGGGAATACCGTATCTATTGTGACAGTCAACACTTTTCTATGAGAGCCATCAACTTGTTTGCTATCTTATATTATAAAAAATACATTACTTTCGCATCACAGATTGGCTAGTGTGTATCTTCTTGCAGGAACGTTTTCATGTTATGATACTTATTTATTTTTTAACGTGGGATTTAACTGCATTGATAAAAAAAAATACATATAACAACGATTTTTATCATATATTATTATCATAGTAATCAACAAACATGCACATTTAAAGTAAGTGTGGTTAAGAAACATGTAGCCATGTCATGAGTTCGATTCGTAAATTTTATGTAGATTTTACCCTTTATATAAATATAAATTTTGAGTTTTCGGGGTAATGAAACTAATGTTTTTGTTCTTTCGTACTTCAAGGGAATAAATTTCATAAAAGTAACTGTCTGTAGAGTTTAATCTAATTACCTCGTTCTGTTTAATTTAGTACCGACACGAACGTGCGGAGTGCTAATGTCGTTTGAGTTAATTCGGAGTTTAAATATAATATAATGAGAACGGGACTCTGCTCCGACTCTTTGATAAAATTTGTGGCTTCTACAGAACAACTTCCTTGAAACGTGTGAGAAAACTCGTGGATAGAATTAAGTTCTAATGTCAAATGATACTATCTGATATATATTTTTGACATCATAATTACTATTACAAAATTATATTATGGGATTTAACGATAAATGTGCAATCAATAAAGAGATACAATTGTTGTAATATGAGCTGTACTCCTGTTATCTCACAAAAATTGATAAGTAATAATTTACAACGTTGTTCAAACACGTTAAGTGTTTTTAATTAAAATGTTTAAACATGTATGAATTTACGTACTTTGTGCTAGACATTTATTCTTCAAAAGAGGCCTGCAACAAGGCAAAAGCATTTTTGTAATGCAGATGTATGTCCACCAGAGATCACCTTCGATCTTGTTTAATTTCTCAGTTATAAATTCATTTTCACACCGTTCAAAACATTTGCTGCACACTGACACGTTCGGTTACATCCGCTTTTTTTATGTAATATAGTAGCGCGATCCGATATAAGGAATCATAATAATTGTTTGCGATTTATGCTGACTGGCAAAATAATATGGCGTCACCTGACGAGATGGATGGTGTTTTGGGAACTTTAACTGGTGTATATTTTTGTCATATACTTGATAACTTGCGTTCCGGCCGTCCTGTTCTCTCCCTAAAGTAATTAGATTTCATTTCATTAGAATTCGTTCATTGGCCGCCGTAACTTGTACATTAGCTTATGAATTATGAATCACAATCGCGCTGAGCTCCGCCTATTCGCTAATGAACGCGCTTGTTTGCTTCCGGCTCCATCCGCCGGCTCTCGGCTTCGTTAGGGCGGTTGTGCGGTGAACGTCTAACTTACTAAAGGTATCTGCATTCAAAATAACTAAATCTATTATGTAGCGTTACTCTGGGATGTCAGTGGGCCGTATTTGAAACAAGAGTACAACATAGCGTACGTCAAAATTCCGTTTTGGCCCGACGTGACCCCACATATTTATTCTATAAAATATTATCACATTGAAAACTGATATTTTCGGTCATAGAGTTTGTAGTATGGAGCTTTAAGTACAAAGCGGATATACACCATTATGATTGTGAATGTTTTTCTTCTTTCACGGTTCTTTTAATATGGATTTTTTTTGTAAGCTCTGTTCCCACAGCTCTGTTTTTGTAGGCACTGGTCCTTTTCTTTTTCTATGAGCTCAAGAATTCTTATATGATTAAAAGTGGACTATATCTTGATTATTGTAGTGTAATGCGTTACGCATTGTAGGCAGGTAGCTCGACAGTTCGTGTTTGATGATTATTTTGAAAGTTAAGATTTAAACTGCTCATTTCTGATGTAATGGCATCGTTGCCGCTAATGCCGTATATCGATTCGACTACCGGATCGGAAACGCGGCCACACACTGAGAAGATTTGGCGGAAGAAACTCAGCGGGCTTGTCTTTTTTTCATATCATCTATTTTTTTACAATATCACAATATTACAAAAAATATATATGAGATCGGCATGAGGAGCAATTAATCCCAGGCTTTTTTGTCTTCTAAATAATCTGAGATTTTATAATATCCTTTTTTTTATACAGTTTTTTTTTAACACACTTTTTAAATTTATTGACGGGTAGATCTCTTATAGGTTCGGGAAGTTTATTGTAAAAGCGTATACATTGCCGCATAAAAGAGTTACTTATTCTGTGGAGACGATATGCATGCACAACAAGATTGTTTTGTTCCTTGTTTTTAGTGAGTACCATTTTTTTAAACAAGCAAATATTTTTACGAACGTACATCAAGTTCTCAAATATATATAACAGAATATTGATTTAAAATGGAATGAAAAAATCTATAGAAAATGGGCGGCGCGGTATGTTCTGAAACCGCTGGGAAACGTGTTAATTTTCGGATAAATAAATATAGGACATCAGCTGAAAACCAAAATTTAGTTCATTTTTTTTGTATTTAAAATTAAATATCACCATATAAAAATCATGTGGAAGATTAGAAATATTATTAACAAATTATTTCTTAGGTAAAGATTTTTTAGCCTATTTTCGGAATTTTATATGATCGAGTAAAGTACATTCTATCACGTAATAAGTTAGCATATTCTTTAGATAATATTTTCAGGTATATTGTGTAATTTTTATAGAATTGTTATTTAACAATCAATAAAGAAATGTGATTTAGCAAACCAGTTTTTTCCAGTTTGTCCGGATGCCTCGCCTTATGGCCCCACCACAAGGATAGCAACGCTCCATTAACATCTTTTGTGTCTATAGGCAATGGTTGTCTCTTCCCAACAGGAGAGCCATCTATTTATACATCTTATGATATTAAAAAGCAATAGCGCAAACCTAAAACACACACTTTTGTGCTGTAGCGGCTGCCTCGCTGTTTTAATCCCGCCTAGTGTCATTTTACAATATTATATTTTTTTGTTGATAGTTACAATTTAGTAACTAACAACAAAAAAATTAACATTTCTTTTTTACTTACCCTGCCCTTAAGATATTAAAAACGTATTAGGAACAAAATAAATTTGAACATTGAAATGAAGGGAACACCCACAAATCTAATTCCAAATTCTAATCAGATTACTTGAGTTAACATCGTTCCGCGTGGTTACCAAGCTGCAAACATGACTCCGTACATTTCCATGTTTAGATCTTTTTTTAATCTGTAACTTATTAGTGATTACACTAACAATTTCATAAATAAGAAACCACACGAAGCAGAATTATTATCAAATGTTATGAAAAAATTGATTCCGATTCGTCATGATCCCAATTTGTCATCAAGAAAAAACATGTCCCAATTCGTCACAGCTTTAAAAATATATAAATTTATAGTCCCAATTTATTGTCAGTAATTTGTTTAAGTGAAGGTACAGTCAAGAACATCACAATACGTACAAACTATATATCATCAAAAAACATCCTGTAAAAAAACCAAGTCTCGCAGCTCAGTTTTTCTACCGTAAAAAGTTGTGAGATCCATGTAATACCAAGTCGGTTAATTTATTTAGTCCCTACTTAAGGGATCTTCTGTCTTAAGTTATTACGTAAGTTGTTATCATATCAATGTTAAAAATCTTTTACGTTTTAAATAAATAGATCGACTTGGCCATCGCATGATTAGACTTTTTCCTACTTTTTTCCTTTTTGGTACCTTTTACTTCTAGAATATCAATAACGATTTTTCTTAAAGCCTCTGTATTATGATTTTTTCTTATTTTTGTAGGTAGTCTTCCTCTTTTTCTTTTCCTGTATTACTTCTTGAGCTTTAGCTACAGTTTTTCTTAAAGTCCACTCCCTGTCTTGATGTGTTTTTCTCGGAGGCTTTGATGTTACAGTTTTTGACAAGTCTGAACGATAAATACTTCTTAATCTGTTGCATTCACAAATTAAGGATTCCTGAGCTTTAATACTTCCAAAGTCGACATTAATTAGATGTAAACCGCCCAGACTTGTAACTCTCGAAAGTGCCACGTAAGCTTGACCGGATGTGAACACTGCGGAACCTATATCCATCAGCGCATTACCAAGCACCTTCGGCTAATCGTGGGTGCAATTGTTGTATCTCTGCTTACCTCTTCGGGGATATGGGCGCGAAAATAATTAGTCATATACGTTAACATTCCGTACGTATTTAAAATAAGCCTGAAAAAACTAGAAATACATCTAAGAAACATTAAAAAATCTACGTACCCTTGTCCTATTACGGTAAACGGTTAGCATCCACCACCCCCTTAGCGCCATTTTATTTATAACTTTGTGGCGGTACACACTTCTGTAATACTTGTAAGCAGTATGTTATAAATATATAGCCACGGCCGTAACTACTTCCACGTCCATCGTGAGTGTTTCGCACGACAGCAATGAGCCGTTGGCCATTGTGTGAACACAAGTGATCGTGGCCTACAGTGGTGCATTGCAAAGCATGGGCTATTACAAACCTATGTGTACTGGGGCCATAAGATAAGTGTACCTGGAGGGTATTCACCTTTTGCGTACCTCGCTTGCGTCCCTAGCGCGAGCAATATTTCGGACCACACTCGTCATCCCTGGAGTAACATTGTTCTGTGCACTCGTCAACTGGCACTCGAAGGTTTTTTATTAATAGTATCATTTCAATCATTTTATTAATATCATCACTCATCATTTTATTAATAGTATAGCGGATTTGATTACTAGTGTTCTTTCTTTCATGGTAATTGGTAATTTCGAGTTATTTATTTGCACCTTTTTTTCGTCATATTTTCCTAGTGGAATGTTGTACAGTTTCATGGGCTGAACGCACTCATATATCTAGGTACCTATCTACAACTATTATTCCATTATACGACTACAATGATTCATTAACTGCAAATAACTTTGTATAATCCTATACATTTATATAGGATTACAAAGTTTTTCGCGCTGTTGGTGTATCTAGAAAACTGGCCAGAAATTTTGAAATTTTTAGGTTTTCCCTTGATTTAGACAATAAATAATAATTATATTCTGAATTTGAAGGTCCTATGTCTGTTAGAAGTGCCTTAGACTTTTGATGATCGGTCAGTCAGTCAGTGACAAAATTAAGAAAGTTTGACAAGTTACAATTCTTAAACTACTGGTTCAAATTGAATGAAATTTTAAATATACCGTGTTTACACAATGCCTAATTAGTAACTGAAAATTCAGACTTCTTGTTTTATCCACAACGAAGTTATAGGGGGTCGAAAACGGCCTGAATTGCTTCGAGAAAAGGATGGCAAGTAACGGCCGTGCCGCTTTATTGCTCGACTTGGCGGGGGCACTGCCGTGCCCCCAAATTCCAATAGGTTTGAGTGAAAAAGCAATTTTTGTCAATAATAAAGCATAGGATATAATGAAGACTCTAATATAAGTGCTTAAGATTTTACATATTGATATTTTAGATTTATGACCCTTAACTATTCAAAAAATATCAGTTAATAAACAATACAATATGAGATTAAGACTTTTCTGTTTCTGTCAAATTTTGTCGCGTTTCTTATTGCAGCCGCTACAACCTTAGTAATTATTACTATCATGTTCTGGCTTACCAGGAAAGATTCCTTGTAAATCTGCAAATGACTGGTAACAACACAGTTTGAAAAATAGGAAAGTAGCAGCAACACGACGACGCAGAACTAAATATTGAATATTATTACAAGATAATATAAAAATATTTGTTTAAAAAAACTCACTAAATTCATGAAGTGGATGCACCGAATCTCGGGAATGAGGTCTGTAATGCTCGCTGAGTGTCATTTTGCATTAACACATAATTATGATAGTAACTATTATGTATCTGTCGTCCTGAGTACAGTTTTCCCGATATCTTAATTTGGTCAACCAAATTAAAAGTGATCGGGAAAAACTGGCACTAAAATATATTTTTTTAAATTAAATTTTGAATTTTTTATATTATTTTTTTATTACATAAATCGACCCTATTACCAATTCGAAACAGTCTCTGAAAATTTGGCCAGATGTTTAAAAGTTACCCTGTATTACATTATTAATCTAGTTGTATTAAAGTAAAAAAAATATGACAGGTAACGTTCCTGAAAATGAAAACAGGGCATACACTATTGACCAGACAAAGTCAGGTGATATTTGCAGTTTATATCTGTTACCAAAAGTCACTCGTAAGTAATATTTTATTTATATTTTTTTCCGTTCAATGTAATTAGTTATTGTGATTATTGTTATTAATAATGATTTTAAAGCAATTACAAAAGTATATGATTATATATAATCTTTGATTGTGTGAATATTTTACTTGTTTTCTATAGGTGTATACCATGATGATTAAAACTTATCGAGTTATTTCCATCTTTTATTAAATATAATTAATATTTTGTAGCTATCTGTAATCTACAACCAAATTTAAGATGACGAATTGGGACATCATCGTTATCGACTCTTATGAAATATTCCGATCGAACATAATTCTTTTACGTTACTTGATGGCAGAATTCTGCGACGTCTCGCCAGTGTTTTCTGTTATCGGCTTTCCTTTTTCTGCTTTAGTAGTAAACTGTTTTTGAGACGAGGACGTAATAATAAACAAAACGCAAACATTTACCATCTACTTTACTCTTCAAACCGGAATACGATAATAAAACATATTGACGCTATTTTAGCAGGAAAAAATATGGTGTTGGTACTAAAGCCTGGGTGAAACCTATTATTTATTTATTAAATTAATTTTGATATTGGCATGTTTGCTATTTCCAAACTGTCTTGTAGAAAAGCATATGATCTATTCTTCAAAAGGGGCCGGAACAATACGCCGTGCCTGTTCCCGTTCGTGACCCACCTTGCGGGGTGAGCGAAGTGAACCAAATGTAAGTAGACGCTTTGGTTAGCCATCTTTTATAAGTTCGTTAATTGATGAGATGGATTATGTTCTACGCTACCGTATTTATCCTATCTGAATATTGAATATTGCTTGAAGCAAGGAATTTCAGGCAGATAGCTTTACCACGTTCCATGCTGTTACTGAGATGCCCATTTTTGAGTATTAATCCACAAAAAACCAATAACACATTTTGCTAACTATGAAAACGAAATCGGGACCTCACTAAGTCTATAGATATCAACAAATCTATATAATCGTGTAAATCAGTATAATCAAAGCTGAATAGTAAAGAAACATAAAGTTCACAGGCCAATTAATTAACGAACGTACAAGTGAAACAAAATATCAGGGAAACCGAAGCTTAGCGGAAATTAAATACTACATGGAGGAGTAATTGGTTGGCGAATGCAATTCTGCAGTCGACTTATCGATAGCTTGGAGATTAAATGGTAGATCGGGGGCGCCTGTGCCCCGCGCTGGGCGCCACGCAATCCACTTTGTAATTAAAATGTTAAGTCGATTTTATCCAGATGGGAAGTGTGTGTGTTTTTAATTTTATACTGTTGGCTGCCGCGAATGCATTTTTAAATTATTTGTATTTGTTTTTCTCTGTAATGTTCATATTATGATTGTGACATATTGTTTAATGTAAATCTTGGGTTGGAGAAATATATTGGAACAGAACTTTTTAATTGATCTCTACGGTAACTGAATGTACTCATTTCTCCTGAACCAATTGCCTTTTTGCCAGGCTCCGTATAAAACGTGATCGAAGGCCAACCGCATTACCTCTATTATAACTAGTTACTATGTGTGACAGAGTTTTACAATGATTCGTCCGGATATTCTACCATCGACAGATCTATTCCTGTATCATGTATGTACTTATGAACATCAGAGAACTTATACAAAGTAACTTCGCTTCGTAGTGAAAATATATCTAAACTCATCATCGTCGCAGAGTTAACGAAAACAATTTCCTGGCCAATGTGAAACTATTGCCGCGGTCGTTGTGTCAAATTGTTTTTTCGTTAAGAAAAAGAAATAAAGCCAATGTGACCAACCGAAACCTAGACAATGAAATTATGTGTTCAAACAATTCGTTACTTTATGCTTTCGTCACAAATTACAGTGTCTACCAACTTGCAATAAAGATGACGATTGATCACGTGATTCAACGCGGCTTATGTCAATCCGATACATTTTATTCTTTTCTAATCTCATTATCGTCTTTATATTCTTACTTTGTCTAAACCTGTGTGTCGTCACTTACGTTATATTTACATCTTCATATACATCAATGCTCAATACTTATGTTGCGCGGCTTTGAGGTTATAATGCCACGTAAATAAAAAACACTACGAGTATTACCTTCGGACATACATATGCACATATTTGGGTATCTGTGGACTAGTAGTGTGTAGTTCGCGAATGAATCCTTCAAATGGACTACTTCAGTTGCGTTTAGTTCATCCTTCACTAGTTCAGTTTCAATTTATCTATATCTCTAGTTCGCGTAGTTCACCGCGAACGAAACGATTACGAGAGTCGAAGATTGCCGATCACGCGCCGATGGGACTGATATAGCAGACACAATCTCGTCCCGGCTGAACTTGATACCGGTTAACTATCTCACTCGCACTTTATTGTACAATGTACATATACAGGTAGTTACGAAGAGCGATGAAATGAATTCTTTAATTATAAGCGTTCATTGCTTATTACGCATGAAGGTAGTTTTGATCTTCAATTAGTACAAACGCAATGCATAAGATGTCATAATGTTTGTTTGAATTTATCTAAAATCAAAAATTACAGAGAAAAATAAAAGTTTAGAAAAGTCAGCTTAAAGTTAAGGCCATAGGAGACATTTTGCTGTATTCGGCAATTATAAACACTAATTTTAGTAAGAACTTAAATCTTTCATTAGTAAAAGTATCTAATAGTACAAATAAAAAAATATACTTTATTTTAAAATTGTTTTACTATCGCTTCAACGTTTATCTCGTTCGCAGAAATCATAAGATTCATTACACACTACTTAGTTCGATTAACAAATGAGGAAAATCAATGTACTGAGAAATGATAGAGACTCAAGCCATTGGACTAGATGAACTACTGAACTAAAAGAGTGATATACTTCGCAGTGATCAAAAGATATGTTCATATCTTTTCAATTCAGTGACACATTCTGCGCACCTCTACTGTAGACGATAAATTGCCTGTTATAACCACGACAGATGACTTCATGTTTGATTTTTGTAGTAACACAATTTAGTCTTCGGCATTTACTTTACACATTATGTGTACAATATTTACTTGTTCGTCACTATGATAATCGGATTACTTATAAAAATCCTATCCTCTTTTAACCGATATTATGAGAAATTTATTAGTTAACTAATTTACTGGATGTTAAACGTTTGAGTAGCTGTCAAAGTCTTACCGGTTATTTATGACTTTGATCATCATTAAATACATTAGGAAATAAATAAAATAATGTGATATTTTTTTTTTGACATGACTGGGACCATTCAAATTTAAAAATCATAAAGTTGAAATTAGTTTAAAATACTGAAATCATGTTTTAATAACTAATAACAAAAACGGGACACATTTTCTAACAAATAACAATTTAAAAAAATTTATTATGGCTTATTTTTAAATTATTACTTATTTAAAAAAAATTGACTTATTTTATTATAACAAATTATGACTTTTATAGGCAAATTTTTGATACCTTGTTTACATCCTTCGTTACATCGTTGTAATTTTCGTAGGGATCTCTTATTTAAAAAATACACCATATATTACTCGCTGATAACGAAGTTTTATATTGGTGAAAGAATTTTTAAAATCGGTTTGGTGGGTGCAAGCGTAGGTGTTTGTAAGAAAACATCAACATTTGTTTAAAACAAATGCTGAAGTACTGGGTAACACATATTTTAGAAATATTGAGAAACTGCATGTGCCCAGCCAAAGAAAAAAAAAGTTATTTTGAAAGAAATGCCATTTGTATGGCAAATAATCTATCAGGAATATATACAATCATATTCCTGTTAGTTTTAAATTCTTACCTCTTACAAAATTCCCCAAAGAACTATTGATTGTCTAGTAGTAAATCTTATTTTAATGTAATGTGTAATTTTTTGATGATAAAATTAAATATTAATTTAATAATAATACTTTTATTGTATATTTATAAAAAAACGTTGTAATTAATAAATTTACTAACTAAATATTACTAACTAATATGAATTAGAAATTATTCTTGTTAAATTACTTATAAGTAAGTATGTAGATTTATAAAATTGTATATCAAAAAATGTAATTTATCCACCATATACGGTAGAACATGTTGATAAATATACAATAAATTGTACAACTTGTAACACCCATATTGTGACAAATTATGTGTTATCTTTCTTCCGTCTTTAAACGTTGAAAAATTACATTATTTTAATTAAACAAAAAAGTTTGGGAAATATTATGTGTCTACATTTACAGCTTATACCACCAGGCATGCCGTCGCTTCTAAGGCTAATAGACTAGGAGATAATTTAGGCCTTATTAAAAGAAAAAAAAATAGTTGGCTGTAGTGGTACCGCCCTGGTATTCCGTATATAATATAATAATCAATAGTCACTTGAGTTATTGGAAATAGAAACAATAAACTTGTCAGAAACATGTTTGATTAAATAGATATAATAGGTTGATTCAGTAAGCTCAAGCTATCTTACAAATAAGATATCTGAATCTGTGGGATGTTGATTTTTGTCACAATAACTGTCTCTAAACATCTACAATAAGTGTTCCTAATGCTAATCTCGAGTGCAGAGCCGAGTATAATTAATGATTAAACGAACTTACCTGAAGTGAAGTTCTATCACAATTATACGAATTGCTCTGTACGAAGAGATTAGCAACCCATCCACCCTTAATACCCATGGTTATTGTTTCTTGAAAAATCAACTTAAGGTCTGACTCTAAACTAAATAAAGACGCGCAGGAGAACTACGTATTACGTAACACGATGGTGATAACGGTTAGAATAAATGATATCAGTCCAAAAAAAATAATCTCAAATTACAGTGCAGTTGGCGGGACCGTGTGTGTTCTACAATAAGTGTTCCGAGTATGTACAGAGCCGAGTATAATTGTTTTTTTATCACACATGTAAGTTCTACGTACGCAATGAAAATGGAATTAAGTCGAAAAGATTTTAGAGCGATGATTTTTTATGATTTCAAAAGTTCTCTTTCTCCGTAAGACTGTGCCGCTCGTCTTCAAAATGCTTTTGGGAGAGAAGCGCCTTGTTTGAGCACCGTGAGGCGATGGTTTGCTGAATTTGAGAGAGGTCGAGTTTCTTTACATGACGAATTTCGTGAAGAGCGGCCTTCAACTGCCGTCAACGAAAATAATGTGGCTACTGTTAAGCGGTTTATTGAAGAAAACTCCCGGATTACCTATTAGACAATTCGAGGACTATTGGGGACATGAGCTAAATTCAGAAAATTTTACACGAAGAATTGAAAGTTCGGAAACTTTGTTGTCGTTGGATCCCTCTCTTCGTACAGAGCCATTCGCATAATTATGACAGAACTTCACTTCAGGTAAGTTCGTTTAATCATTAATTGACAAATCATTTCCTGCCAATTGTTTTTTTTTATTACTAAGAAGCTTACAAAGTTTTAAAAATATAACATTCGAAATTCAAATAGTTCCGACTAGTTAGAAGTGCAAAATTTTTAGTGTGCCCCATGTAATTTTAAAATATTTTCATACTACAATATGATTGTAGAATATTGGAAACTTAATCAAATTTTAATAACTTGTAACTCCCATCTTCTGGCAAACAAATAATTTCTTTCTTTCTTTCTAGAAAAAAAATCACTTTCGAATGTATAATAATACTCAGGATATACACGTAAGTATACAAATAAATAATAGTCAGGATATTCTATGTTACTTTATGACAAACAAAATATCATGGCCACGTACAATATAAAACAATATACGTAATACATACTATGTATACGTACTATGTGTACGTATACATTGTTTGTGGCGTACGTTACGCCAATGTATGTGAGCGCCGCTGGCCCGGCCGCTGAGATAGCCGCTGCCAGGTAACCTGGCTAATCCGTTTTGCCCGCGTCGCGCATGTCGCTTTATTTCATTAAGAAAGCACGTCCAACCCACTCCACCCTTTCTTTGTTATCTTTTGCCACCCCACATTCTGTTTGTCTTACAACAGGTCGAAAAAGAAACGCATGAATTGTAAATTAATATGAGCTAACAAAATGACGACATAAAACATAGAATGGTAAATTTGTTACCTCACACGTGTTGTAATATGCACTGGCTGGATTGAAATAACCCTTAATCCTAAAAACTTAGCAGTTGTCTTTAAATATTTTCTCTAAATAATATCTTTCCATTTTTATAATCTCAACGGTTGTTGCTTTTCAAGCGCATGTAGATATAATCAATATAAGTTAAGCCCGTCTACTTTTAATCAAGAGAGTTCTAAGATCTTTACTTAGTACGTAGACAATAAAACATGATATAGCGTCAAATTAAACTATCAGAAATATAACGACTTATGGCACATTCGCCGTGTTGGTTTCCGTCCCTTTGAAGAATAGTCTATCTTCTATTCTGCCAGGCAGTTCGCAAAAGGCTTATAGAAATAAATAATTTTAGTTAGTGGAAATAAATAATTTTGTTCCCCTTTAAATTAACTGTAGTTGCTTACAAAATAATGTCAGAATAATAAATGTCAAATAAAGTCAACTAAATTACAAATGAATTATTTTACAAAATCAACTATTTGTGTGGTCATTACTAATGATGAAAGGAATCAAGCAACTTGTAGAGCATTTATCGATACTAAATTTTGTATTCGGTGAACTTTGAATTAAAATTGAGCAACATCATCGATTTTGTGCTCAATTGATTTGTTCTTATAAGGATGTTGAAACAGAATGAGTTAGTGTCTGATAATAAGACTGAAAGAAGTCCGTGAGATGTCCCAACCTAATCCAGACAAACTCATCGAGTATACGCTGATTCGGTTCGTTTTGACATATTTTTTGGTACAGGTTTTTTAGGATCTAATGACGTAAATGATTTTCGAGTTATTTGTTCTGATTTGACAAATTATCTGGTCTAGATGATTTCCAGATTCTTATATATGGTTCTCAAGTATAGAGAATCATATCATAAGCCACTCATTGCCCGCAAAGAAGGCTTCAATTGAGACCACCTTCAGACACTCTTTTCTGGTTTGAGTCGCCAATGTTTGGAACAAACTGCCTAAGTATATTTTTCCTGACAAATACCTATAGTCTTAGAACCTTTAAGAGTAGAGTGAATAAGTTTCTTTTGGATAGATAGACGTGTACCACCATTATCTTCATCGACACTTTCCTTCAGGTGAGATGAAAGACAAACGTTAATTCGAATTAAAAAAAACAACGTTAAATCATAATTTTCTTATTACGTCAGTCAATGCAATCCATGAGTAATTAGCTATTGTTACCTACGCCAGTACTCTCATTTATTCTTTCTTATAAAATTTATACTTTATTTTTTATTTAGATATTATATTTGCCGGCGTAGGGATGTGACGACCCCATCGCCCACCGGAGGGATGATTTTTGTTACAAAAATTATTCTGTCGGTGCAGTCAGTCGATTAGTGGTAGTGCCATGCTGTGCTTACAGCGGAATAGGCCGGCACGCCCGGGGAGATACCACTCTTTCACTTAACACCGACGTGAAGTAACAGCATAGCTGTTGCGTTTCGTCTGGTTTGTGATAGTCCCGGAGGCCTACTTTCCCCCTCCCCCGCATACATGAAAGCGCAATTTAAAGGTGTTTTACCCCAGGGGGGTACCACTTGCACTAGCGGTGGAGAATCCCCCTCTGGGCGTCCATGCTCTGGATTGCTTGAACAGCCAAATCATGGACGCTCAGGCTGCCCTGCGTACTCTGGGGGGGGCAAGATTGCGCTCATTAACCACACTGCACGAGGCAAACGAAGCAAGGAACTTAAGGCATCCCCCACCACGCTTGTCGTGGATTTTTGCAACATTAGGGGGCTTCACTCAAACCTTAACGCCGTCCATTACCACCTCGAGACGGCTAAGCCGGCCTTGCTTTTCTTGACCGAGACTCAGATATCTTCTCCGGCGGATACTTCCTACCTCGCCTGTCCGGGGTACAAATTGGAACATTCCTTTGTACCGCGGGCTGGTGTGTGCGTATACGCCAGAGAAGATATCTGCTACCGGCGCCTCGGCAGTCTTGAAGGTCGGGACCTATCCATCTTATGGTTACGCGTAGACTGCGACGACCATCCCCGCATCTACGCGTGCCTATACAGGTCCCATAGCGGGAATACCGAAGTCGACCGGCTCGTCGAGCATTTGCAATTAACTGCAGATTCCGTGCTTCAAAGGACACCTACCGCAGAGATCGTGATCCTAGGTGATTTTAACGCCCATCACACCGACTGGCTCTGCTCACGTACAACCGATCACGCGGGGAGGTCTTTTCACGAATTTGCTTTGGCGTATGGTCTTACGCAACTGGTTACTAAACCTACGCGAATTCCAGATGTGGATGACCATGCACCTTCAATGTTGGACCTTCTACTGTCTTCTCACCCGGATCAGTATCGAGTATCAGTGGACGTTCCTCTCGGTTCGTCTGACCACTGCCTGATCCGGGCCAAAGTGCCGGTTACGCGCCCGTCACGGCCTCCTTTTGTGGGCTGCCGCCGCGTTTGGCATTATAAGTCAGCAGATTGGGACGGGATGCGGTCCTTCTTTGCATCCTACCCTTGGAGGCGAACATGCTTCTCGTTGGATGATCCGGATGTCGTTGCTGATTCTGTCGCTGATGTGGTGCTACAGGGTATGGAACTTTACATTCCGTTCTCTGCGGTTCCCATCGGTGGCAAGTCTCAGCCTTGGTTTGGTCGCCACTGCAAGACGGCTGCGCGCCGAAAGCAGGAGTGCTACCGGGCCTGGGCTGCTGCATCGGAATCGTGTGATGAAAAAACCAGCGCTTTAAGAAAGGAGTATAATAACGCCTCGAGGTCCTTCAAAAGAGTCATCGCCAGGGCAAAATTGGAGCACATTGGCAGAATTGGTGAGAGATTAGTTCGCCTTCCTTCGGGCACCCGTGCGTTTTGGTCTCTCGCCAAGGCTGCCTTAGGGAATTTCTGTCAGCCGTCCCTTCCATCCCTGCACAGAGAAGATGATTCTCTGGCCCACACCGCGAAGGAAAAGGCTGATCTCCTGGGCTCATTCTTTGCGGCTAACTCGACTCTGGATGACCAAGGAAACACACCGCCTACCATCCCGCAGTGTGATAGCAATATGCCTGAAATAAAATTCCATCAGTCGTCAGTGCGCGAAGCACTGTTTTCCTTGGACATCTATAAGTCATCTGGGCCAGATGGCATCTCTCCGATAGTGCTTAAAATATGTGCTCCAGAGTTGACACCGGTACTGACGCGTCTGTTCCAACTCTCCTACTCACTTGGCGTAGTACCGAAATCGTGGAAGACGGCCTTAGTGCACCCTATACATAAAAAAGGTGATCGCTCGAATCCGTCAAACTATCGGCCGATAGCCATTACCTCCTTGTTCTCCAAAATCATGGAGAAGATAATTAACTGCCAGCTTTTGAAGTATTTAGAGGAGCACCAGCTGATTAATGACCGCCAGTACGGTTTCCGTCGCGGTCGCTCGGCTGGTGATCTTCTAGTATACCTTACACATCGCTGGGTGCAGGCAGTTGAGTCCAAGGGGGAGGCATTGGCTGTTAGTTTAGACATAGCGAAGGCCTTTGATAGGGTTTGGCACAAAGCGCTTCTTTCAAAGCTTCCTTCTTATGGGCTTCCCGGGAAATTATGCAAGTGGATTACCAGTTTTTTGGCTGATCGGAGCATCAAAGTCGTAGTCGATGGTGCGTGCTCCCACCTTAAATTTGTCAATGCCGGTGTTCCGCAAGGCTGCGTGCTATCGCCTACACTGTTTATTCTGCACATCAATGAGATGTTGCGAATTATTAATATTCATTGCTATGCAGATGACAGTACTGGTGATGCTTTGTACTCCGGTCATAGCGGTATTTCTCGGGACCACGTCAATGAGAATCGGGACAATCTAGTGTCTGAAATCGAGACTCAGCTCGAAAAAATCTCGGATTGGGGTCGACTCAACTTAGTCCAATTCAACCCCAGGAAGACACAGCTGTATGCGTTCACCGCTAAAAAGTCGGCCTTTGTCGTATCACCTCGCTTTGAGAACACTCTCCTGACAACCTCAGCCAATATTGGAATTCTTGGCGTTGACATATCGAACAACGTTCAGTTCTGTGATCATTTGGAAGAAAAGGCTAAATTAGCCTCAAAAAAGCTCGGTGTGCTCAGTAGAGCGAGACAGTACTTCCTGCCTTCTCATCGCTTGCAACTTTACAAAGCGCAAATTCGCCCGCACATGGAGTACTGTTCTCATCTCTGGGCGGGAGCTCCGCAGTATCAGCTTCTTCCACTTGATCGCATTCAGCGTAGAGCGGTTCGAATCGTTGACGACCAAGCAATCTCCAATCGGCTTGACTCCTTGGCTTTACGCAGAGATGTAAGTTCGCTTAGCATCTTTTACCGCATTTATCATGGAGAGTGTTCCGACGAACTATTTGGATTGATCCCTGCTGTTGAATTTCATCATCGGACATCGCGGCAAAACTCAAAGTTCCATCCTCATCACCTCGATGTCTGGAAATCCACAACTGTGCGATTTTCTAGGCACTTCTTACCACGCACTACTCCTCTGTGGAATCAATTACCGGCGAGGGTGTTTCCGAACGGATACGACTTAGGCACCTTCAAGAAAAGAGCCTACTCCTTCTTAAAAAGCCGGCAACGCAGCTGCAAGACCTCTGGTGATGTGGCTGTCCATGGGCGGCAGTAATCACTTACGATCAGGTGAGCCTCCTGCTCGTTTGCCCCTTTTTTCTATAAAAAAAAAAAAAAATAGTTATCAGTTTACATGGGACAATATATTCTGCAAATACGAGCATATAAGTATATTCGCAGAATACATTATCCAATGTACAATGTGATAATGTATTCTGCGAATATATAACCCGATGATATTCTGCGAATAATTTCCATAACAAAAGAGCGTCATTTCATTCAAGATAACGTATTAGCTTGTAATTGCTCTACAGGTATCTTGTCTGTAAGAAACACGTTCGATCTTCTTTACATAACCCGGCCCGACCACGGCGCTAGCTCACACTACGTTTATAGAAGCTTTCATATTTTATAGAGGTCGCGTCGTCTTAAGTAACTCACGTTAAAAATCAAATCAAATAACTTATGTAAATAAAATTATGTAGGTTTTTTTCAAAACAAAATTGTTAAAATCCTATCTGGCCATAAACTGGCTCGCAGTTTTTACCGGTGTTTAATCGGACACATTTATAAGAATGAATTAACTGCTGTACATACTGCCAGACATCTAACTGGTGAGGTGGGGGAAGGCTAAAGATGCCACTATTACCGAAACTACTAACGAGGTGGTACAACCCTGCAACATCTCTGCTTGTCTGTAGACTATTGTTATCTCTTTTCATCAGAGGAATCCTCTGATTGGTAGCCATCTTATAATATAAAAAATATTATATATATATATATATATATATATATATATATATATATATATATATATATATATATATATATATATATATATATATATATATATATTAGGGTGGAGTGAAAAAAAAAATTTTTTTTTTCTTCTTAGCCTGGGTGTCAAATTTGTAGCTTATAAAAAACAAAAATTTTTGAAAAAAAAATAAAATTTTTTACTCAACATCTTGAGGCAGATTTTACACTTTCAATCGTCGGCACTTGGTGAAATTCCATTATTTTTAGTTGAAACTAGTTAATGACTCACTTGTACTTTTATTTCACTATTATTATACACTAAATTATTTAATTTTATCGACCGGTTTCGCTTTTTAAAGCATCTTCAGGACGTAATATTTTTTAAAATTAATTACGAGTAAAAATATTTGGTTGCAAAAAAAAATTTTTAAAAGCGTTCTAAAAACTTCAAAATATCCTCTTTTATGCCAATTAAAAATCACAAGTTAAAAAAAAATTTTGTGACTATTGTTTTAATATTTAAAAAAAATCCAAAAAAGTAACATTCCTCGTTAGGGCACTAGAATAAAATTTGAGTTGGAAATGATCATAATTGCCAATTCTTGGATGTTTTAAGACATTAAAAGACAAAAAATTTTTTTTTTTGCAACCAAATATTTTTACTCGTAATTAATTTTAAAAATGAGTGGGCTGCCTCAAGATGTTGAGTAAAAAATTTTATTTTTTTTTCAAAAATTTTTGTTTTTTATAAGCTACAAATTTGACCCCCAGGCTAAGAAGAAAAAAAAATTATTTTTTTTTCACTCCACCCTAATATATATATATATATATATATATATATATATATATATATATATATATATATATATATATATATATATATATATATATATATATATATATATATATATATATATATATATATATATATATATATATATATATATATATATATATATATATATATATATATATATGCTTATGCTTAAAATCAAATTTGAAAATGTGAAGTCTTAAAGTTATTTTAAAAATATAAAGAAGATTTATTAAGTTTTAGTCACGTAAGTCAGTTTCGATCTCAATTAAAATGGTTGGACTTGCGTAACCGTCGGAATGATCATATTATTATATTGCTTTTTTAAATACTGCATGATCCTTTCTCTCCATCATATTTACTTGAACGGTTTCATTACTTTTATACCCAGGGTCGTATTCAGCGGTCTTTATACACTTATGCCCTTTTGGTGCTAGTCCTCCACAACACAGAAAGTTATTTGGAATCTTACGCTTACAGCAACACGTCTCTGGAATTATCTCTCAAATATTATATTCAAGAGGTTCCATCAATAAATATATTTCAATCTAGAATATATAATTACAACTTTAAGGTTAACTCGTAGAAAATGTCTTCAGACGTTAAGTTCACCTTTTGTACATTTTGTGTAATAAATATTTTAAATAAATTAAATTCGTTGTAAATGGCAAAATTTTTACAATTAAAAAACTGCATGTTACAAAACTTAATTCGATTATTAGCAGTTTTAAGTACATATTAAAAAAATGTAAAATATTAAAAATCGACTGGTTAAAAAATTAAGTCAAATCCTTTATTATATTAAGCATTTTAAGCATAAATGTTCGTATATCTGGGTTTGGGTGTTTATTATGTATGTAAAAGTATTTATATATGTATTTCTTGTATTAGTATCGTTGACTAACACCCATAACATAAGCAAATAATTTGCATTTTTTGTGGTTAGATCAGTGAGTGTAATTTGTCTTGTGAATATGTCTTATTAATTAGGGCGAGCGCAGCGAGCCCTACACTAGGCCACGATCTACGCACTTTTGTGGTACATTTTATAGAAAAAGTATCGCATTTTTTAGGTTTGAGCTTCAAGCTGGTAGTTTATATTCATGTCTAGATTTGTTATTTACCATAAAAATACCATTTTATAAAAATAAAAAAATAGAAGGTACAATTTGTATTAGAATCTTATTACTACTAACGTCATCTCTTATTAAATTAACGAGTTTAAATTGATAGAAGATACATTTGTATTAGAATTTTTGAACTTATTAAGAGACTACCAACTTCATGAACTGTTTCTTCATATTTGACTGGCGGCGCGCGGTCATCGTGCCCTCGTATAATGGCGAGGTTCAACTATAAACTGCAATAGCTATAGGTCCATCAGTTTGATCAGTTTGGTATCGAAGGTGTATGATAAAATCATTGAAAGGAGAATTTAGGTCTAGAGCAGGGATGTTTGCGGGGAACAGAGTAAATAGAGCGTTAGAGAGTTTCACAATATGCTTATTGAGAAACAGTACAGATGTATTAATTGATTTATATTGTATTGAGATCAATTCCCAATCTTAGCCCAAGGGTAAAAAGCTAAAAAAAGGTAAATTCACGCCCGTATCCCCGAAGAAGTAGGCAGAGGTTACAACGTGTGCATCCAAGGTTAGCCGAAGATACTTAAGTCTCACAATGTGATAGGTGGCCAGCCTATCACCAGTAGGGCACTTTTTCAATCCCGGGCAAAGTTGTTTTTATCAGAAAACTGAAAAAACACATTTTTCATTTGCCTGACTCTGGAATCGAACTCTGAGGGTTTCTCTGAGAGAAAAATTCGAAAAATGTATTCGCTGAGTGTCTACCGTCAATTCTTCGTGCCTGCGTTAAGTCTATATAAAATTTTGAAGGTTTATTTAAATAAAACATTTTTTTGATTTTGATTTCGTAAATCGACGTAAAACCAGGAACTTTCTGATTTTAGAAAAAACAATTATTTCAGCAAAATGTTAAAAATGTGTTTTTTTATAAGATCTACCTTCATTTTTAATACCCATTTTTCCTTGAAAATACCAACAAACAAAAACCAAATATTCCTAGTCTAAAGCCTGACGACGCGGGCCTTTGATGCGAATGTAATGTTTAGGTGAAAATACACTGAGTTTTTTAGGTTAGATAATTATAAATAAAGTCCATAAATTAAAAGATGTAATTCTCATAAAAATACTTTTCTAACAATATTACTAGATAGTATAACTTTGCGAGCCCTTACAAAGCTCTGCTTTTTGCTAGTTTATTTCAATTTACATCACATTGACCTAAAACATTTTTTTGCCATTAACATCTTAATATATATAAATTACGTGTCACGTTGTTTGTCCGCTACGGACTCCGAAACAACTGAACCAATTTCAATGAAATCTCATAAATATCGACTGTTTAGTCCAACTTAAAAGATAGGATAGTTTTTATCTCAATCAAAATATTAAGCTTTAAAGTGCTAATTTTTGTTAGAGCCAAGTGTTTCCCGCCCTTCTGCCAGCTGAACGGTTAGTTTTGTGTTCAACACACAAAAATTCACGGTAGTAGTAAATATTATAATGAAGTTAAAAGGAAACCAATCACAGCTTGGAAGGCTTTACATGTTTTTGAGTAATAGCCGACCCATTTACGTTTATAGGCGGTGAACCGTTGGTGAGGATATATCCGTCATTGTGGTTAAATAAGTTAAATGTTCATAGTATGAAACAACAAAATCCCTTCTTAATCCGCAATATTAATATAAATATTAATTATTAACTTTGGAATCCTACATTGCGTGTGGCCAGACACACACTTCACTATTTTTTTCTATTTCATAGATAGCAAACAAACAGATGGTTCTCCTAATCTATACATATAACAAAATCGTAGGAAAGACAAATCTGTACATTGAATATTTTTTTAAAAGAATACTTGGGGCGTGATCTCCAATCGATATCGAAGCCAAAAATATAGTTTAAATTTTTTTGTCTGTTTGTCTGTTTGTCTGTTTGTCTGTTTGTCTGTTTGTCTGTTTGTCTGTTTGTCTGTTTGTCTGTTTGTCTGTTTGTCTGTTTGTCTGTTTGTCTGTTTGTCTGTTTGTCTGTCTGTCTGTCTGTCTGTCTGTCTGTCTGTCTGTCTGTCTGTTTGTCTGTTTGTCTGTCTGTTTGTCTGTTTGTCTGTTTGTCTGTTTGTCTGTTTGTCTGTTTGTCTGTTTGTCTGTTTGTCTGTTTGTCGTTTGTCTGTTTGTCTGTTTGTCTGTTTGTCTGTTTGTCATTTGTCTGTTTGTCTGTTTGTCTGTTTGTCATTTGTCTGTTTGTCTGTTTGTCTGTTTGTCTGTTTGTATGTATGTCCGGGGTAAACTCAAAAAGTACTGCAAGAATTTACTTCAAATTTTGCATGAATATTACTAACAGGTCGGGTCATTTATAGGCTGCATATTATCACGTTATCACCTACGGGGGAGATGCAGTGCGGAGTAAACGAAGTCCGCGCGGACGAAGTCGCTGGCAACAGTTAGTAGAAAGATATAACTATAGCCTATACCAAAGATGTTAGTAATGTGTTGTAACTCATGTGGCGGGATTGGAATGACACATGACATTTACCGGCTATTCAAAACTTTCAGTTTCATTGCTAGACTTGATACATATACTCAAAAACAGACGCAATATATAATAATTAATATTTTATAAACTTTCTCCAACACCTGTCCTTGTACAGGTTTTGCTGGAAGAGATCTCTTAAAGAGATAAGCACACCTTTGTACATAGTTTAATTTATATAATACTTGAGTATAGATATGTTTTTTTGTACATGAAGTGTTAAATAAATAAATAAATTGTAAGCTGTCTTCCTGACATGAGCGAAGGTCCTAACCTTAGATGAGCCGGTAATACACTCTAGCCGGCGCTCCGAGGCGCATCTCCTCTATTTCATTAAGAGCGCCCTAATAAGGTAAAGGTGGCCTTATTTCCACAGGGCGGTGTGTTTTGCATCAGTTCATCTACTCGCTTGCATCAGGTGAGCTTGCCCTCATTATTGGACTTGTCGCTCACTATTGTCTTGGCGCTGCTGTCGGGTATGATTTTGCTTTAAGCCCTCCTGTGTGTTAAAGTACGAGTAATTGCGATGTTTATAGATACGTACAGAAAATAAATGTTTACAGATACGTGATATGTTTGTGACTATTTGAGCCATACATGGCGTAAAAGATTAATAAACCAATATATGTTAACGCTGCATTCTCAAATTTATAGATACCAATCGCCTGTGCGGCTTTCTTTGCACTTCAGTCACCTAATTTTCAAGCAAAATTGTAGATTTTTTTTCAATTTCACAACGCACGTGAAAATCAAGCGAAGTGATAAATGCTACCCATTTTTCCAGTCGTCGTAATCTCAAGTATTTTCCCAATTATTCATGTTTGAGAGGTGGTTTTTTTATCATAATATCATCGTTATCATGTTCACTGACTATAGATGGATGACCATATAAAATAACCATCTTAAGCAATCAGGGAAGAAAAATCGGCAAGCTTGTGATACATTAAACATTAGGGTCCTAGCTCACCGGCACGCTATGACAGCGGTGCCGGCCACGTATCCAAACAAATTGTATTGAATTTTAAGAATCGGCTACGTCACTTAGTGAGCGTATCATCAAATATTTCTATATAAACTGTTTGGATACGGTGGCCAGTGACGTCGCCATGGCGTCTCAGTGAGTTAGGGCCCTAAGAATCACATCGATGAAATGAGCCTTCCTAAAGTAATTTAAAACGCAGTAAAATTGGAACAACCAAATATTGCTATATGCCATGCCAAATTTTAATTCTAGGATTGCATTGAAGTTTTTGAATGCCAGTGTATGTCAGTGCATGTCGTAAATGGCTGTCTATATACTTGTTATTAAAATATTTAACAAATTTAATATTTCTAAGGTTGCAAAGTTGTCAAACATTTTGTCAGCAATAAAACGGGGTCTCCGCGTATTCAAGCTCTAAAGTGAGTGCTCTGAATGCGTGCTATGTTTGCCGTGCTTAACCCATGTTTAAATAGTCGTGAGTCGTAGAAAATAAATAACTAATAGCGGGACCGCAGCTCGAGGGTCCTCACACAGTTCAAAACGTCGCGTTCTCGTGAAGCTGTGCGGCGGTCGGTGCGCACCGACGAATGGGGTGCCGAGTTTTATTCAAAAGGTCTTACTTCTCTTTTGAACTAACTTCCTGAATGACTATAAATATACTCGCATTAATTCAGACTGGTTAAAAGTTCCTTTGTTCTCGATTTTTGTTTTAGCTAGAGATTTTGATTAGAGAAATTTTGTTTTATAGTGACACAGTGACCTAAGCACGCACTTTACATACGCTTTGCTGTGACATAAATAGTATTTTTTGACATTAAAAAATGCATGTAACGTGCTGGTTTAAGTCACGCTGTACTATAAAATATTATACGATAGGTACATGTGACTGACATTGCTTATTATCGTACGGGTATAGCTAACTCACGCAATGCAATAATAATTGCCAACTTAAAGCTTACCACACATCACACTTTTCAAATATTAAAATTACTTTGTATACAGCAAACTTACTGTTTATTTTTAAAATAACTTGCAGGCCTATAAACCGATTGCTTTCAAAATCTAGTCAGCTTATCCAATTAAAAAAAAAACGATACCTATACCGTAAATCTGAATCATCAATGATGAAAATTTAAAAAAATATATTTATTCGACATTTTTAACCTATCGATTTTGTAACTAATAAAACAAATTAGGACTCAAAATTGCGTTGAATGCTATTTAAGAGATCAAAATCGGTCATAGTTTAGAAAATATATGCATCTTTTTGATGTACAAAATGAAATTACTGTGATTTTACAACCTTGAGGTTTTTGAACTCTTTGAGCTCAAAAATCTACGATTAGGTGAAGTTTTTGCTTCTTCCAGTTTAAAATACTTTGATTTGGTGGAAAGTTTCAGGGATGGCCTGTAGAGTCAACCGGCTTACAGATTTTTAGATTTTTTTATAACATGAGCTAGCAGATAGTTCTCCTGATGCAAAGAGAAACCATTGCTTATAGACAAGAAAGACGTTTTGGTACTGGCAGCTTGTCAGCTTTTAAAAATTATTCAAATATAGAATAGTTTCGTAGTATGTCTAGTCATTTTGTATTTGGTCAATTGTACTTGCTCGGACGAAATCCATACTAATATTATAAATGCGAAAGTAACTCTGTCTGTCTGTCTGTCTGTTACGCTTTCACGGCTAAACCGCTGAACCGATTTGGATAAAATTTGGTACAAATATAGTTTGAGACCCAAGAAAGGACATAGGGTAGTTTTTATCCCGGAAATTGTTTTTATTTTAGAATTTTTTTCACGCAAACGAAGTCGCGGGCACAGCTAGTGCCCAATAAAACAAAGTGATATCCAAATTTCTTTGTTATTTAAAAATAGTTATAAAATTTATCCGTGTATCTCTCAAAAGTAATTTGAAGCTGCCAAGACGAGAAGAATCCCGTGACGACTGAGTGTCGTCTCAGTACATTGCTATCCGTGTGGCGGGATGGCGATGTCACATGTATAACTTACCCGGCTACATTGCTCTCTAAACCAGAACACGACAACTATAAACATTGATGCTATTGCGACAGGAATAGGTAAGACGGTGGTACCAAATACTCGATGAAACATGATGATAGTGACACGTATAGCTAATCGGTCGTCTTTTACAACCTGCCTGTTGTAAAAAGCGACCGACAGTTGGTATTTTCTTTTAAGAAGCCCAAACCAGTACGGGGAAAAACTAGTCTAGATAAAATAAATAATGTTAGTTTTAATTTAAATTAAATATAGTAATTATTATATTAGATGTTAGTATGTAAAACCCGGGTTTTTATATATTTATAAAAAAAAACAAATATGGGATTTCTTTCATTGTTTCTTCCTCAAAAGTTATCGCTGTTTCAACTTTTGTGAGTTTAAACTTGCATCAACTACGGCTATACAGCGTATATTATACGGCAAAGGTGATATCTTCGCAATGACTGGAATCACCACCACACACATCTTGCTCGACAAACCTGTGGATCGTAGAATTATACGTGGACAAAAAAAAGTATATTGACCGGCAACTGAATTATTCTGCCTGCCCTGCTCATTCGCTTAAGCGTATCTCTTGACGTTTAATCGTATTTCTTGACGCTTGGTGCTGTAATATCCAATGCCTAACAAAGCACGTCATTACTAACATCTTAAGTTTCCGTTTCCGGAGTAACTGCTTTGAAAAGTTCTCTCCAAAGCGTTAAAGTTAGTTATAAGTTAAGTTCGTCCTACTAAAGGTACCGTACGGCGACTTTTCGGGGATTAATTAAAACTTGAGCCTCGAATAGTCGTGTCTGTGATCCAGTTCACGCGCACTTTCCGGTGATGACCTGTTTAACGATATCTGGGTACTTTGTTATTTTCTAACATAACAATTAATATATCAGTTAAAACTATATAAGAGAATTAAAGGGAAGCTAGTTCGCCTTCCTTCGGGAACCCGTGCATTCTGGTCTCTAGCCACAGCTGTTCAAAGGAATTTTTCTGCCTTCCTTTCACCTTTGTACAAAGATGATGGCTCTCCAGCCCATTCTGCAAAAGAGAAAGCTGATCTTTTGGGCTCACTTTTTGCCAACTCGACTTTGGACGACCAAGGGAATGCACCACCTACCATCCCGGAGTGTAACCAGAGGCGGCTCGTCCTAAAGAGCGCTGGTGCAGTACACTTTTATTTACATTATCTATACTTCTATACATACGAAAATTACATTATCTATGCTTCTATATAATTAAAACTATATAATAATATAATAATAAAAAATAAAAAAAGACGTGTGGCACTCGGAGACTGCCGCGGTAAAGCTATTGCATAGCATTTTTTATTAACTTATGCAATTACAATTATATATTTATTTTATTTGTGCAGTATTTTTTTTCTTTGTTTTTTTTCTTTGATATTAATTTAAGTTACACTTTGAGCGTGGTGACCGATAAAAAAACAACTTTTTTTTCTTTTATTAAATAAATGAGATGTTAATATTTTTCAAAATATTTTTATTATCTTTCAATACATGTCGCTTCTTCAGGTATATTTAATTAATGCACTTTGTTTATTCATACTTAAAACACTGTGTACACAAATTATACGAGTACAGATATTCACTGTTGTACGTAGATGATAAATACCGATACACCTATATACTTGCTCACAAACAGCTGATTACGGTAGTTTTCCAATACAACCAATGCCATCTAAAGTGCCGGTCGGAGTGGGGGGTGTTAGGTTTTTTTCGTTACGGAATTTCTGTTGTTGTTGTTGTCTGAAGTTGAGCTACAATTTGGATGTAACGTTAATTTATTTCATTAACGCTAATCATATTTCTGTCGATAAGTTACGAATTAGGGGCATTTGAGGTAAAAAAGATTTCATTGAGTAAATATGGCAATGAGATAAAAATAAATTTAAAGGCTTATTTAATTTGCATTTTCACTAAAAGACTAAAACATACCTACATATTCTAGTGTGACCTTTGAAATTCAGTATACCGAGTTGAGACGTTAACATTTTTGCTGGCACATCTTACTTTGCAAAAAGTGTAGCCATGTGCTGAACGTACTTACTAATTAGTTCGAGTAAATATTTCCGGGGGATTTTAAATATACTTTATTTTGATCCATAAATATTTGAATACTTTTAATATAAATTTATTCAAATATTTTCAGGTTTTTGGTTTATTCTCTTTAGTTTTCAATTGTTTTACCGAGCCATAATAGATTAACTAGAAAGCAAGCTAAAGAAAATTAAATTTAATGTATACGTATCTCAACAATCTACACATTATATTTACCTAAACATACTACGCGTAAGTTCTGTCATTAAAGGCTTAAATCAAAATAGCTGTGTCGAGCTTCACCCAAACACTTCTAAAGGGTATTATTGTTGCTAATGAACGCGTTTTATCTGTATTAATAATTTCGTCAAGGGTTACGGTAGACTCAATTAAAACCTTACCTAAATTATAAAGAGTAAAAACATAATAATTTTGGGTCGACAACATATATCCGCAAAATTCGGCTTGTCGAGTATTTTGTTAAAATAGTAATTAAAATTTCTTACCGTGCTGACAGACAAATCGGCCATATTTTTTTAAAGGTTACAAATATGTGGCGTAGATGGCGTGAGCATTTATTAAGGTATCGTAGAACGGAACGCAGGTTATCGTGAAACTTATTTATCTTCGTTAATAAAAGAATAGAAATTAAAAATAGCAACTCTATAGTGTTGTCTTTATTAAAACAAACGTAATAGTTGAACGAAGGCTGTCTTAAGTTGGCGGGGGAAAATTGATTTTTTATATATATATTTTTTGCTATTTCAATTGTTTGTTATCTGTTCTTAACTGTGCGATTTTTTTGTATGTTCTTAGTTTATTTTTTTTTTTAATTTTCTAAAATTGACTCTTAAGTTGGCGAGGGGAAATTGAAATCAGAAATCAGAAGTACTTTATTCAATAAAACTTTTTACAAGTTAATTTACACGTCAACGTATTTTTTTAAAACTACAACCGGATGGGAAACGCGGCTACACACGGAAAAGATTGATTTTTTATTATTTCCTTTTGCTATTTCAATTGTTCGTTAACTGTGCTATCAAATTTTTTTCTGTAGTTTTTAGTTCAAGAGTAAATTTTTAACTATCAAAAATTTACTTTTAAGTGGGCGGGCGTAAACTGATTTTTAATATGATTTTGAATGAATATGATCTTGAGGATGGCCTCCGGGGAGGGATGAATGGCCAGGGTCAACTGTTTACAGTTTTTTAACTCACAGTTGACAGATAGTTTCAAAGTATTAAAATAAAATATAAACGTGAAAAAATCTATAGTTGGTGCTAGCTTGAGTCAACTTTTGAAAATTAAAAAACCTGAAACGTACAAAAAAATATGTTTGACCGCACATTTAAGAACAGTTAACGAACAATTAAAATAGCAAAAGAAAAAAAAAAATCAATTTTCCTCCGCCAACTTAAGACGGCCTTGAAAGAAGTCGTCACTATAACAGTGTTGCTACTTTTTAATGTCTACTATTTGAGTGAGTATATAAGATTGCGTATTATGAGACTTCCGAGCGAAGCCGGGTTTTTATCTAGTATAATATATACTAGCGGTCGCAGGCGTGGTCAAAATTCGACCATAGTCTGAACAATGAAACCTCTTTCCAATTTGACAACTGACCTTAGCCGTAAAGAAAATACATATTACGTGTGTGTATATTACCGTGTATGTCACATGAATGTAGTGTGTGTAATGTTTATTTTTATTAATAACTAGCGACCCGGAACGTGCTTCGCTACGTATGAAGTGAAATATTAAAAATGTGATAAATGAAGAACCGCTCTACCAATTTTGTGCAAAATCCTAAACATTTGGTTTTGATAGGTGAGCCCGTTCTTGAGTTATAAAATTACAACGAAAAGTGGTATTGATTTTTATATATATAGATGTACATTATTTCTAACATTTTTTATTTCAAAATATTAGGTTTCTGCAGTCCTCCGCGATGTTAACTATGACTGTGCTAATTTTCATACTCCACCGTTCGCGAAATAAATAAGGCCGTCTTAAAAATGTTAGAGCATAAACATATTTGGTTCAAAATTGTAGTCGTCACTCAGCAATTGTGTCAAGTTTATTAAGTTTTTGCGAGTCGCGGCGGGGTCGAGTGGCGTACGCTCCGAGTTCGCGGCAACCTCTCGTGTCAACAGCTTGACGCGGCGCGGCACCATGTCCCACCGTCACAGCTAAGGCGTGCCATTGCTTTAACAAATATATTTACATCACCAAACCCATACAGAAAGAATTAAACGGTAGCCAACATTAATGGCTATTGCTTGTTTAAAGCGATTACTGGAGCTACTACTATGCGAGCCTATACACTTTCTGTTGCTGTGTTTTAATATAGAAGTGAAAAAGAAACACTCTGTTGTATTTCAAAACCAGAAATAGAACAAGGCAGCAAATACAGATTTCACATTTAAAAAATTACCGTTTTATAACTTAGAAACGCTAAAATGGGGTTAATTGGTATACCTCTATCACCGACCACACAGCCCATAGACACCTAATAATAGGCGAATGACCTCTGTCAACACATCTGACTTATAGCTCCGATGTAAATGTCCACGCGCCAATGAGTAGTGATTGGGTAACCAGTGTCGACCAATCAGATGCTCTGTACATTACTAGCTTTCACTGTGGCCTTGAGTTAGCCAATTATGGCGTTGCAACCCCACTTCGTCTTACCTCAGCTAGTTGCCAGAATGCATTCAATACGGAAAATCAAACATTAGCCGTCTATAGGCTGTGTGGTAGGTGACCTCTATAATCGATATAAAATATTGATAAGATAACAAAGAATCAAATGACACTCTTTATAGTAAAATATTACCTTCGCATATGGAGACATAAGACGTTATGGTGCGTTGCCATTCGGATGTAACATGGCGGAGATGTGATACCAGCTATCTAATTCGCTAGCGGAATATTTAAGACGTTGCAGACAATCACCAGTATAGTAGCGTATATACCCGAATTGGGAATGACACGTTTGACTTATTTTACATTCATATTTTATAAACCGACCGGCAGATGGTCTTTTTTTTCATAGATTTCGAAACAACTTGTTAAGATTGGTCGCTGCAATTTCAAATGTCTGTAAACTCCTTTTTTTAAGATAAAAGGGGCAAACGAGCAGGAGGCTCACCTAATGGTACGTAATTACCACCGCCCATGGACAGCCACAGCACCATAGATCTTGCTAGCTTAAGAAGGAGTATGCTCTTTTCATGAAGTTCCCTAAGTCGTATCCGTTCGGAAACACCCCCGATGGTAATTGATTCCAGGGAAAAGTAGTGCGTGGTAAAAAGTGCCTAGAGAAAAAAAAAGTATCTTCACGCCCATATCCCCGAAGGTGTAGGCAGAGGTACAACAAGTGCACCCACGATTAGCCGAAGATACTTGGTCCCACAAATGTGATAGGTGGCAAGCCTATCACCAACCGGGCACTTTCCAATCCCGGGCAACTTTGTGTTTCTCAGAAAACTGAAAAAACAGTATTTTTTTAATGTGCCCGACCCGGGAATCGAACCCGGGACATCATGTGGTCAACGCCAACGCTGGACCACTAGACCAACTACAAAACTATCCTACAATTTTTTAATTTTTTTTTATATATCATAAGATGTCGAACAAACAGATGGGTTTCCTGATGAAAAGAGTCAACCATCACTTATAGACACCAAAGATATTAATAGTGCGTTGCTATCTTGTGGCGAGGTTTAATGCCACATGCATAAATTTACCGACTACCCTACCGTCCAAACCGGAACACGTCAGCGACAAGCGCTGACGCTATTGCGGCAGGAATAGGTAAGGCGGTGGTACCAAACCCGGGCGAGACAATGCAAAACTCTACCACCTAGAAGCCACGATGGTAGTGACTTACATAGCCAATCGGTCGCCAATTACGACCTGCCTGGCAAAACGGCAGTTGGTCTATTCTTCAAAGGAGCCCGGATCCAACACGGGGGAAAAAATGTATTTTTCTAACATTTCTTGAACATATTAAAGCCCAAAATTACGATCATTATTTTTAAATTATACATGAAAAAATACATCTTTTCGAAAAATAAAATACTGAAATATTTGCAAACTTTAGGTTTTTGAACTTTTCATGCTCGAAAATTTATACTTAGGCATAGTTTTCGCTTCCTTGAGCTTAAAATGCTTCAATTTAGCAGGAAGTTTCAGGGTATGGCCAGCAGGGTCAACCGTCTCACAGGTTTTTTTCTTGGAAATACTCAGAATACCCGCAATAATATTTTTGCTCGACCCACTAAATTGAACCCGAGACTGGGTTGCATGTGTGAACTTGATTAGCCTAACTATTAAACCAAAAGCAGAGCATTTCCTCAAAGCAAACGCATTGAAATCTTATACATTACGCACCAATTGTCTTTCCTATCAAAAGGATCGTCTGCGCGCGTGCTATCCTGTACTGAACAATATGAACCTATACAAAAACACTTTGCAAACAATTCGCCATAAAGCAGCGTTCAAAAGGCATATTATAATAGTGTGCCAACAAAGTCCGTTTATCTGATGCGGAGTTAAAAATGCACGAAGGCATTTTCCGAGCGCGTGCGGGAGCGGCCTGAACAAAAGGTCCTCGAGTGCGGAGATACGGCGGGTGAAGTGGCTGCGGCGGCAGGACCACTGACACACCACACGCCATAGCACCTGACAATACGGCTACGTTATTGCCTAGACTGGTTTTAAATAATAACATTTTTAACATCCTGCTACGTAAGGAGTAAGGTTACTTCAATCTCCACGTATAAGGTCTCAGGAACCCTTTGGATTATTTTTAAGATGACATCGGCATGTCTATATGTATGTGTATGTAGGTATGTGAATGTTTACATTAGAGGTTACAAGAGGTTTGCCTGTTATAACCTTGGAACGGCTGGACCGACCGAAACCCGGTTAATGACATTCGGTTGGGTTCCGCTGCTGAGTTCCCAAAAATTAGAATCAAGTCGGCCCAGGGATATTGAGAAATTAAAAAAAAATTAAAATGTCGGCGAAACAATGTTTTTTATTAAAATATCTTCCAGATCAAATAGTCTAATGTACTTGTACATAGAAGTTTGTTCCAGATTGATGCACAATCAAAATCTAATCAGCTTTTTCTTTAAAAAAATGTTTTATCCGTTAATAATTATCGTTGTCGAAAGATGTTGAAAAGTGTTTTTTCGACATAACTTCGAGATTTTTTAATCTATCTTTTTAATCTTTTAAAGTTTTTAGCAATTAAAAACTATGTCGAATGCCATTACAAAAATCAAAATCAATTTAAATTGTTTTTTTTTTTATCATAAGATAGCAAACAGCAGATGGGTATCTTGGTGGAAAGAGTCAACCATCGCCTATAGACATAAAAAATGTTAATGGTGCGTTGATATCTTGAGGCGAAGTCTAATGCCACATGTATAAGTTTACCAGCTACCTTACCCTCTAAACCAGAACACGACGACACGTGACAAACACCGACGCTATTGCGACAAGTATAGGTAAGGTACCAGACGCGGGTGAGACAATGCAGAACTCTACCACCTAGTAGCCACGATGGTAGTGACTCACATAGTCATTCGGCCGCCTCTTACGACCCGCCTGGCAGAACGGCAGATGGTCTATTCTCAAAGGAGCCCTGACTAACACGGGGTAATATATATTATATATTAAGCTACTAAGACTAAATTCCTGGATCTAGAAAGAGCACAGAGATCTCTATTAAAGGTAATGTACTTCAAGCCATATAGATTCTCGACTGAAAAACTATATGCACTGTGTAATCTTCTAACTGTTCGTAAGCTGTATATCTTAAACATTATTTTAAAATTTCATAAATCATTTAAGTATAACCCTCATAAATTAACCAAAAGAAAAGCAACATCAATAGCTCCAACAATACTAGTGAAAACAGTGTTTGCACGACGACAATATACTAAACAATCATCTTTCAACAATGCTGTTAATAAACATTTAAATATTTCTTCTAAAACCTACCACCAATGTAAAAATGTAATAACATACTGGTTTAAAAGTAAAAGTTACGAAGAAACGGAGTTCTTATTATACTACACTAAACTACACTACTAAACACATATACACTATATACAGAGTGCCGAAAATGGAATCCGTTTTTTTGATACAACATCTCGGGAATAATTATTAAAAAAAATAAATATCCAAAACACTTCATAGTTTAGACACAAGACAATTTTTTCAATTTCATAAATTCAAAACAGCCTATACTAGTATTACGGGTGGTCATTCACTCCATGACTTATACAAAACGTATTCATTACTATGTTTTGACGTTTCGTCGATTCATTTATCTACAACCAAATCTCATCTATCGTTTAGGCATCGGTTTGATCTTTTAGATTAAGTAGGTATGGTTCATCAAAATCTCATTTGATGCAAAATATCAACAGGAACCTAATTAAAGAAAGATGTTACATGCCTACGTTCAAACAATTTCTCAAAAATTAAATGCACAGGTACCTTTTATTTGCACATCTTTCTAACACAAATAAAGTTTATTTCACTTTTTGCAAATCGGCAATTGCGTGCACTAACTTTTTTGTATTTTCATACTATTATACTGTTTACACCAATTACAAGTTTTAAGTTTTTACATAGAAGTTACATCAATTACCACTTAGTCTCTTTTGGATAATGATTGCTTTAAATGAATCCCGAATTTAGAAATAGAAAACACAATGTGTTAATCAGTTACATTCCTGTAAACCACTTTTCAAGTCTCTTAAGGTACTTCCCTTACCATGTTTGTATATTTTAGAGGTATGCGTATTTGTAAAAAAGCACCAAAAGTTATTTAAAACAAATGCTGAAGTCACTGGTAACTCATATTTTAGGAATAGTAAGAAATTATATGTGCCTAACCAAAAATTAAATATTTTTACAAAAAATGTGTATTGTATGTCTATTATTATATACAATCATATTCCTGATAGTCTTAAATCATTGCCTATAAATAAATTCCGCAAAAAGTTGTTTGATTTGCTGTTAGATAAAACTTATTATGATATTAAAGAATTTTTAGCCGATAAAATTAAATCTTAATGGATAGAAATATAAGTTTGTTGAATTGTCCTTAAAAAAAACTTCAATGTAGTAAAAATTTTGTAAATGGTGAACATTATGTAAATTATAAAAAAAAAAAAATTACTCAAAATATGAAACTTGTAATTATAAAAATAACTTTGTAATATGGAATCATCCTTGTATATTTATAACAAGAACATAAATTAGAGAAAAAAGACCAGCCCGCTGAGTTTCTTCCGCCGGATCTTCTCAGTGTGTGGCCGCGTTACGATCCGGTAGTAATTCTGAAAAATCGATACAATTTATAGTTTTAAATGTAATATTATATAATGATATATTTTTTTTAAATATTTGCACATCATATATTGGTAGAATATGTCGGTAACTTAATTTATTTTTAACAACTTGTAACACCCATATTTTTGCAAATAAATATTTTCTTTCTTTCTTTCTTTCAATAAACATGTATGTGTATCTATTATGATTATTTCAGTTCAGTGGCTAGTGTACCCAAATATGACTTCGCGACGAATTTCTGATAGAATCATAACAAATATTGTTATTACCCTAAATTAATTAGTCACAATGCCACTGCAAATATTTAGTTGTAAAATTAATAATATTATTAATAAACGAATTTATGATAAGTTTAACACTAAACAAAGTAAATGTGCAAAGTATTTGTTTGAAAGTACTTCTTTTGAAAGTGAACCACACGAACATCTAAATAGTCTTAGCCTTGAAATTGAATTATACAAACAAAACTAGGGACTAGGGAGACTTTCGTTAATAAATCGATTTTTGTAATCGATTTGATTTTTGTAAATAAATGAAGTACGGATTTAATTTAATTCTTTCGAAAGATAATTAAATTATTTAAAAAAAGTGTCATCATACCGGTTCCCTTGCAGGGTAGTCAAAGTTAACAGAATGACACTTGACTTTTCGGTTCACCGCGATTCACCGGTTCAACGATAAATGGCGATGTCTATTGCCGCATTTTACCGACCAATACAATGATCATTATTTTTTTGCGATAGCAAAGCTTAACATTTTTATGGATTCATCCGAACACCTCCGGTGTTACACATCGTAAGGCTCCGAGCTGTTAGGTATTGGTACCCTACTTTTCGAAGCGAACCTGGTAAAAATCTCAATAACATTTTTGCTCTACCCAGGGAACGAACCCGAGACCTTATTGTCCGAGTCGAACAGGGTTAGCTTTAGACCTCGAAGCTCATTAACATTTGATGATCTCAAATTAAAAAGTTTATCATTTTTTAATAAGGTATCAGGCAAGTCAGTTTGAATCGAATTTATGCACTTTGCAGAACCAAAACAAATACTGTAATTACGTTAAAGGAATTATTTACAAAATCTCTGTAAATACTTGGATGTAAAAAAATGATGTGGTGTCGCGGGACACCAGGTAGGAACGAACTTCCTTCGGCTAAACGGCACTACTCGCTTGTGTACGCGACTGTCGCGCCTGCGCACGTCTCATTTAACGCTTTTATTCCACGCATTTTTCTTACGGTTTTACTATCACATTTTTTTCAGTTCGGTCGCGCAGCAAAATCCCTATCCCCTCCAAGCCTGCCGTAAGGAACTTCGTTCCAATTAATGATATTATTAATAATGAAATAAACGACACTGAATAAGTTTTGAATCTTTACCTACAGGCGTATGAAAGTGTACCATGAATACAAATTAGAAAGACCATCGTTAAAAAATCGATATTTTATTGTAAAATAAATAATAACAAATTATTTTGTTACATTTTAGGTCCGTAGAAACTTTAATGAATTCATATAAGTATTCGCACCAGTAATAACAAATTCGGAAAATCGATTTTAAATTGAATTGTAGGGGAAAACCCTATTTTGTTGTTACCTTCGGCTGCATTCTGCAATAATTAGTGTCACGGCACACGTGTTTGATGTTTCCGACATCCAATACCGGTTGCAAATCTGTGTTCATATTATTTTGTGTATTTACTGACTGTTATTTTTGTCTGTGATAGAATATTGTAAATCAAGGAACACTTATAGTCGTGCTGTAAATTTAATTGTTGTTATGAGTGTGTTTTAATTATTAGATTGTAAGTGCTAGTCAAAAATTTGCCAAGTTTACAGGTGTGTGTGTGATGTACAGTGAATACCTAATTGTAGGTAGTGATTTCACTGTCAAAACATCAATATTATTCGTAAGTTGATTATCATATCTTCAATTGACACCAGTAAAAGTTAATACTTGATTTTATTGCCGAAAAATCAATTGTTTATGTGAGCTAATATATCACTCCGGTTGCACCGCGGCTTCATCTGCACAAGCTTCACGTTGCTACGTATAAGTTCAGTGACCTAATATTATAATGGTGTTTCACTTCACAAGAATTTTTATTTTATATATATATATATATATATATATATATATATATATATATATATATATATATATATATATACATACATATATACCTATTTATTATTATAATTTTACAAAAATAGATGAGTATACATTATAAAATGTGATTAGCACCCGCTTCTTAATTACACTTATACACACGTAAATATGTTTTCGAATAAAATAATATTACAATATATTATATTATGATAACAAAATAGAATATTTTTTTTAAATTCATGTATAATGTTTCTTTTTGGTAATACGTAAATGTATTTTGTGACAGAAGAGCGGAGCCTCCTAGTACAGGTATTATATATGTCGGCGTCCGCGTCGTCAAATGCAAGAATATTGTAAAGTATAAACAACAAATGCACGGCCCGGGCCGGCAAGCGCATCGTTCGATATCCCTACTACTCAACTTGTTTTGCTACCTGTATAAAAGGCTCGGGGCGCCCGCCGATAAGGCAGTCTAGGCTCTGGCGTGGCTCGGTACACTTGTTGTATCTTGCTAGTAGCTTATCCTTGACTCTCGGATAATTAATTTGTGCAAACAAGTTAATTATTATTGTCAACTATAAATTAGTCGCAGTACAATTTATAATTGACTATCTATTGCTTAAATTATGACTTATTTGTAATAAGGAATAATTAAGTTACTTGGAATTGTTAAAGGAGAGCTAGTCATTAGTGATGGAAAGCTTTAATAGTGATTTTATGTTATTTTTGATATTTGATACAAGTTGAACAAAATGTAAAGAGTTGTTATATTACCACATTTGCATTTTATTTATCATATCTGACCCACTTCCTACATATACTTAAAAGGAGACCTCCAGTAGCAACAAAAAGCTTTGTATCTACTTAAAGTTACTGAATAAACATTTTTACATATTACATTTAACATATTACCCCGTGTTGGTCACGGGGTGTATATATATATATATATATATATATATATATATATATATATATATATATATGTGAGTGGTTACGCAAAAAGGGACCTCAAGGGAAAATAATTGATTTCGAGTAAATCACGTTTAAAATGTTGAGTCGAAATGAGAGAGGCGCGGGGTTTTTTATGTTAGTGTCGTTAGTGAGCGACTTCGTCAGTGAGAAATAGCACGTGTTTGCGATAGCTGTATTATTGGTGACTTATTTATTCGTCTTTTACTTGTCTTTATGTGCGCGCTAGAAAAAGAAACTAGTGTGCGCTGTGTATAAGGTGTAATATTTTCAAAACTGCCTCGGCTTACATAAAAAATCATTAAAAAAAAAACTACGGCACCTAAAATTATTTTGATTAGAACAAAACAAAGATGAAGGACCATAGAATCAGAATTTATCAAAAAAAAAACCGTTTCCAATCCCTTCAGGTCCCTTTTTGCGTAACCACTCACATATATATGTAGGAAGTGGGTCAGATACGATAAATAAAATGAGGATGTGGTGATATAACAACTCTTTATATTTTGATCAACTTTCCATTATTAATTACTTGTTCTCGTTAACAATTAATTAACTCTTTAACAAATCATAATTATTTCTTATTATAAATAAGTCATAATTTAAGCAATAGATAGTCCATTATAAATTGTACTGCGACTAATTTATAGTTGACAATAATAATTAACTTGTTCGCAAAAAATAATTATCTAAGAGTCAAGGATAAGCTACTAGCAAGATACAACAAGTGTACCGAGCCACGCCAGAGCCTAGACTGCCCTATCGGCGGGCGCTCAGAGCCTTTTATACAGGTAGCAAAACAAGTTGAGTAGTAGGGATATCGAACGATGCGCTCGGCGGCTCAGGCGTACACCTGTTGTTTACAATATTCTTGCATTTGATGACGCGGACGCCGTCATATATATATATATATTACTTGTACAGTTCCGCCTTACCTATTCCTGCCGCAATAGCGTCAGTGCTAGGCACTGGCGTGTTCCGGATTGGAGGGTAAAGTCAACTGCCGTCTTGCAAGAAAATCGCGAAAGTCGACTGATTGGTTATGCGAGTCACTACCATCATGGGTACGTAGCCGGTAGACTTATGTATGTGGCATTAGACCGCGCCACAAGATAATAACACACCATCTTTGGGCGATAGTTGACTTTGACTCCATCAGGAGACCTGCCACCTGCTTGTTTGCTATCTTATCACATATATATATATATATATATATATATATATATATATATATATATATATATATATATATATATATATATATGAATCAATCAATTTTTCCGTGGTGAATGGCTGGACCGATTTCGCTAATTCTTTTTTTGTTGTGTTTGTAATTGTTGTAAAGAATACTTAACCACCATATAATATTGTTGCCCTGTTATAATATTGTTGCCCTTTCGGCTGCATCGTCCGTGGAAGGACAATCCCGTATACGTGTATTAATTACGTGTCACGTTGTTTGTCCGCTATGGATTCTTAATGTGACGTATGGCAAAACAAAGTTTGCCGAGTCAGTTCGTAAAGTTATATTTTTATTTTACAATAAACTTATTTCGTATTTTATATTTTTGAACGCTTTGAGCTCAAAATTTATATTCAAATATAGGTTCAGCTACAGGTATTTTAAGCTCAAAGGAGCAACCTTTGAACTTATTAAAAATAACTACGTTAAAAAAACAACTTCATAAACTAAAAATTAAAAAATAATAATGATTTAATATTAATTAAATACTACCTATTATTTATATGTACTATTTACTAAAAGGTTTACAGTCGGTGCCAAGCCAGTGTCATGCCGCATTAGACATTCGTACGAATAGCGAGGCGACGAACCACGAACACGCATGTTTAAAAAGTGCGCTCGCTATTCGCCTCGTGCCTCGCCTCGTAACTCGCGCGCTCGAGCCGCATTTACACATTTGTACGAATAGCGAGGCGAATGGCGAGGCAAATAGCGAACACGAATGTGTAAATGCGAGGTAATACTTACGTAGTACTATACTATTTCCATTTCTTTTTTTTTTCGACGACAGATCGACGCCCATTTAATTTTGTGTTGTTTACGTTAAAATGTCTCACAAATAATACTGTACTTCAAGGACGGGTAGTGATGTGCTACACATAATGATTACTATAGGAGCTATATTGATAATAATAATAATAATAATAATAGTTTATTTAAAAAAACAAGCATTTCAAAGATTGCAAAAAATTACAGTCTTACGCTAATTAAGAACAATAATTTGGTGCATTTTAGAATTACCAGGGGTTCCCAAACTAGGCGGAGCCTGTATTTTGGGATACCATACTTAATTAAAAACAAAAGAATTACAAAACAATAAAGGACGTGTACAATAATAAATAAAGTTATAATAATTGATTCACATTATAAGCATTGATATGTCAAAATAAAATTGTGCTATTTATTTAACATTAATTTATAAACATAAATTTAATAGACTCGAGGTTATAATTAAATACTGAGAAATTAATATAAAGTTAAAAAATAAAAAAAAAATAAAAAACAAGAACATCATTGGTGTACTTTCTTCTATGAGAGTGTTGACATTACAATAGCTTCAGTCTTTTCGTAATCTAACGATTGCAACCAACTTATAATATTACGTGAACATTCTTGAACTGAGGAATTCTTAATGTCACAAAACTTAACAGCTTTATTATAAATATCTTTATGGGCAAAAGATTCAAATCGTTTAGCAAATGAGGATCTTACTATTGGCAACTCTACTCTAAATAATCTTTTTTTTTAAAGTGATTTGTAATTGGTAGAGGTAATTACATTTTTATGAGTTGAGATACATGCTCTCAGGATGTATAGCTGACGCACTCGCAAAACTCCAGTTTCCTCGTACAGCGCATTTGTGGAAAACCAAGGAGGCTTACGCGTCATGACCTTTAAAACGGCACGTTGAGCTCTTTCAATAGGAAGCATAGAGGTTTTCGCTGCACCACCCCAAACACCAATGCAATAGGTGAGTAACGATTGACAGACAGCAGTATACACAAGTTTACGGATTCGATTGCAGGTTGAATTCCTCAATAATTTCATGATACCTATAACCTTGCGTACCCTAGCTGACAACGTTTCGATATGCGATTGAAAACTTAAGCGCTCATCCAAATACAAACCCAGATATTTAAGATTTTTAGCACGTTTTATAGTATCATAGCCACATGCTAAAGAGTTAGCATTAACACATGTGTGTATTTTAAGATCTGGCATATTTAATGGCTGTGATTTTGCAGTTTTGTAAAAACACATATATTTGGATTTAGTAGCATTTAAGGAAAGAAGGTTGCTATTTAGCCAATTGTTTATGGAATGCAGTCCTTTTTCTGCCGCGAGCCTAGCATTTTCCCAACTATTACCATAAAATAACACTGCTGTATCATCAGCATAACATACTATTTCTGCCGATTCCAAATTTAAGTTGCAAATATCATTCAAATAAATAATGAATAGCAGGGGCCCTAGAATGCTGCCCTGGGGGACGCCAAAATCAACAGGGAGAAGGGAACTTTTCATATTGTCAATCTTTACCAGCTGCCTCCTGCCGGAAAGATAGCTCCCGAACCAATCCAACGCTTTGCCACGAATTCCCAGTAGTTCCAGCTTTCGCAAGAGAATGTGGATAGATACCGTGTCAAATGCTTTGGCGAGATCAAGAAATACTCCGTAACAACAAAGGCCATCATCCAGAAGTTTGACTATATAGTTTACCAGTCCTTGAGTGGCGTTTTCTGTTGACTTGTGTTTTCTGAAACCGAATTGCCGCTCTGATAGTAACTTATAGCTTTCCAAAAATATCGATAGTCTTTTATAGACAATCTTTTCTAATAATTTAGAAAACACGCTTAAAAGTGATATTGGCCTGTAGTTTTCCGGAGCATCCCTCGATCCGTTTTTATAGACAGGTATCACCAAAGCTACCTTCCAGAGGTCAGGAAAGCAGCCCGAGTCCAGACTAAGATTAAATATGTGTGTCAGCGGTGAAACAATATGGGATTTTACAGCTTTTATAAGTCTGTTTGAGAAACCGTCCAGGCCTGGAGCGCTATCATTATTTAAGTTTGAAATTAACGCTTCTACTTCAAAGGAGTCAGTGGGATGCATAAAGAATGAGCTTGCCAGCCCGTTCTCAGTAGTTATTTTCGCAGTTAAACTTTCCTCGGTTTGATTTGAATTTTCTAATATTTTTGTAGCTAGTTTGTGGCCAGCTGATGCAAAATATTCATTACATATGTTAATCGAGACTTCAGGATCGTCTGAATTTGCTAGGAGTCCCGTAGGAGCGACATTTTTTTGCTTGAAATGGGAGATTTTTTTGATTGTGTTCCACAAAGCTTTAGTATTATTTCGACTTTTTTCAAGTTCTTTTGATTCGTACTCCCGTTTTAGCTTACGCAACAGATTATTGCAGAAGTTCCTGTATCTATTATATGTGGTATTAATCACGATGTTATCTGGTTGCTTCCTTGCAAGCAAGTGCAAACGATCTCTGTGCCGAATGCAACGAAGCAAACCTGGCGTAATCCACGGTTCAATAATTAACTTAGATCTGCTGACTTTTATTTCCTGGGTGAACTTTTGCACGATAGTAAATAAAATTTCTATGAATGACTCAGTAGCCTCATTGACCTTATGTTTGTTTAGAACTTGAGACCAATTTATGTTCGCTAATTCGTCTGCCACTTTTGCATAATCAATTTTAGTTTTAAGATGTTGCGGTTTATTTTTATGTTTTGTGCCTACCAGACCCATAATGGCCAGCCTGTGATCAGTTATATCCAGCTCACAAACAGCACCCAGTGCTTGGGAACAAGTTTTTACAAATATGTGATCCAAGCAGGATTCAAGTCTAGTTGGAAGGTTTATGGCAGGAAGTAAACCATGCTCTGCTGTCATACATAGGTAATCGGTTTGACTACACTTTCTTTGATCAGAAGACAAAATATTAATGTTAATGTCACCCGCTAAGATGATATTAGAGCAGTTTTTCACAGAATCTAGATAACCACTCAGAGAATCAATAAAAGTATTTATATTTTCAAAAGAGGGGGAGCGATACATACCCAATACTGTTGTGTCTTTGACAGGAATTTTGATAGCCAGGCAGCATGCCTCTTCAATACATGGTTCAGTGACAGAAGCATTCCAGCTATCTCTAACATATACTACCACCCCACCGTTTTGATTTACATTGTTGCGAGTGTGAAATGATGTGTAACCAGGAATGCTGCCTACCGATGCATTTGAATTAAGCCAACATTCTGTAAGGATTATCACATCGCACTCAGTGTTAAGGCGGTGCAGAGCCACTAGAAAGGAATTGAAGTTCCTATGAATACTCCTAATATTAAATGTAAGAACTTTAAAATTATATTTGTCTGTTAAAATGTTTCTACAGTCTTCCAGATTGTTCACATAATGACAGGGGATATTCAGAATGTTGTCTAATTGACATGCTAAATCTATGTTAGCCATAATAAAACTGAGATACTAGATAACAAGACTGGAAAAAAAAAGAAACAATCGAGTTACACACAACCAATAACACGTAGAAAGTAACCAGAAAATATAAACTTGAATTCATAGTACGTTCATGTTTAGTAAGTAAGCTATCTGTACAAAAATATAATAAGACATTATGAGATATTAAGTCGATTTTTTGAGCTACAAAGGTATTTAATAAAGAGTGCAACATTTGTATAAAATGATCTAATGTGTGAGAGCAGGTTTTAATCGAGTCACATAAGCTAGGAACTTTGTCTTTCAGCTTGAGGACTTTTAATAGAAGTTTGGTGATTTTTTAGCAAATTATCAAGAACGGATTCCGAAGAAACACGTAACACTGAGCTGGTTTCTGTTCTTCGCATAAAAATAGACCCATTTGAAGTCCATACAAATTTAAAGTTTAATTTGGATCCGGTAGAGCGTGCTTTGCTGAAAAGTATTCTGTTGGATTTTGTAAGATGTTCATTGACGTAGACGCGGCGTGAGTTACCCGGCACTTCAATCATGTCCGTAGTAATACCACGACGGACTCTGGCAGCTCGTAGCAGTTGGTCGCGAGGTGAGCGCCTTGTTAAGGTGACTATTACGGGGCGGGGCTTCTCTGTTCGGCTGGTACCGGTTCGGACACCAACGCGCTTAACATCATCAACGTCGCGAGGATCTAAATCGACACCGAGTTTTGCCGAGAGATTCAAGACCAGATGTGGAAGGTTTTCGCCCTTGTGCTCGGTAATGCCAGTTATTTCTATGTCTCTTAGAAACTCACGCTGTTGCCTACCATCCAATTCCTGTCGCAAAACTGATACCTCAGCGCGTAACTCATGTACCTCCGCTTTATAGCGATCCAGTTCCTTCAATTCTTTTTTCATCTCGCTAATCTCCTTCCGGAAGTGTTCTATATCTTCAGCAGTGGAGCTAAGGGAGGTTGTGAAAGCGTGCATTTCCTGCTTCATTGTATCGAAAGCACTTTGCAATTGTAGCAGAGACTGTGTAAAAGACTCCAAGATATCCGTAGGCAAATTCGCTGGGGAAGGCTCCCTGGCACCACGCTTTTGTTCTAATTTCGAAGCCGCAATTTCATCCTTTTCTCGTTTTCCAAAGCGCACTGGGGTGGAATCCGTGAAACGCTCCTTATTTTTGGCTTTACATACAGGACAACGGTACCGATTATTGTCGCTAGTACGTAGCGATCTTAGCTCCTCTCTAGGGAGATTCAGGCAACTTATGTGGTATTTCATTGGGCATGACGTACATGTAATGATGGGAGTTTCCTCGGGGGTACGACCATCGCGCAGGTTTGAATTACAAGCTCCACAATTCATTTTTAGTACTTCTAATGCACTCTAGCGGCCAACAGTGAAACGATTAGTATAATATCGAAAGATCTCCTGCACTCAATATTTAATAGTTTGGGCACAAAATTATAGATGGCGTAAGTTGTATTTATAGTTGTGTTTTTACTCAGTTTTCAGAGATGTCACTTTAATATACACTACTCCTAGAAAATATAAGTTTTTGAAACACAAAATTTAGTAATATTGGCATTAAAAATTATTTGATTTATTTATTATTACAGTCAAAAAGCTACTTTAAAACAGATTCATTGTTATCACACTGAAAACACTAGGAAAGTTTCAAAAGATTTGAACTCACCAACGGTCCGTAATTTTAACTTTAGTGAATGTTCTTTTATTTGCCGTCTTTTCGCCGAGATAACGTTTACACGGATGCACAGTTGTTTTATTTATCGACTTCTTTTAGATTTTGCGAACACAAAGCAGTTTACAAATTATTCTAAACAAAAACACAGGACTTGCTTAATTTCTTTGTTAACGTAGAAACGCCCTCTTGCGGAAAAAAACGCAACACGATAACAGACCCTTTTTTTACAAAATGTAAGAAACTAAACTATGCCGGATACTTTTGTACAAATTTATGAACTATAATATTATGTATAAGTATAATAATATACCGGTCGAATTGAGAACCTCCTCCTTTTTTTGAAGTCGGTTAAAATACCTCAATTTAGCGAAAGGTTTCAGAGATGGCCTACAGGGTAAACTGGTTTACAGATTTTTCTACCTAATAGCACTGAAATAATAATGAAATATTAAATACGTATTTCAGTACAATTTATATAATATTAAAATATTATTTTCTCGAATAAAATATTATTTTCTCGAAAATCCAAATCTCCATCAGCAGGAAATCTGACGTGTGGTTTGGTATCACGCTTTGTATGAGCACATTTAATTTAATCTACAGATTTTGTTATTACATATTATTCTGTAGACTTGGTACCCGACATAAAAATATTCATTCATTTTGTGCCACTACATCTAATTCTGCCGCTATCGCGGTCGGTGCTTGTCACCGAGGTACTTCAAGACCAACACGAATAGCAACGTATCAATAACATCTCTGGTGTCTACAGATAAATATTGTCTCTTCCATCCATCAGGAGATTTATCAGCTTCTTTGCTATCTTATAACATAAAAAAATTCAACCCTCCAATCGAGTGAGTTTTTTGTGACAAAACTGTAATAGAATATTTTTTCCTCAGAAATCAGAAATCAGAAGTACTTTATTCAATAAAACTTTTGTTGTTTAAGTTATTTTGACACGTCAACATATTTTTTTAAGCCTACTACCGGATCGGAAATGCGGCCGCATACTGAGAAGGTCCGGCGGAAGAAACTCAGCAGGCTTGTCTGTTTTTCATATCATTTCATTGATATAAAAAACCCAAGATGCACAGTCTCGAACAAAACTGACACTCAAAAGTGTCCCTAATTTCACTTAAAATAGTTATAGATATGGCAAAAACATATGCCTTTGCATATCCAACCTTAAGCGCAAGACTTATAGTTGTTTTTACAAAGCAGTGTTCGAAAAGGAATAAAATTGACAGTGTCGCGACCGACGCGATTCTATTTGAAATGAGCGCACAATTTTAAATTGTGCGCTCATTTTTGGAGGACGTTTTTGAGACACTAATTGTGTATCTTGAGTTTTTTAAATCAATGTATCATCTATTTTTTTTACAATATCACAATATTACAAAAATATAATATATAAGATCGGTATGAGGAGCAATTAATCCCAGGCTTTTTTGTCTTCTAAATAATCTGAGATTTTATATTTTTTTTTTTTACACAGTTTTGTTTTTACACATTTTTTAAATTTATTGACTGGAAGATCTTTTATAGTTTCGGGAAGTTAATAAAAATCTTGTCAATATAAATTCATACTTTTATTCATCACAAACTTTTAGTCTTTATTGCGCCTCTTAAAATGGAGAAAAAAGGTCGAAAGTAGAAAAGGGAAAAGTAGAAATATACAATTACAATCTGAAAGTCTACTTTGTACTTTCACATTAAGAGAAAATGTAACTTTTCCAAGTAGATCCAACTACAAATCGTAAGTAGTGAGCGTAGCGAGTTTTACTCGGTCCGTTTTATGGTGTAATATATCAGTGTTACTCTCCGCCGATAAATTAGTTCCGGATCACAAGATTGTTGTTAATTTCCTCCGGGAACCTCGCAGGGAGCGGGGGAGGGGGTGTGAATAACTGCACTGCTGTTTGTTTTTCATTTATTCGTAATTGTCTCTCAGTTCTCGTAGCTACTTAGTAACTAAATAAGATTTCTTTAAACTTAGCAAAGAATAATTTTGGACACGATTGGATTTAAATCTGCGACCTTAACTAATTCCGGGAAATGAAAATTATAAGAAAAACAAGACAAGCCCGCTGAGTTTCTTCCGCCGGATCTTCTCAGTGTGTGGCCGCTTTCTGATCCGGTAGTAATTTTAAAAATCGACTTGTCAAAAGTGCATATTTCAAGTAAGATTTTTTGGATTGGTTAATAAAATGTATCTCAATATTTAAATGTAATTAAAAATAATTTAATGAAAGTACAATTTAATATTTAACGTAAATAATATCTAAAATGTGTAAGTAAATAGTATATATATATATTCTTAAATCACATGATGTTTTATTATTGCACACTATGTCACGGCAATATATGCTAACACCATTGATTAGCTTCAATAACTTGAAACACCCATATTGTTGCAAATAAATATGTTTCATTTCTTTTCATAATGTTTTGACCAACTGAGCGTGTCGGTGGTTCAACTTGGCAAAATCCTTCTTTGCTTGTTACTCCTTCTTCATCAACTGCTGCTGTCTTACTACAAAGCATAACCTTAACCATTACCTTTAACGAGAAAGGTGAGATAAAGCGAATACGTGCCACTAACATCGAGATTACTACTTTGGTGGTAGAGTTCTGTAATGACTTGAGGTAGGTAATAATTTCGGTGCCTAACTCTGTCATGTTCCAGTTGGGAAGGTAAAGTAGCCAGTTAACTTAAGTATGTGGTATTCTAACACCACCTTGCGTTTATAGGCGTTGGTTATCTCTTCAATTTTTTTTATATCATACGATAGCTGTAACGATAGAATACGCTCGCGGACAGATATCTTATAGAACCATGGTTATCACATTTTATCACGCAGCATACACGTGAATTTCTAGTATATAAGCTTAATGTAAGACCCAGTTAAATTACAGTTAATAAAACACATTTGTCAACCAATGTGTGACTGTCATTTAGTCAACGTAATATTGGTGACCACCGACTAGTGAACACACTAAAAGGAAAATGATCAACTTCATGCAGAAGCTCTTCTTCAGTAACAGCAAGTTCGGCACCATCCATGGAAATCGCAGCGGTATCCACGACGACAAGAATACCAGATTTTTGGAGAGATTATCCACGCTTTTGGTTCGCTCAGGTAGAAGCCATCACCCTCCCTTAGAAGAACAGCGACGTGGTGAACTACAACCTCATCGTGGCCAAGCTAGGCAAGGACGAAATATTACAAGTAAGCGATATTATTACAAATCCACCAGAAATTAATAAATACAACACAATCAAGGAACGTCTCATTGATTGTTACGAGGAACTATCAGAGCAAACAAGCAGATGGCACTCCTGATGGAAAGAGAAACCATCGCCTATAGATACCAAAAATTTTAATAACACATGGTACCCGTGTGACAAGATGGCAATGGCACATGCATAACTTTACTAGCTCCCTTACCCTCCAAACGACTTACGACAATAACAATCGTTGAAGCTATTGTGGCAGGAATAGGTAAGGCGGTGGTACCGAATTACCGGGCGAGACGTTGTGGAACTCTACCACCTTTATAGTCGTAACATTAGTTTAGATGTCTTACAGTGAGTGAGTTTCCTCGTGTTAATCGCCGCCATTTCGAAGAATCTAGCTAGTAGTCTCTGTTTTGCAAAATCTCGACCGCGTTTTGATACCATCGCTTATCTATTCCTGCCGCAATAGCGTCGGTACTTGTCGCTATCGTGTACCAGTTTGGTGGGTAATGTCGCCAGTTTCAAATTATAATAAAGTATTCCTGTAGCAACAGCGTCAAAGCTTGTCATTGTTGTGTTCCTGTTTGGAGGGTAAGGTAGCCAGTAGAGTTATGCTTGTGGCATTGCCATCCCGCCACAAGGAGCTAAACTCACCACTGACATCAGTGCTGTCAATAGGCGATGGTTTTTCTTTCTCTCAAGACAGCCATCTGCTTGTTTGCTATCTAATGATATAATAAAATAAAAATAAAGAGGAAAGATTTGATTTCTTGTTTGTTTGTTATGATTTAACTCAAAAACTACTCGAACGACTTTAAAGATCCTTTCACTTTTAGAAAACTGCATTATTCAGGTACTATATATGATATCTTTTGCTTTAATAAACTTGTTCTAGCAAATAAACATTATTTCATCCCATGATAATATTTTTACATTCCTTTTCAATTCTCATCTTCATTATCATGTCAGTCCAGTGATGCCGATTGCCACTGCCATAGTAATTCACAAATCATCTGAACTATTTAAATCACTTCAGAGTAGAGAAGTGCTAAACCTGGCCTGAGCTTACCATCAAACTTGTGATCTGCTATTTAGGCATCTAGGAACACAGGTGCCAATAGTAATCACTCCAGAAACTGACTAAAATTAAAAAAGTTATTTGCCCGCTAACAGTAAAAGTAAATTATATTTTTTTGTTGTAATACGTAAACGTTCATCTAAAAAATTAACAATACTCATCTCAACAAGTATCCATTAAGCTGTGAAAAAATATCATAGCATATTTGACTCCCGCGGACATTAAATTATCTCCAAAATGAAGAAACATCAACAAGCATTAAAATAGAAGCTGTCGTTAATTTATAATTCGCTTAACCGCAAGAGTTCAGAACTGATTATCGCAGAAGTTACTGGCTCGTAAATCTTATTAAAACAGCCTCATTATTTCATAAACGTTAAGCTGCTAGTGAAAAGCAAATTATTCGGCAATAAAACACGGCGCAAGTCGTATATTAGTTTGGGCGGTGAACACCCGCTAAGCCTTTATAACGAGGGTCGCCATGACAGGCAGCTGTCACGAGCCAGCCACGCCACTAGGGATGTGCAACTCTTTGGACTCGTATCCGATTACAGTAGATGAGCCTAATATAAAATTACTTTATTACATACATACACAACTGACCAATTTCAGATAGTGACTTACCTTGCTTCTTCCACATTCGTTGGATTAAGATAAAATTTTACAACAAAAATGTGTAACCGGGTTGACTCGCAGATCATCCCTGGAAATTTCTACTGAACTGAGATATTTGAAGCGTAAATGAGCAAAAACTATACCTAATCATACATTTTTTCAGAGGCTGAAATTTCAAGTTTGCTAAAAATTACAGTACTAAGTTTTTGCAAAAGTTGTTTATTTTGAAAACGATGATCAATTTTGAACATTACTTAATCGTAATTTTTAAGCTCTACAATGCTGTTTTAATTACAAAATTAATTGGTAGAAAAATATCCAACTAACGTAAAAAAAATACTTTAAAAAAATTTACGTCATTGATAATTATTTTTTTTATATCATAAGATAGCAAACAAGCAGATGGGTCTCCTGATGGAAAGAGTCAACCATCGCCTATAGACACCAAAGATGTTAATGGTGCGTTGCTATCTTGTGGCGAGGTCTAATGCCACATGTATAAGTTTACCGGCTACTTTACCCTCCAAACCGGAACACGACAGCGATAAGCACTGACGCTATTGCGGCAGGAATAGGTAAGGCGGTGGTACCAGACCCGGACGAGACAATGCAGAACTCTACCACCTAGTAGCCACGATGGTAGTGACTCGATAGCCAATCGGTCGCCTTTTAAAACCTTCCTGGCAGAACGGCAGTTGGCCTATTCTACAAAGGAGGCCGGGACCAACCGAATGAATCGACCGATTCTGATTAAATTTTATAATCAACCGGTATAATATTTTGTAAGTTATTTTAAAATCATTGTTTACCTATTTATTGTGAGGTTTATTCAAAATTTCTCAAAATCTCTTACCAGTGCTGTGTGCTAAACTTCATTGTTGATTGTGTAACAAACATCCATCCATCCAAACATCAAACTTTCAAATTTATAAGTACTCCGTAAAATAACCTTTAAGTCACTTCTCCGTAAAGTAAATCTTATGCGCCCACACCTTCAACTAACGCTACAACAATTACCCTAACAAAGTCATAACGTCAATGTCGTTTCTTAATTAGGGATTTCAGCCCACACATTAAGGCAATATCATTTCAGTAGGTAATTTACAATAAGGATGTTAATGTATAGTAATATTATAAGGAGTAGTTAAGTGTTGGACCCTTCGGATACGTTTCAAGTAAATAAGTAAGTAAGAGCTCATTTTTTTAGCCTAATTCCATCAATCAATCAAAAAATCAATCCTTCACATTTGCCTATTTCCATTATCAGATAAGATCTTTGTGTTACATCAAAAAATATTAAATATTTACTAAATTTTGCAGTATGCGTCTACAGTAAAGTTCTTATCACTACATAGTATAAAACAAAGTCGCATTCTTTGTCTGTCCCTATGTCCCTATGTCCCTATGTCCCTATGTGTCCCTATGTGTCCCTATGTGTATGCTTAAATCTTTAAAACCACGCAACAGATTATGGTGGGGTTTTTTTGATAGATAGTGTGGTTAAAGAGGATATGTATAATAACATTCAATATAGAGTCGAGAAATACTGCAATTTGTGAGTTTTCTGATGTCATGTCGTAAATAATTATATTTTTTTTCGCTTACATTGCAAACGCTGGCTAAACCCTACGAGATTTATCAAAATAAGTATTTGTACACCTTGAAAAGGTCTACAGAAAACTCCGCGATGGTATATGTCTATCTCTTATGGATAACCCACAATAGCATTTTTTTGTCATTTACTTTTTACGAGATATAAAGGTTTTTTTCGAAGCAGTTTTAAGCAATACAGCACTAATCCTTATCCAATTAAATACCTTAAATATATTGCTGATTTAATATAGAGTAATATTGCCGTTTACAGCTTGTATTTTAAATGAATATTTTCGAAGATATTACAGATTTAATTTAAAATGCAGGGGCATAGCGGTTGCGTGGTTACCGGCCGGTCGGCGTCGCGCGCGCGGCTTGTTCTGAAACTGCTTCGGATAAATAAATCGATGGGTCCCAAGAACAAAATCGTATCTACAAAATTACCAAATTACAACATGTTTGTTTGTGGGAGTACATTGTAGATAAGATGATGTTCACTTGAGTATTTCCACACAAAAAGACCAATAAATATAAAAAGTATATTGTAGCTTTATGCGTGTTTAATGCGAATTTTATTATAAAACCAATTTAGTCTGATCTCTCCATAAGATTTTTTTCTTGGGACCCGTCGTTATAATATAGGACTTCAGCTGAAAATCAAAATTTAGTACATTATTTTTTTTTAACTAAATATCACCATATAAAAATCGTGTGGATGATTAAAAATAGTATTAACAAATTATTTGTTTTAGAGATTTTTAGCCTGTTTTCGGAATTTTATATGATCAAAAAAAATAAATTTTATCATGTAATAAGTTAGCACATTCCTTAGATAATATCTTCAGGTATATCGTATAATGTTTGTAAAATTGTTATTTAATAACCAATGTAAAAAAACGTGATTTAGCAAACCAGTTTTTAATTTCCCACTACGTATGTAGATAAGGAAGATACTGATTTTACCTCGATGTTCGAAAATCGAGTTTTCACCAGATGTCCACGTTTTGAGGTCCTAGGAATCTTTTCCGACTATTTTCACGATGACGTCAGTATGTCTGTATGTACGTATGTATGTGTGTGTGTGTGTGTGTATGTGTGTATATGTGTGTATGTGTGTATGTAAACATGTCATAACTTTTGAACGGCTAGACCGATCTAACGCGGTTGATGGCATTCGATTGGGTTCCGCTTAACTTAGATTTCCTGAAAATTTGAACCGATTCGGTCTAGAAGATTTTGAGAAATTTTGAAAAAACACCAAAAAAAATTTGAAAAAACACCAAAAGAAACAGTATTTTTTAATATAACTTCCAGATTTATGTAACGAGTACAAAAAACAATCAGCTATATTCCTCAAAAAACTACGTCTAATACATAAATTGCATCAAAATCGGTTTATCCGTTTGAGAGTAATCGTTTACGAAAAATTTTGAAATAAGTGTTTTTTTCGACATAGCTTCAAAATTTTTCAACCAATAATTTTTTGATGTTCTACGATATTTTAGTACTAAAAAAACTACGTCAAATGCCGTTTCAAAAATCAAAATCGAATCTAATTCTCAAAACTTATAGCTTTTTAAATTTAAAATTACGTTGTTCTTAGCAAACTTACTTAATTTTTTTAAATAACTTTCAACTTTCAAGTTAATTTACCGATTGACTTAAAAATATTATTAGCTTTTGTTCTTTAAAACTGCGTCAAATACCGTTAATTTAATCAAAATCGGTCAATTTGTTTGGAATTTATCAATGAAGAAAATTAAAAATAAAATATTTTTAGACATAACACCGAAGTGTTCCAACCTATATAACAATATTTTAGATCTCAAAAATTGAGTTGAATGCCATCATCGTTTTCAAATATACAGCTTTTCAAAAATTAATAATTCTGCCATTTTTAACAAAATTGAACTGAAAAATCTATGCTTATAGTTTTTACTCTTTTGAGCTTAAAATACCTTTATTTAGTCAGAAGTTTCAGGGATGGCCCGCAGGGTCAACCACTTACACATTTTTTCGCCTTAATAAATAGCAGGGTCAAACCTTCAACGTTGCAGGCTTAGATTTGAGCGTTGACTGTTTTTCACATGGTCAACTTATATGTCGTTCTTTCAAGAGTAACCTCTAAAGAAAACATGTTTATATTGTATAATGACAAGAAAGCTGTGAACGTTGTATATAAAGACATTTTGTAATATATTAATGGGAAAAGTAAAAGAAATAGGTAAAAATGTAAAAACTAAAAATGTAGTACCTATATGAATTTAGATGTTCCAAAAATAGCAGGAAATTTAGATGTTTCAAAGATAGCAGAAAATCTCCATGGTATAGGGAAAGGGGAATTGTTTGTGGGCCACGGGCAGTAATGAATAAATCAAAACTACTGCATCGATTTAAATCATTTTTTTTACTGTGTGACATAGGCTGTATATTTTTTACCCGTGCGAAGCCAGGGCGGGCCGTTAGTAAACTTATAGTTTATGATTACAGTACGATATATTTTTTACTGAGATCACCATTCGGAATTTAAAGCATTTGATATATTTCTAAGGAAAAGTCCTGACAATATAATACAATAGCATGTAAATAAAATATATAACAGTTAGTAGCATGTTCGTAACCAAATGCATACGCTTAAGCCGCGTCCCCACTCCAACAATTTACCGTAAATTATCCCGTGACCGTGTCAGACACGCGTGTCAGTACCGATCAATGTGGAGGTATTGCGTTACGCGTACAATTGTCACGACCTGCAGTACGGTTGAATCCATTCCGAACACTGACAGATATTGCCGAATAAACAGAATAAACGGCAGAACAATGTACAGCGTTACGATCTACTAGCCGGGCCCAGTGTGGACGCTGGTCTGTGTACTGTCACGCATCGAAGCCACGTGTTACGAGCCGATCCATCAAAAGTCGGTTTATTTCAAAGGATTTTCGCCATTGTCCGCGGACCAGGAGACGTCCACAATTGTATTTATGACACGCGTCGAAGTACGCCCGATGACACGGACACGGACAATGGGTTGGAGTGTACGCCATAAACATCTTTGTATACGTTATTTAGTTTTGTACTGCGACCTTAGATCAAATATACCATAAGTATGACTAATTTTGTAAAATAAAATGGAATTAAAGGAAATTACGATTTGATTAACAATCATCAGATTAATAAAATAAACTTAACTCATCCTTTTGCGGGTGCACAGAGTGAGTTTCGTTTCGAAAAACAAATAGTCATACAGCTAGGCATTTCGTAAAAGACGAGAAAAAGCTAATACATGTCAATAACATTGGGACTGCTGACGATGTGGTAGAGGACTGCAATTACTCGCCTGGGTTTGGGTAACATTACCTTTCCTATTCCTGCTGCAATAGCGTCGGGACATGCCGCTGTAGTGTTCGAGTTTGGGGATAACATAGCCAATAAACTTATGAATTTGACATTTCATCCCTGTCATATGTTATTAAAACACCATAAACATCTCTGGTGTCTATAGGTGACAGTTTTTCTTTCCATCTGGAGAGCCATCAACTTCTTTGTTATCCCATGATACATAGAAAAACATCTAAACGTACTGCTAGTTTGCTGGTTTATCACTTCAACGATTACTACTCATTATCTACGATAATTTGGACTAGCAGTGAGCTTTTTTTATTAGTCTCGCGCTCATCCAAGATATTCAGGTGCTAACACACATCACTAAATATGTATAAATAAAAAAACGAGCCTTACAGTTGTCGCAAAAGATGTGTAATATCTTACATATTTTCCTATCGACATTAATATGATATAATATATGAAGTCAATTTATTCGTCACATTAATGGTAGAATTTATTCTAAGCTTGAAAACATAATTATGTAATGCTATAAAGGCGCGTCCGTGCTCGTACGAGTTTATCGCCGCCGCGCGCGCTTATTGGTCAAATCAAATAGCGCGCGCCTCTCCGCTTTTTTGTTACACATTTCCGTCCATTTTCTGAGATCACTCTCACAAAAATATCCAGCAACCGATAGAAAAGATGTTGCACATCAAAAGCTTAATAGCACATTATACGAAAACTTAACTTGGAAACTTTGTTCTTCTACTGATTTGAGCCAAACAAGCTAAACCAACAAGGCGGTCAGTAACATAGTTAAATATTTCAATCGTATGCCCAAGAAATATCCGCAATACAATAATATCCTATTCGTAAGCTCCTTTGTACATTACTAGTTTATTAAAGTATTTGCAACACGTTTTTCGAAAATCGTCTCAAGTACCCAATTTTAAGGTCCTTTTTATTTATTAGGTCCACTGTGACAGACTTAGGCTGACGGTGAACTCGCCATGGGACGTTGACGAAGGAATTAAGTCAATAGAATGAAGATTAGCTCTGGCGATAGATGTCTGAGCCGTCGGGTGAATAAATCTCTTGGAATCGTTTTTTTTTTTTTGCAAAACATCTTGATATTATTGGGAGTAACTTTGTATTTCTTGTTGCTTTTATACGAACCTTTTGGGATTAAAATATATACTCATTTATGTTTTAAAGTATAAAGTCTATGTTTTATTTTTAAACAAATCATTTATTTTTAATTTAGTCGCGTCTGTGGTCTAGTGGTTCGGTGTCGGAGTTGACCACGTAAGGTCCCCGGGTCCGATTCCCGGTTGGGCAATTGAAAAACGTGTTTCTTAAATTTTTTGACAAATACAACGCTGTCCGGATTGGAAATAGTGCTTGGTTGGCGATAATCTGGCCACCTATCACATTACGGAACTAAGTATCTTCGGATAACCGTGGGTGCACTTGTTGTACCTCTGCCTACTTTTTCGGGGATACGGGCGTGAAGACATTTATTTTTTAAGTGAATGATATTTTTTGTTAGGTTGATTGATATTAAAGAAAAAATATCTTTATTAGCGATTGGTGGCGTCAGATCCAGCTATTTCCGGTTCGAAAACATAAATTGTTTTCTTTTGTATTATTAAAAATATACTTAATCACGCCAGAGTCAACCCATATGGTATGATTTATCAGTTTGTCTACGGGCGAAATGGGTGGTAATCTCTTTCGCCTCATTTGTTAATATGAACAACAAGCACTAAATACATACGACAGTCGGAATCAACATCTACATGTGCTTTTCCGAGCACGGGGACATTAATATAACCTGACTCGAGCTGCTCGTGACAGTGTATAGATGAGGAATAATAAAGATAAGAAAAAAATAATAAAAAATAAAAAAAATAATAAGAAAAAATAAAGATTGTCCGACCTGCACCAACAATATCCTTAGTACCTATAAGCCATGATTATCTCTTTCCATCAGGAGGACCGTCTTCTCCTTGCTATATTTTTATAAGACGGCAAACAAACAGATGGCTCCCCTGATGTAAGGAAACAACCATTATAGACACCTAAGATATTAATGGTGCGTTTCTTTGCGTGCGGCGAGGTGTTAATACTTAATGCCACTTGCATAAGTTTACCGGCTACCTTACTCTTCCAACCGGAACCCAATAGAGACAAGCGCTGTCGCTATTCTGACAGGAATAGGTAAGGCGGTGGTACCAGACCCGGGCGAGACAATGCAGAACTCTACCAACTAGTAGCCTCGATGGCACTGACTCGCATAGCCATTCGATCGCCTCTTATGGACTGCCTGGCAGAACAGCAAATGGTCTAATCTAAATTCCATTCTAAAAGGAGGCCGGGCCAAAACGGTGTAAAATGCTATCCGATGATATAAAAACATTTTCTAAACTGCAGACTGCGACCGGGATTTAAAAAACTCAATAACATTTAGCTATCCCGGGACCCAAATCCAAGATCTCTTGGCCTATTGCCAATACTATTAATCTTTCAAGGATCTTATTAATAAAATAGTTTGATTTTAGTTGTGAACTTACTCTAAAAAACAGGTTCTATGTCCCTCATTTTTTCTATTGTAACCGTGTTCTAAGCAATAATTTCTAATTATTCTATTCATGCCACGAAATGACTGCTAATTATTAAGCAAATCAAACAGATTTTTTAAAAGGGCAATAGGCTACCCCGTACCCACCACTGTAACTTCTGTAAACCAGAATCAACAGAACCAAGCAGATTTGATAATTATAGCCATTCGGTCGCCTCGTGCGGACTGACTGGCAGAACAGCAGGTGGTTTATTCTAAATTGTATTCTAAAAGGAGGCCGGGCCAACACGGTGTAAAATGATGATATAAAAACATTTTCTCAACTGCGAATTGCCACCGAGATTCAAAAATCTTAATAACATTTCCAGCTATCCATGGGGTCAAATCCAAGATCTCTTGGCCTATTGCCAATACTATTGATTTTTCAAGGATCTTATTGATAAAATAGTTTGATCTTGGTTGTGAACTTATGAACTGAAAAATATCCCTCATGCGACGAAATGACTGCTTATTATTTAGCAAATCAAGCAGGTTTGATAAATTAACTGTGTTAGGATCACAAATAGGAGAAGCCTTACAATTCAATCTTAGAATTCTATGAGAAATAATTACCAATAAAAGACACAAGGACCTATTTGAAGATCCTACCAGCTATCATTATTCTAACTTAAAGGACCATACATCAGTTCGCATGAGACGTCCGGTTTGGCGTTGTGTCAGTAAATCTAACCGTGGCCAGACGTGCGCGAGTGTGTTTGCCGCCTGTAACGAGCTGAAGCCGCATTGTTTGTCTGACGTAATTGTAAGGCTGCGGAGTGCTTTGACACAAACTCACGGTCGTATATTTTCGACAGTAATGTTGCATGTGTTGCGTATTTCAGCAATGTTTGCTTGTATCGTGAGCCAGCAAAAACGTTAGGACGTTTCACACTCATTGCGGTGGACATTATGTCAATAAAAATATCCCAAATAAACTGGTAAAGTGCGTGTCGGGCCACGCGCAATGTAGGGTTCTGAAGTTGTCCATCATAATAATGCGGACTAAGAAGAGGGTTTTTATTGTTTCATACTATGAATATTTAAGCTATTCAACGTCAATGACAAATATATATCCGCACCACAGGTTCACCGGCTATAAAAACTTCTCTAAGTACATTTTATAAGTTGGTCGACTATTACTCAAAAATTTGTAAAGCCTTCTATGCCGTGATAGTTTAATTTTTTTTAAGTCATGTGCCCCTCCCCCCTCTGCAAGCTAACGGGTTAGTTTTGGGGGTGGGAAAAGAATGCTATTAAACATTTTCTCACAGTTTACCTTCTGTGATGAATAAATTACATCTGTGATGATAGATAAATTAATTATGAGCTATTAATAAAACTAAGCACTAGATACCAATTTATCAAACTAACCTATTATTAAGAATATTATACAAAAAAACATATAAACTCTATAAGAAGCTCAGTATAAATAATACATACACTCAATACTATAAATAAATATAAGTTGACTACTTACATAGAGAAATATACATACATCAATACTCAATAGTGATTATAGATACATGCTCATAATATTTAATTACATAAATATAATATAAAATAGCATTTAAAAGCTGAATATTTTATAAACGATTCCCTTAATCTTAAAATTGTTTCCACGAACCTACAATAGTTTTAAAAACCTATTCAACGATATTCGACACAATGGGGTACGTGAAAAAAAACCCGTTATCTATCTATCTATCTATCGTCCTGCTCCGTCTCTTTTAAAAATATAATTAGATAGACAATCAGCAGCTGGCTCTTCTGGTGAAAAGAGAAATCATCGCCTATAGATACCAAAAATGTTAATGATGAGTTCCTTCCCCCTACCTTTGCGCTACATTCCCCTGCCTACATCCTACTTTTCTCCCTACCTTTCCCTACCTTCTCCTGGCTTACTTCTTTTCCCCCTACCTTTTCCCTCTCTATCTCCCTCTCCTCCATCTCTCCTTGACCTATAAGCGCAATCTCCATCTTCTCCTTCTTCTAAACTCCCTCCTTATTCATATCCCTCCGTCTTCCCTTATCTTCTTCCTACCCCTATCTCCCCTTCCTCCTATCTTCTGCCCCTTCAATAATTTCCTCCTACCCATATCTTCTTTCTCCCTATCTCGTCATCTCTCCCCTTCTCCTAGCCTCTTATGTCTTATCCCCTTCTTCCCCATTTCCCTCTCTCACTATCTCTCTCCTCCCACCTCTCTCTTTTTCTTTCTCTTTAGTTAGCAAGTGTTGAGCAGTAAAATAAATGTCACTACGCCTATTATACAGCGCGTAGCGATAATTAAATAAATAAATATTCACGGGACAAATTACACTTACTGATCTAACCCCAAAGTAAGCAAATTATTTGCTTGTGTTATGGGTGTTAGTCAACGATACTAATACATAGAAAATACATATATAAATACTAGAATATATATAATAAACACCCAAACCCGGAAATACAAACATTTATGCTCATCACACAAATGCTTGTCCCCGTCGGGGATCGAACCCGAGCCTCGTCGATCGCGTAGTCAGGGTCGCTAACCACTCGACCAACGAGCGATATGATGCTAAGTTTCCATTCGATAGATCGCACTACCACGCTGCACATGAATATAGCAGGATTAGTTGCTAGCGTATAGACCCTACAGAACCTAAGGCCCTACTGTTCTAATGCCCTAAGTCCCTAGTTTTCCTAGTACCCTAGATCTACCATATATAGAATATATATACATATATAAAATACGCCAGAAAGCCTGTACCGTGCGACATAATGTAACAGGCGGAGAGATGGTTGGTCAAGTATAAAGGTGGTAGTGGCTTTCTCTTTGCTTACCACAGTGAGAGGAAACTTACTGAGGTATGTTGATCTCGCGACGTCCAATGGGAAGGAAAGTGATAGGAAATCAGTTTTTAAAGGTTTGATGGAGTTTCTTCAGTGCACCGAGGCCAGAATCAGGGACTCTCTTCGCCACAGTGGTACGTCAGTTGCCCAAGAGGTAGTAAAACAACCAAGTAATGACTGACAAGTGATTTTATTTTATAATCACCTATAATTTATACAAAATAATGTTTATGTGTTGTGATGTACGTGGTCGAGGATAATAGAGAGCGTAATGAGAGTTGCAATCCACGTCGATGGGTAGATGTGCATGTGCAGCCACGGCTAGCCAACATTATTAAATATCATCATGTGACACGTGGCCAATATATCTATACATATACACACATTCAGTCCCAGGTGGGTAATATTTTCAGTAATATTGTAAAAACTATTTAAAACGAATCGCTTCATCCCAAATTCGGACCTATTATCGTTACCAGGTCTCAGAACCAAAATAAAGAGAACAAAAGGTGGTTCTTGACAAAAAAATCGATACTTTTGTATTAGTAAAAGTAAAGTAAAAAAAAAATAAGTCTTACCAAATACAGCGCCTGACAAGTTCTATATGTGATATTTGTAAGGTTTTGGGAAACAACAAAAATCGTGTTATTAAATTAACAAATAACCCATTTGAAATTTAATAAGAAATAATAAACAAATAGTGTATTTGTTAATTTAATAAACCGTTTTTTGTTGTTCCTCAAAACCTTAAAAATATTAGCCGGTAAGCTTATGCATGTGTCGTTAAAACCCCGCCGCAAGGATAGCAACGCACTATTAACATCTTCCGTGTACTGTAGGCGATGGTTGTCCCTTCCCATCAGGAGATCCATCTGCTTATTTGGTTTCTTGTAATATAAAAAAAGAAGTGATCAACCACTTAAAATATAAGCGGTACTTAAGATAGCTTGTAAACGTTTTAGCTGCATCCTGCAATTTTTTGTAAATATTTATTTTCAAATAATTTTTATTTATTTTTTCAAATTATGAAAATATGAAGTCTAAATTTACCCCAAACGTTACAAAAAATAGCAAAAGGAACCCCGAAATAATGTAGTGAAACGGCGACCAGCAAGTAGGAGCGTGTTAAATATGTCAGCAGCGGCGCCGCAGGGAGTGTGAAGTGCCAGGCGGGCGGGCTCCGCACAAACTGCAAACACTTGCGTATTCATGACCGCCCCGCTTTGGTTACATGCATTTAGATTGCACCATTCAAATGAACCATTCTTGCATGACTTGTGACCCGCTCTTTATGTGCCAACTTCATGTTCTTCCGCGTTTTCTGAATGTTATTTAATTTTTATCAAAGTTTACTAAAAATATTTACAAAATAAAAATAATTTACTATTTATTTGATTTAATGTTATTGTATTTGATAAGACAATTTTCCCCCGTGTTGGTCCTTTGGGGGATCCTTTGAAGAATAGACCAACTGCCGTTCTGCCAGACAGGTCGTAAAAATGAGTCAGATAAACCGAGATAATGAGTGTGAGACTGAACATTTTCCAAATTGCTAGCAATTACGTCTAAACATGCCTGCTTCCTAGTGGATTTAAGTATGTGCTGATTAATATTATTATTTGATAGAATGCTTGTTAACTGCTTTTGAGTATAATTATCCTGTAACAGATCTATATTCCAATCCCCACATAGTATAAACTTCTTTTTAGAGTTTTTCATGATATTTTCTAACACTAATTCTAAATAATAAAGGAAAGTTTCAACATTTGAGTTTGGTGTGTGGTACATACAAATTATTACTAATTTTTTAATCTATAATTTCAACAGCACAGCATTCAGAAGAGAATGGTAAGTGTATTTGTAAATCAAGAGTTTTAAATTGTAATAATTTCTGATCAGAATACAAGTGCCACTCCGTCGTTGGTTTTCACGAGAAAAGTAAGATGCCATAGAGTAACCTTCTATTCTAAAATAAAATTCTACTTTATTTCCTAATTTTTTACTAAAATAATAAGGTATTGTGCCTTTGTTTATCTTAGGGGTAGGAAATTGACCATTTTTGATACTATTTATTCTACTAGACACTAATTTTTCTAAGTTTGCTTTATATTCGTTGAATGGAAATGTCTGTTTATTTAATTGTTTATTATTATTTTCACTATCAGTTACTTCATTAATTTTTTGTTTGGAAAATAACAATAAAAAATGATGTGGTGTCGCGGGACACCAAGTAGGAACGAACTTCCTTCGGCTAAACGGCACTACTCGCTTGTGTACGCGACTGTCGCGCCTGCGCACGTCTCATTTAACGCTTTTATTCCACGCATTTTTCTTACGGTTTGACTATCACATTTTTTTCGGTTCGGTCGCGCAGCAAAATCCCTATCCCCTCCAAGCCTGCCGTAAGGAACTTCGTTCCAAAAAGTTATGTTTGTATTCCTGATAATACATATTAATTTTTAATTTGTTATACAAACAGTCTATATAGGTTTTATGCGAATAATGATTATTATACTGCACTCGTATTCCAAGGAGAGACTTGGGCCAAGACCTGCCGTCTCGCGGAAATAGGGCTTCGCCAGGTCTCATCTTGGCTAGCCAAAAATCTTCTAACTTTAAATATAAATAAATCCAAGTTCCTGTCGTTCACGATCAAAAAATCCACCCAGCCCTGTTGTGATTTCGCCTTGAAATTACATACGTGCAACAACTCCGTCGTAACTAAATGTCCCTGCCAATCACTTGAAAAAGTCAACAATTTTAGGTATCTTGGTGTACAACTTGATGAAAATTTATCTTGGAATTACCATCTTGACTATCTATCTAGACGTATTCGAAAGTTGACATGGATGTTCAAAAAGCTTAGAAATGTACTTAAACCGGCTTTACTAAAATCAGTGTATTACGCATTAGTCCAACCTCATTTAGACTACTGTATCCCGGTATGGGGCGGAACATGTAAGACCAAAATTATAAAGGTTGAGCGTGCACAAAGATCAGTACCCAAAGTAATGTTAAGAAAGCCATTTCGGTACCCAACGGCTAACTTATATAGGGACGCCAGCGTGTTGACAGTGAGACAATTATTTGTGCTACGCGCTACACTTCGTAAACATAAAGAACTTGCTTTCGATCCTCTCCTCTTGGGCTCCTTGAGACGATACAATCAAATATGCAGTATAGAAAAACATAAAACCGTATTTTTCTCAAGACAATACAATTTTTTAGCTCTTTATGTTTATAATAAAATTCACATACTTCTTGACATTTATCCCAAAACTATTTACGAGTGTAAAACCAAAATTCATAAATACTTAATTAATTTGAGTTACGACGAAACAGAGACCTTGATATCAATGGTCCTATGATGTCTTAGTAGATAGAGACCTGGAGTCCTGAAATACAGGTTTTACCTAGTTTAGGCTCCAGTCCACCGTTTATTGTAATACCTACTAGTTGAAGTTGTAAAATAACTTGTAATTGAAAATTGGTGGAAAATAAGCCCTCTTATTATATTATTATTATATTTAGACAAATAAGTATCTAAATCGATAAAAGTACATTTGTTATATTGTATTACAATTAAATTTAACTTATAATTTAGTAATCCTACATTTAGATATTTATTCGACTTAATTTTATTAAGAACACTTGCTCACACACTTTTAGTTTATCTGACATATTACACAAATTAGTGAAAACAGAATAAGGTTCTTTGTCATTGGTACCAATGCAAAGTATGGTAAAGTCTTTGTTACTTAAATTTGAATAATCACTAAAACTATTTAATATATTAGATGACTTCGCATTAGGTTTTATTGTAGATAAAACTGAAAACTCACTTGATTTGTATTTCACCAATCTAGTAGATAGGCCCCGGAGTTTTTAATCTCCTAATATAAGAATCTTACTTTTTTGTGTATTTGAAGGGTTTTGGGTAGACTTTTCATAATGCTGTTTTTATGCTGAATGCTGACTTTTCATAACACATAGAAACCTCTGACTAGAGTTCTTTAATTTCTTAGATTTTACTTCTTCCTTATTTTGTGACTGAATAGTGTTTGAAATTTTAGAATTCGATTTTAATATACTACATGTAGTATCTTCAGAGTTCAAATTTAAAGATGTAGAAATACTTGTATTATTTTGAATTTTTTTTGACTTCCCATACTTATTTTTTGGTGTTGAATACTTAAAACTTTTTCTCTTCTTGAAGGTTCGCAGATCATTACGACCTGCAAACCTTCAAGAAGGGAGCGTATTCCCTCCTAAAAGTCCGGGAACGCACTTTCAACTCCTCTGATGTGGCATTAGACCTCGCCACAAGAACGCACCATTAACACCTTTGGTGTCTATAGGCGATGGTTGACTCTTTCCATCAGGAGACCCATCTGCTTGTTTGCTAACTTATGATATAAAAAAACGATATGCTTGGTTTGTCGTTTGTCCTTAGTACACTAACTAGCTGGAAGGTAGATAATCTATTTTTCGAAAGGTGTCTGGAGATCAGTCTTAAGTAACGTAAGCTTATTGGCATTTTACATTAGTCGTGGGTGCACTGGTTGTAACCTCTTCGGCGGTACGAGCGTGAAGACACTTTTTTCACTTTTTTATATTAATCGTTTGATTTTCTTTATTACAAATAAATGATTTAAATAGTTTTATAGTCAAAACTTTATTAGTAAAATAATTAGAAATCATATTGATTACTATAAAAAGAAATTATCAGGCTTTCTGATCTGAATTTTTTTTTTTTTATGTCATAAGATAGCAAACAAGCAGATGGGTCTCCTGATGGAAAAAGTCAACCATCGCCTATAGACACCAAAGATGTTAATGGTGCGTTGCTATCTTGTGGCGAGGTCTAATGCCACATGCATAAGTCTACCGGCTACCTTACCCTCCAAACCGGAACACGACAGCGACAAGCACTGACGCTATTGCGGCAGGAATAGGTAAGGCGGTGGTACCAGACCCGGGTGAGACAATGCAGAACTCTACCACCTAGTAGCCACGATGGTAATGACTCGATAGCCAATCGGTCGCCTTTTACGACCTGCCTGGCAGAACGACAGTTGGCCTATTCTACAAAGGAGGCCGGGACCAACACGGCGAAAATCTGATCTGTTTCTTAGTTTTTGCGTATTTGATTGACATTCTGAGTTTATGACTTTTTGCGTATCTGCATGCTGCGTAAATGGCTGCGTTCCAGACTTTTGCGTATATAGTATTTAGCTCGTTATTTGGATTCCGCCATTTTGCGTATCTGACATTCTGAGATTTATGACCTTTGCTTATCTGGCGTAGGGCGTATAAATCCATATAACGTTTGAATATACTTTTCAAATAAAATGTTCATCATTGATTTCAAAACCGCCTCCTTGTTCGAATACTTGGCGACAAGAGTTTTTTTTGCATATAAGAACCCCAGGTTAGGGTAAGGAAGTCGGTAAAGTTACGCATATTGTATTATATCCTCGTCAAATAGATTACAAATCACCGCCAGTCAGGTGTTGGTGTCTTATAGATGATGTTTTTTTATTTCTATAAGGAAAGTCATTAGCATGTTTATCCAAAATTAATAAAAAAGTCTAGTTTCATAAACTGGCGACAGTGATTGCATGTAGCTGGGACCTGAGATGGCAGCGACAAGTAATGAAGACTTGTTTACAGCGCACTCCCTGTCGTTTTTGTCATTCCCTTCACTCCACGAGCAGTTAATGCAAATGAGCCAGCGCGAGCGTCGGCATTCCGCCGCTGCCGGAATTAATTGGGTAATTCCATTGTCTTACTTTGTTAAAACATGTTTTATGTTCTTTCTCGTTTTCGTGGGAAAATGTTTGTCGCTGAAAACATAATAATAAGCATATTATGATGTATTTTATTTGCAAAGTCGTACATCAAAAACAAAAAAAAATAGGCAAATAAATATATTTTTAAACAAGTTCTGGATTAATGTATAAATTGAGTACAAAATCTAATATATTTTTAAAAAATTGCGTCTAATTCCGCAAATTACATCAAAATCGGTTTATCCGTTCGGGAGTTATCGTTGATGAAAAATTTTTAAGTGTTCTTTTGACTTTACTTTAAAGTTTTTCAACCAAACATTTTTTAGCACTTAAAAACTACGTCAAACGCCGTTTCAAAAATAAAAATTTAATAAAATTTTCAAAAGTTACAGCTTTTTAAATATTAAAATTACTCTTTTTAAAGCAAACTTACTTCGTATTTTTAAAATAACTTTCAGGCTCTTATACCGATTTATTTATTAATATGGTCAGCTCTTCTACTTAAAAAACTGCGTCAAATACCGTAGATCGGATTACAAAGAACCCTAGGAATATAACATATTATTATTATGCACAATCAATTAATAAACACAATCATATTCCTGCAGCTATTCCTGATTCGATTATTTATTGTAAATTATTTGATTTCCTGATAGAGAAAGAGATACTTAGTATAATGTGAAAGATGTTTTGCTGATAAGATAAAAAATGTCAAACTAAGAAATATTTTATAACTAGCTGAGCCGGCAAACGTTGTTTTGCCATACAAATTACTTGTGTTGAATATTATGGTAGGGTACTTGGGCCCCCCGCCCCTCAAGTACCCTATCAAAATGTTTTAATAGGCTGCTTAAGGAGGGAGGGCTTATTAAAAACTATCTTATCTTTTACGTTGGACTAAACAGTAAATATCTACAAAATTTCGGAGTCCGTCGCGGACAAACAACGTGACACGTAATTTATTATGTTATAAAATGTAATTGGAAAATATTTAAATATAGATATAATTTGAAATTCTCATTATCTGTAATAAATATAAATCAATTGCATATTGTAAAAACTATGTAGAGCGTTACTATGGTATATTGATTTTATAAAAGTATATTATGACGCTATGTCTGGTAGAATATATTTCGTAACTATTAACTTTCTAAATCTAAAAAAAAAGAAACATAAAGAGAAAAAGAAAACAATAAATACACAAAGAACCAAAGGTTTTTGAAAAAAATTTCATGTGAGATGAGAAAATTTGTAAAACTCATATTCTTGCAAATAAACGATCGTTTCATTTCATTTCATTTATTTTCAGGGTACCAGAGACACAAATGAATTTCCCCCGTGTTGGTCCCGGGCTCCTTCAAAGAATAGGCCAACTGTCGTTTTGCCAGGCAAGTCGTAAAAGGCGACCCATTGGCTATGCGAGTCACTACCATCATGACTCTCGCCCGGGTCTTGTACCACCGCCTTACCCATTCCTGCGTCAGTGCTTGTCACGGTTTGTTCCAGTTTGGAGGGTAAAGTAGCCGATTAAATTTATGTTAAACCTAGCCACAAGGTAGCAACGCAGCATTAACATCTTTGGTGTCTATAGACAATGGTTGATTCTTTCCATCAGGAGACCGATCTGCTTGTTAGCTGCTTTTTTTATGATATATAAAAAAAGATTAAAATTCGGTTGTCGCAGTTTTCCTGCGTCTAAATTAATGAGTTACAGATGGTTATCAACGGTAATGCGAAAGTTATGACTAGATCGCATGTTTCAGTAATAAATATAATCTCGTCAATGTCCTTATAAAGAATGAAACTGAAGAACGGCACCAAGTTTATTACAACTGACCTTCGTGTGAAACTTTAAAGTCTCGCTTCTTACTTGATATTATATTTTTTCGTCATAGGCAGAAACTCTCTTGAACAGGTGTCGCAACTATCGTATCTACATGCGGACTGGTAAAACATTATGCATACTGTAGGAGGGTGTTCTGTACTCAATGTTATTGGTAGTTAAATGTTGACCTAATAATCTATTTAAAAAAATTGGTAAAGTGCGTGTCGGAATATAGGGGGGCTTTTATAGTTTCATAATATGAACATTTAAGCTATTCAACGTCAATGACAAATATATATCCGCACCACAGGTTAACCGGCTATAAAAACATTTTATAAGTTGGTCGACTATTACTCAAAAGTTGTAAAGCCTTCTAAGACTTTATATTTGCTACCACCATGATTATATTATGAAACTAAAACTTGCAATCCGCCAGCGATCAGCGATGATTCTTAAAAGTAACAAAAAAAATTATCAAATACGTCGCCAGTACCTTGCTTGTTGCTGGATTTACATTTTGCAATGTCATAGCACCAAAAATAATGAAGCGACAACGGCTGCCACTTATACAAGGCTGTTATGTGTCTTGCAATAACTAAACAACTGCGATAAGTATGCATTATGGGATAATATGGGAGACCGACGGTTTTACGTGCTCATCCGAGGCACAGGAGCGATACACTCCAACCCCGATAGACTTCGAGCTGCTACTGAGATATTAAGTTTTCGGAAAAAACCTCGAAAACACCTTATTTTCGCCAGACTCGGGGTCAAACCAGGGACCTCATGATCTAAGCCGAATAGGCAAATCACTAGAGCCCGACACAGTCTTTTATATAAATAAAAATAAACACCGTTATAATTCAAATGCAGTGAAATTGCATCATTTCCTGTACTTTTGGAACTCTACATCACATCGACATCAAATTTAAGTCACAAATAAAAAAATATTTTTTCTAAATTTTTCGTCAACGATTTCTCCCAAACGGATAAACCGATTTTGATGCAATTTATGTATTAGACGTAGTTTTTTGAGGAATAGAGCTGATTATTTTTTGTACTCAATCGGTACATAAATCTGGGAGTTATATTAAAAAATACTGTTTTTTGAGAAATTATGTGTTTTCTCAAAATTTCTCAAAAATTCCTAAACTGAATCGGTTCATATTTTCAGGAAGTCTAAGCTGAGCGGAATCCAATCGAATGCCATCAACCGCGTTTCGATCGGTCCAGTCGTTCAAAAGTTATGAGATGTTTACATACACACATACTCACATACACACACACACACACACACACACACATACATTCAGACATACCGACGTGATCGTGAAAATAGTCGGAAAAGGTTTCTAGGACCTCAAAATGTGGACATCTGGTGAAAACTCGATTTTCGACAATCGAGGTAAAATCAGTAGTTCCTTACGTACATACGTAGTGGGAAGTTAAAAATATGTGAACGGTTGACCATGCAGGCGTTGGCGTTGACCACATGAGGTCCCGGGTTCGATTCCCGGGTCGGGCACATTAAAAAAAAAAGTGTTTTTTCAGTTTTCTGAGAAACACAAAGTTGCCCGGGATTGGAAAGTGCCCGGTTGGCGATATTCTTGCCACCTATCACATTTGTGAGACCTAATCGGCTAATAGTGGGTGCACTTGTTGTACCTCTGCTTACCCCTTCGGGGATATGGGCGTGAAGATACTAGATTTTTTCAGTTCAAACATATATTTTGTTAAAAATTACAGTGTATTGATTTTTGAAAACCTGTACATTTTTTTAACGATTTTGATCTTTCGAATGGCATTCAGCTCAATTTTTGAGACAAAAGATATTGCTTTAACTGAGTAGTCGATAGCTTGAAAAATTTGGAAGCAATGTCAAAAAACGTTTTTTTCAAAAATTTTCGTCATTCATAAATTCCAAACAAATTCACCGATTTTTATACAATTTGCAGTATTCGACGCAGTTTTTAATGTAGAAAAGCTGATAAGATTTTTAACAAAACGTCATTCGACATAGTTTTTTTTAGTACTAAAATATCATAGTATTCTATTAAAAATTATTTGTTGAAAAATTTCGAAGTTATGTCGAAAAACACTTATTTCAAATTTTTTTCCTCCCAAACGGATAAACCGATTTTGATGCAATTCATGCATCAGTAATTAGACGTAGTTTTTTGAGGAATATAGCTGATTAGTTTTTGTACTCAATCGACACTTTGGAAGTGGACTTTACTTTGGAAGTTATATTAAAAAAATATTGTTTCGCGAACATTTTTTATGAGGTTTTTTTCAAAATTTCTTAAAATCTTCTGGTCCGACTTGGTTCAAATTTTTAAGAAATCTAAGTTGAGCGGAATCTAATCGAATCTAATCGAATGTCTAATCGAATCTAAAAAAACGAAAACCGCGTTTTGATCGGTCCAGATGTTTAAAAGTTATGAGGTGTTTACACACACGCACATACATACATACAGACTTACTGACGTCATCGTGAAAATAGTCGAAAAAGGTTCCTAGGACCTCAAAGCGTGGAGATCCGGTGAAAACTCGATTTTCAAAAACTATAACTGAGGAAAGTAACTTCCTTATCTACATAAGTAGCGGGAAGTTAAAAATATACAACGAAATTGAGATCTTCTCCTTTTTTATTAGTCCGTAAAAAAATTGAATCGTCCTCTACATCAATAAAATAAATTTGTAGCTTTAGTTAATTACGAACATAATAAAAGATTTTTCCAGAATTAAATTTGCTTTCGGGAAAATAAGTTGCAATGAAATCTCAGGAATTACGTCGAGAAGGCGCCATTATGAGGTATTTCGTACTCAACAACTCATTACGAGGCAATTGAGTTTAATTACAACTGTGGTTTGAGGCTTTATGGGCTCGTTATGGTGATGGACCGCAAGTTCGATTTCCGACCTTACATAATATCCTGCTTCTGAGAGAAGGGTCATTACTTTACGTTTGATAAAATTAATTCATGAAACAAATATGCCAAAGAAATATTCTCTATCTTTTGGTGGAAACGGCTCTAAACAGTCTTTTTTTATATGTAAGGAAGATTTTTTGAAGATTGAAGAAGAATGGTGTTTTTACTAGGAGAATAATTTAAATGCCACAATCGACTTCCTATTTCTTGTGTGTCAGTCAGATCAGAGTCAGATCTTTATCAAATTTATACGGGAGCTTATGGAAGTGCACTTTGTAAAAAAAAGTAATTTTTCAAATTTCGAATAAACAAGTGGTTTAAATATCTCGATTTTTTTTATTTTTACTTTCGAACTGTTAGGTTGCGCCTCCGAGCACTTATAAAAAAAAAGCACTTTTTTCGGAACACAAGTTATTTATTTCACTTTCTACAATTACTAACTAATGGGACTTTAACTATAAACACTCTAACTTGGATCACACTTTTTCGCGATTCCCTTGTGAAGGGTTATTGCGACCCGGAGTATGGATATAGCACTAGTCTATTCGCTGTGTCCAGGCCGGCGGGCAGAAACCAGGTCCGTAGCTGGGCAGCGTTTAGGCTAGAGAATATCTAACTGAAGAATATTTGGGAAACAGCGAGTATTTATACACATATATTGCTGACTATCCAGCTTATATGCATTTCAGCATTATTGCATGGAAAATAGGGATGTAACACCTCCCCCCTTTAGAACGGAACATGCGGAAAATAGAAATAGAATGTGAGTATGATCCAAATTAAGAAGAAATAGAAACAGTTAAAATAACAATATAAAAAATAATGACATAGAAAATTACAGCGTAGATTAATTATCATTAATTATTATACAATTCAAAGTAATCACAAAATTGAAATGAAATAGTAAAATATAGCAATTAAGAGTTATCAAACTTTAAATGTAAATGTAACAATATAGTAAATAACAGGAAAGAGTCTATAGAAAATAACATTTGAATGGAATTAGTTATCATTATAAAATTATAAATATTCACGAAATCGAAATGAAATAGTGAAATATAACAATTGAGATTTATTAAACTTATAAGGTAAATGTAACGATATAGTAAAAACATGAAATAGAAAATAGCATTTGAATAGACGAAATAGAAAACAATGATTTAGTAAATTTTATTTCTATAATATTATAACAGAACTAGAAATAGTAACTAAATGTAAGCAAATACTTATTACAATAAAGAAAATCATTTATAAACCTTAATTAAAAATAACTTAATTTAAACACATCAAAATAGTAATAGACAGAGCAAAAATAAAAAATAAAATTTACAACAATTCGAGATTCCTTTTGGGCGTAATACTTGAATCAGTACTTCCAGCATCATAGTCTCGATTAGACATTTCGATACTCGATCTGGCATGAACATTTGATTTTGGTTTCGTTATACAGTTGTTGATAATCTTAACACAACATGAAGTATTTCTATTCTTGTTACAACAAAAGCATTTATAAAGTTTATATGAACAAAATGAAAATACAGAAACGGATAACAAAGTAGTTATTATACTAAAATAATAGCTATATTTAATATGGTATGGTTGAGTTTCGACCCTGGTAAAGTCGTCATCGGCTTGATTTAATTTATGAGAAGCATATTGCAAATAATCTAAGTTTACATTTGATAATTTAACAGGAGACAGATATGGTATAGTTTGATCCAACTTTGTTTTTGAGCAACAATCATCTTCTATTATGTTAAAATTTGGATGTGGAATATAGACTTTAATTTCAAACTCCTGGGATGGAATGAACTGAAATAACTTATGATAAGCCTTACAATATTTTGGCAATTTCATAATGCCTGTGCCAATTATATCATAATCATTAATACTACCATTACAATTAATAGACAATTTTGTTACATCTGATTGCACATATATCCACATATTATTATTAAGTTTTTGCCATATATCTATTTCACCAACAATAGTCTTATAGTTACAAGAGTTTGGGATACCTTTAACGTGTTCGGTTAGAATAATCACTTCACAAATTGGATTTCCGACACTAGATTGTATATTTCCTAGTTTGCACAAATAGTAATTGCCGTTTATCACTTTGCACTCACTTAGGTCTTGTAGCGTGGAATATAATAATTTATCTTGTGTTATTGCCAAGAACTTTGCGGATGGATTAATTAAAGCAAAAGTATTGGGATTATGGATATCATGTGGGGTTGGTAGCGAATAAATATGATACAGTGTATAATCTACAAAAGATGCAACTAGAGGAATCTTAATAACAAAAATTAATTTATTATTGCTAATGAAAGAAGAAATTTCAGAAATATCTACGATTTTATGAACATTATCAAGGTTTAAGTGTAACGGAAGGTTTGGAATAACATCATTGTTTTTAGAATTTAATTCGTTATATAGTTGCATAGGACTTAGTATTGATGGATGAACTATGTTTTGTTTCCCAAATAGAATAGCATCAATAAGATCTCGTAAACTAAAATTGAGTATCATTAGAGAGCTTTCCAAGGCACTGAACACCATTGATAGATGAGAAACTACCTCTAATTTATTGGCATTTGTCGAAACAGTGTCTAAAATTTTCCCTAGATTTTGAATATTATCATTAAGAATGTTTTCATTTGAATTTAGTTTGGAAATAGTATTGTTAAAAGAAGAAATAGTAGAACTTATAATATGTATATTTTCCTTTGATATAGAAGCAAGATGTCGTTGATCATCCTGAATTGCATTAATAGCGTCAATAAAAGATTTGGCGTCATCTTCATCTAGTGAGCCAAATAGTTGTTTTAATATTGGACCACCTATTCCGAACCAAGCTGATCTTTTAATTCTTTCAGAACTATTTCTATCGGTTATATGAGCAAGTGAAATATAGTTATTCTGTACATTGGTAAACAAACTTTCTAACGGACTTAGAACATTCAAACAATCAGTTTTTACACTAGTCGATTTATGTGTGTCACAAATTTGTTTACAAGTATTAAGTATATTTTGGAGAGTTTTAATATGAGGCTGAATATAAGATAAGTCAGAGAATGTTACGATATTCCAGTGATCATTATAGTACTTTAAGCTTCCTATAGGGTCGTAGAAGAGACCTGGGCTGTTAACTATCGGAGTAGTTAGGTTTGACGTTGCGAAGATTCCCGGCGCGATGGCCCTAGAATAAAAGGATTTGACTAACTTACAATAATATATAATGAGTTGCTTATAGTAAATATGTAGTAAACAAAAGGTTAAGAATAATATAACATCTAAGATATAAAGAAAATCGCTAAAAAGTTAATTAATCTAAAATAGGCATATCTAAGGGAGCTATAGCCGTATTTGAATTTGACGATGAGCAAATTGGTTTGTTATGGGCTAATTTGATTTCATCGAAATGATGTCTTACATGTCTACGATTTATAAGTAAAGTGACGTTATTGTTATTGTGAATCTTAATTATCTTGTATGGGCCTTTCTATATACTGGATAGAGCTTTCCGTAATCTGTGATGTTGTTTTAAGTAAACCATATCTCCGACTTTGTAAGAGACATTTCTCGTGTCTTTGTCGTAATAAATTTTAGATTTCTCTTTGCTTCGAAGTATATTTTCTCTGGCTATGTTATGAGTATTAATTAGTTTTTGTTTTAGCATTTTGACATAGTCAGGATATGTTACTGTTGGATCAATATCATAGAGGGAACTAGGAATATGAGGCTTACAGCCGAACAGTAACTCATGGGGAGTATTTGTGGATGAGTGTACTGATGTATTATAGGAGACAATAGCAGTTGGAAGGAATTTATGCCAGTCACTATGATTGTCATTAACGTAGGATTTCAAGTACTCTTTCAGAGTAGCATGGCTTCTTTCGAGAGCACCATTAGTTTGGGGATGGTAAGGAGTAGAAAAAAGGTGTTTAATTTTAAACAAAGATGTTATTTGTTTATACACATCAGCAATGAAATGAACACCTTGATCGGATAAAAGGGTCTTAGGGATTCCGAAGTGGCAAATGAATTGAATTAGGCAGTCAGCTGTCTTTTCAGCTGTCGAATTAGTAATAGGATAAGCCATTGAATATTTGGTTAGGTCATCTTGGAAGGTAACGATGTATTTATATTTTTCAGGACCGGATTCAGGTAAGGGACCGACTATATCGGTGGATATTCTTTGGAGAGGTTCAGAGGAAGTAGAAGTGATTTGCATAGGGGCTTTGTTGCAAGCGCGTAATGCTTTATTTTGTTGGCATTTGGGACAGTGTTTTACATATGTCTCAATGTCGTTTTTCATATTTTTCCAGTAATAGGATTCTTTTAATTTATTATATAGGCGTGAAGAACCCATATGACCACCAATAGGTGAATCATGATTATCTTTAAGTATGGTGGGTATTTCACTTGGATTAGGATAAATCAATTTATTGTAATAAACATTAATCTTGATACCAGTATTATGAAATATAAAAGATATCATATCATAAATTAAAATAAATCTTAAATTATCAAAGGGATTGGAAAAATCAGAGATGGCAATTTCGTTTATTTCAGAATGAAAAATTATAAGGTTATTTCTTAAGTCCTTAAGGACTTTAAATATGTCCCTGTAGCTAGTAGAATCAAAGTGATGGACTTTTATGAACATGTGGAAAAATGTTTTGTCTTTTATCGTAGAAGACTTGACAGTGTATAATTCTTTTTCGGATGATAAGAATGCTTCTTTGTCTTCTAATAGATTTAATATGTCTTCGCAATAGGGGTTTGAATTATCGAGATCGATAGACGTTGGATAAGCAATTGCCTTGCACGTTGTTTTTAAAAGGTTTTGATTTGTTTCAGTGATTATCGTATCGTAGACCGTTGGACTCGATCTTTTACGCATAAAGGTCTCATAGGTGATGGTATCTATATCATTAATCAATAGGTCAATTGCATGAATCGGAGGACGGGAGAGAGCATCGGCATTACTATTTAGTTTTCCTGCTTTATATACGATTTCGTAATCGTATTCTTCTAACTTTAAGCGCCACCTTACTAATTTGCTGCTTGGGTCCTTACAGTTAAACAGCCAGATAAGGGGACGATGATCCGTTATTATTTTAAATTTCCTACCGTATAGATACGGTCTAAAAGTTTTAGTACCAAAAATTATAGCTAGCAGTTCTTTCTCTGTTGTGCTATAATTTCCTTCAGCACGATTTAAAGTTCGGGATGCGAATGCGATAGGTAAATCCTTTCCGATTTCGCCTTGGGACAGAACAGCTCCTATGGCATAGTTAGAGGCGTCAGTCGTGAGTATAAATTCCTTTGAAAAATCTGGATATTGTAAGATAGGGGCATTAGTTAGCATTAGTTTTAGTTTGTTAAAAGAGTCTTCCTGTTTGTCTGTCCAGTTGAATTCCGTATCTTTCTTTAATAATGAAGTTAGGGGCTTAGTAATCTTAGAAAAATCTTTTATAAATTTACGATAATACCCTATTAAGCCAAGAAAAGACTTTATCTCTTTTGGAGTTCTTGGTGTAGGGTATTCTGACACGGCTTTTACCTTATCGGGGTTAGGAGACACACCCTTGTCAGTTATGACATGGCCTAGATATGCGACTTCTCGTCGTAGAAACTCGCATTTGTCAGGCTGCAACTTGAGGTTATGTTTGCGGAGTGCTTCGAATACTAGCTTGAGTTTATCAATATGAGAAATGAGACAGTGGGAATAAATTATGACGTCATCCAGGTAAATAAAACAGTGCAGACCTTGGAGACCGGAGAGAACAGTATTCATAAGTCTTTGAAAGGTCGCAGGTGCATTTTTTAAGCCAAATGGCATTCTTGTATACTCGAAATGACCATTAGGAACGGAGAAGGCTGTCTTAGGGGAGTCATCTTTACTCATTTTAATTTGGTGGAAACCTGACACCAGGTCGAGAGTGGTAAAGTATTTACTATGTCCTAACTGGTCTAGTATGTCTGTAATGTTGGGAATAGGATAGGCGTCTCCAACAGTGATGTCGTTGAGTTTTCTATAATCAACTACTATGCGCCATTTCTTTTGGCCAGAAGCATCTTGCTTTTTTGGGACGACCCAGATTGGAGAAGACCAAGGAGAGTTAGAAGGTTTAATTATTTTTTGATCTAACATTTTTTGTATTTGTTTATTGACTTCTTCTTTATGACACTCAGGGTATCTATATGTTTTAACGTGGATAGGTTGTGAGCTAGTAGTTTTAATTTCATGTTCTACAGTATTTGTACAAGTTAAAGTATCTCCATCTAAGTAAAATAAAAATCAGAATATTCTGAACACAGATTTAGTAGAGCTTCCGATTCTTCACGGTTAAGATGCGAAGTTCTTATTTGTTTCAAGACATTTGAACACCTATCTGCAGGTGAACAGTGATTATTTGAGTTAGTAAAGTTCACAGAATTAATAGGTTCCGATGAGTTATTTAATAAATCACAAGGAATTAATTCTAAACATAATGGTTTAATTAAAACATCATTATTATTAGTATTTAGAATGGAAACATTGACGTGATTATTTTCCTTAATAGTTACGAGACAGCGAGATAAATATACGCCTTTTTGAATTTCGCATTTATTTATGTAACCAGTTATTACTTCTGGATTTAAAACATTACACTCAATGACCATTTCGGATCGAGCTGGAACAGTATATTTAGGCTTAGTAAAATGAATTCGTATTAAATAATTGTTTATCTCTAAGGTTTTATTTTTATAATCTATGTTACAATTATGAAACTTAAGGCAATCGTTTCCAATAATACCATCAAATTCTATGTTGACACAATCAGGTATTAAGTGAAATTTACTAAGAATAGTATTATTATTTGATAATATAAAATCTAAATTAAAATGACCAAGACTATTCAAATATTTAGTACCTTTTTCGATTCCTTTAAATTGTATGTTTTCGCGAATTAATTCTGGTTGAATTTGTAATGATGATCGTTTTATTAGTGATATACCTGCACCCGAATCGATTAATAAAACTAACAATTTGTCTGAATATTTTGATTTAACATATATATGTGGCAAATGTGTTTTATTATTATAATGAATTTCATGAATATTAGAATAACTGTCTGGGTTATTCATAATTAGTTGAGTATTATTAGATATAGAAGATTTAGGGATTTCGATACACATGTCAGATATAGTAGAGTCGGTGAGTTTATAAGATATAGTAGATGTAAGAGATACAGTGGATTCAGTGGATTTAGAAGAATTAGAATTAGTAGATTCAATAGATTTAGTAGGTTTAGTAGATTTAGTAGATGTAAGAGATACAGTGGATTCAGTGGATTTAGAAGAATTAGAATTAGTAGATTCAATAGATTTAGTAGGTTTAGTAGATTTAGTAGATGTAAGAGATACAGTGGATTCAGTGGATTTAGAAGAATTAGAATTAGTAGATTCAATAGATTTAGTTGGTTTAGTAGATTTAGTAGACTTAGCATTAGGAAAAGGTTTCTCAGAAATAGTAGGATTAAGAGATACAGTGGATGTAGTAACAATATTAGATTTAGGATAATTAGTATAATTAGCAGGCACAGTGGGCCTAACAAAATTATTAGATTTTTGTGACACATCGAAAGCGTCGGTTTGTTTAGGCGATTCCGTACGACGCGGAACCGGAATCACCTTTAGTTTAAATTTAGATCAGCGTCATTTAAATGAGAATTTGTATGAATAGAATCAGGAGGATTATAGGTAAAATTGTTTCCGTTATCGTTATTACTTAATTCTGTGAAGTTATTAATTTGTTGTTGAGAATTAGGAATATGTCTCTGTCGTGAATTATTATATTGCCGTTTTTTACATTGACTAATATCATGGCCTAGGTTTTTGCAATATCGACATACAACTGGTGAAGCATTAGGAAAAGGACGGTGTTGATTATGCGATGGGCCTTGGGAAAGATTAAGGATAGGACGTTGTGGTCTGTTTTGATAACAGTTTTTGTCTGAATGTCCTACCCTATGACATATTCTGCATCTAGGTTTTGTTTCATGCCGCGAGGATTTTATATAATTTTGTAGCTTTTCCTCTTGGCAAGCAAGGTTTGTAGCCTCATGCAGGTTTGATGGGTTTCGACATCTCAAAATATTAGAGATGTCACCAGGGAGCCCCAATAAAAATGTGTGGAGTGCCAGGTCTTCGGTACTGGCAATCCGGCCTTTTATTTCGCTAGCGTCCTGAGTCGAATGCGTTATGTCTGTTTGTAATCGAGTTAGGTAAGTTTCCAGACGTAAACTATATTGGGTAACGGATTCACCTGGTTTTATTTTACAATTTTGCAGATCTAGTAATAGATGGTCGCGATGTTTGGTTTCCCCAAATGTTGATTTTAGAAACTGTTTAAATTCATGCCAATTTTCAAATATTTTTAGAGAACAAGCTGCTTCAGCTTTGCCCTCTAATTGTGACAAAATATACTTAAAGAGAATGTTTTGTTGTGAGGGAGAGGCTAAATTTAATGCATTCTCGCAATTTCTTAGAAAAGGAGACAATTTTGTTTTATCCCCATCAAATGACTTGACAAATTTCGTGAGAATAGAGAAACTTAGCTTTTCCATACCCACGTTTGGTAAACTAGATGTCGACTGGACGTTTTTCTTTTCAAGTTTGCTAGTTTCATTTACCATTTTTAAGCCGTTTATATAGCAAAATATTAAAATACACAATTAATCCTCTCTCTCTAGTTACGGTATAGGTGATACGGCGTGAAGATATATTCGATAGGATTAGTAAAATATTGAAATACACAATGGTTTCTCTCTCTAACTACGGTATAAGTGATACGGCGTGAAGATATATTCGATAAGACACAATGGTTTCTCTCTCTAACTACGGTATAAGTGATACGGTGTGAAGATATATTTGATAAGATTGATAAAATATTAATACACAATGGTTTCTCTCTCTAACTACGGTATAAGTGATACGGCGTGAACATATATTTAATAAGATTTAGGTTGGAATTTGTATAAAACGGAATTGAAACTTGAAATGAAAAAATAACCCAAACGCAAAATTATGGCAAAAATAATAAATTATTATAATACAGGCAAACACTCACGATAACAGTAGTATGTAGAACATGGAATTGAGTCAGCGGCGTCTTATTACTGGCGAGGTGATGCGGCGATGGAATTTGCAGCGTTGCAGTTACGGGTCGATGCGAAGTGCGAGTTATTTACGTGTTTTCAAATATTTCGTTATAACCTTGGCAGCGTATAGCCTGGTGCTGGGCAGATAACCCTCACGCACTATGCGGCTTAGATGACAGGTAACGTAGAGTCCACGGTGTCGGCGGCGATCTCTAGAGCGTCAGTGAGACGGCGGAGACAGCAGGTGGCCAAACGCTTAGTTAGCCCTTGTTGTAGAGGTGATGGTCGTCGTCAGGAGTAGGCGACCAAGGGAATATCAATCCCCTTTTCTTCTGACACCAATGTTAGGTTGCGCCTCCGAGCACTTATAAAAAAAAAGCACTTTTTTCGGAACACAAGTTATTTATTTCACTTTCTACAATTACTAACTAATGGGACTTTAACTATAAACACTCTAACTTGGATCACACTTTTTCGCGATTCCCTTGTGAAGGGTTATTGCGACCCGGAGTATGGATATAGCACTAGTCTATTCGCTGTGTCCAGGCCGGCGGGCAGAAACCAGGTCCGTAGCTGGGCAGCGTTTAGGCTAGAGAATATCTAACTGAAGAATATTTGGGAAACAGCGAGTATTTATACACATATATTGCTGACTATCCAGCTTATATGCATTTCAGCATTATTGCATGGAAAATAGGGATGTAACAGAACGCATCTACCGATTTAATTCAATTCTTGGCATTCAGTGCAGTTTTTTAAGGAAAAAAGCTGGTCAGATTTTAAAATCAACCGGTACATTAGTCTGAAAGTTATTTTAAAAATCCGAAGTAAGTTTGTAGAAAACAACACTATTGTAACTTTTGAAAACTTGATTTCAAAATGGTCTTTTAAACGGAATTTGATGTAATTTCTTGAGTAACTACTAAAATGTTGTTTCGGTTAACATTGTTCGGTTCAATATTTACAGGTTGAAAAATCGTGGAAATTTGTCGACAAAATCGAAACCAAAATTAGTACATAGAATGTACTAATAGTACATTAATATCTATGGGGAAAACACTTTTCCAAATGTTTCATCATAAAAACTGCAGCACACGTCAACCGATTTTGGTGCGATTTGCTGAACGCTGCAAATCGCATCAAAATGGGTTGACGTGTGCTGCAGTTATTTTTTTTATTATTTTATATTATATAAGATAGCAATCAAGCAGATGGATCTTCTGATGGAAAGAGTCAACCATCGCCTATAGACACCAAAGGTGTTAACGGTGCGTTGCTATCTTGTGGTGAGATCTTATGCCACATGTATAAGTTTACCAGCTACCTTAACCTCCAAACCGGAACACGACAGTATCAAGCACTGAAGCTATTGCGGCAGGAATAGGTAAGGCGGTGGTGCCAGACCCGGGCGAGACAATTCAGAACTCTACCACCTAGTAGTCACGATGTTAGTGACTCGTATAGCCAATCGGTCGCCTTTTGCGACCTGCCTGGCAGAACGGCAGTTCGTCTATTCTTCAAAGGAGCCCGGGACCAACACAGGGAAAACAGGACAACGGGGGGAAAAGATTTTCTAACGAGAAGAGGTAATTAAATATCGGAAGTTATTTTGATAAATCGATACATCGGTAATTATAAAGGTTCTCAAAATATTCTGGGCCGAATTGCTTCAAATTTTTAGGAAGTTAAGGAACCTACGTTAGATTCCGCCAAACTTCCTAATTGTCACCGCATTTCGATAAGACGAGCTGTTCAAAAGTTATAAGAGTTTTACATACACGCATACAGTATAAAAATTCCCTCGAATTGGTCCGAGCTTTTCTGAATAATAGACCAACTGACTTTCTATCAGGTAGGTCGCAAAAGACCGATTGGTTATACCTATCACTAGCATCGTGGCTACTAGGTGGTAGAGTTCTGCATTGTCTCGCCCGGGGCTGGTACCACCGCCTTACCTTTTCCTGCAGCAATAGCGTTAATGCTTGTCATTGTCGTGTTCCAGTTTGGAGGGTAAGGGAGCTGGTAAACTTATGCATGTGGCACTGCCATCCCGCCATACGGATGACAACGCACTATTAATATCTTTGGTGTCTTTAGGCCATGGTTTCTCTTTCTATCAGGAGAGCCATCTGCTTGTTCGTTATCTAATGATATAAAAAAAGTGTAGAATAAAAAAAAACACACACCCACGCCCACACTGACTCTGACTATTTTTATGTAGGTGTGTATGTGACACATCTACATAAAAATAGTCAAAAGAGCTTCCTGAAGCCCTAGAATCTAACTCGTGGAGATCTGATGAACACTTTGTTTCTAAAACTAGTGTAAATCATTAATGAGAAGTTAAAAATACAACCAAATTGAGAACCCGGGAGGTTCTATTTTTATCTTTTTATAAAGTCTAAAAAAATTATTTTTTAAATTTGCAACTTCTCTCAGATTTGTGGGCGTGTTATACTGTCATTAAAATCAAACAACTACAACAAATTCACCGAAGGTCGGGTCACTAAAGAAGATTCCGGCGGCAAATGCACTTTTTTTAGTGCGGAAATGTCGAAAAATTGCCGGCTCCGGTCAGCGCGAGCGGAAGTAACGAGCGGGGGTCGAGAAATTTGACAAAATGAAATCATAACTGGTAGTATATTATAAATGAGGAAGCGAGTTTATTTTTTACATTTTAACGCGTTACGCATTTGCTACTGAACCGATCGTCATATAATTTTCATACACGGTTTACGTGTAAAGAAAAGCAAGAACTTTTATTCGAAAAAACTATGCGGTTCCCGAGGTACGTTTAGTTTCCTTATGCTGCGTAGAGATTTAAAAATAAAAATATTACAGAAGACGTCTTGTCTGGCAAAATTCTATTAAATAAAAAATAAAATTAATACTAGCTTTTCTAACAAAATATATGTTAAAAAGTGAGTTATTATTAGTTTTCTTTTATAACATACGATATCAAACAATCAGGTGGTTCTCCTAATGGAATAGGAAACCATCGCCTATATACACGAAAGATGTTAATAGTGCGTTGCTATCCATGTGGCGGGATGATAATTCCATATGCATAACTCTACCTTACCCTCCGAACCGGAACACGACAATGATAAATATTGCTACTAATGCGGCAGGAATAGCTAAGGCGGTGGTACCAAATACCGGGGCAAGACACGTATAGCCAATCGGTCGCCTCTTACGACCTGCCTGGCAGAACAGCAGTTGGTCTATTCTACAAAGGAGCACGGATCAACACAGTTAAATAAGTTTATCTATATTAATATTATAAATGTCAAAGTTTGGGTGTTTGGATGTATGTATGGATGGATGAATGGATGTTGTGGCTTGAATAATCACCAAACCTCGACTCCATCAAGCATACATGGGATATCCTCCATAGACGTATTATAGAGTACATGGCGGACTGACAACAACTCAACTATTAAAGAATTTGCTAAAATTACATTGCGGGCGATTGCCATAGGTAAAAATTATTGAACTCATTGATTCTATGAATAATCGATGCCGGCTGGTGTCCAATTTTTTAGCATTAAATTCATTTTGTTTTTAAGCTATTTAATTTTGTATTAGTAAATAAATCTAATCTGTCTTTTGGTACAAATAAATTAGTAGACATGTATAATTGGATTGTGCTAAAGACAGATTAGATGCTCGCTTTGCTTTGCTTGCTGCGATGCTTAAATTTTTTTGATATGTCTAATCATTTATTAGGATAAACAAATTCAAGTCACACAAGGACAGCAAGCAAGCTGATGGTTTTGGTAAAACACGCTCCTTAACAATTAACATCACTCATAGACACCAGAGGCGTTAGTGTCGTAAATAACAAAAGAATAAAGTTAACTACTACCTTACTATTACTACCTTACCCTTCCAACAGAATACAACAGTTACAAGAACCGACGCTAATGTATCAGGAATAGACCGGTCTTTTACCACCTAGTTATGTTTAACCTATTCGGTCCGTTTAAAACATGCCTGTCAGCTTAGTAGTTGATTTATACTTCCTAAGAGGATCCTCTTGCGGATTATCGTGTAGAAAATATTTCTATTTTACCAGTTTGACCATTTTTGTCCATCTGACTGTTTCTCTATCTGTATCGTCCATTATAACTCAAGAGCGATGTGACCGTCTTGATGATAATTGGAAATACAGATGTACAATACAGTGCAGTGGAAACACATGACTTCGCATATCATAGGATATATTTTTTGTCAATGAATTAATGACTGGGCATATGAAGTGTTCACTAGTGCATAAAACTCTTCGATATTTGTTTCATACAATACATGCATAATCGGTGAGATACTATCTTCTCCTTCAAAAATTTTAATAATTGCATGTATTTCTATTTTTTATAAATCAGAAATATAATATGTATTAGTGTTACCAAGTTAACATACATTGGCCGGCAAACTGAGGTTGTACATCGTAACTATGAGGATGGTATTATTATCTTTAATCATTCATTTTTTATGAACAGGTTGCAGTCTCTTTCTAACAGAATTTGTTTCTTAACCAAACTATTCGCATTCTACGCAACAAACAAATACATATTTAAGTTAAGATTACTTTGTTCTTAAGTAAATTAAGATGCACCACCTCCATTAGTCATGTTTCTGTTTTGCACGAGGTTGGCTAGGATAGAATGCCCTTAGGCATTAAATTTAACCTATGTACGTTTCTCTTGTGCATGAATATAAATAAATAAATAAATATTTACGCCCGCATTAAGGTAACAGTGGCATCACACACCAATATTGATGGATGGCCACAATAACGCGCGTGGATTCTGCTGATTTATGGTCGGTTTTATTCATATATCATTGGAGGACACAACTCGAGGCATATAGCAGATAAAACATTTAGTATTACTTAATACATGTATAGCATCATACATGTTATTTCTGAACAACTGTACGCAAACAGCGAATAAATCTCAAATAAGAACTTAAAATTAGTAATCTCTTTTTCATGCAAGCATTACTTAAAAGTGGTAATTATTGTTAGTCGCTGAATCAAATATTATGTAGCAAAGTACCATTATCATAAATATAAACACTAATCGGGTTTCATTCCCGACCAAAGCTAGAAAAGAATAAAATCTATTGAATTGACAAAAGCCGCGCTAAATCACGTGGTCAATTGTCATGGCTACCGCAAGTTGGTAGACATGTTATAATTCGAAACGAAACCACAAAACAAGAAACTGGTTTGAATACATAATTTCACAGTCTAGGTTTTGGTTGCCGATCACATTGGCTATATTTCTTTTTCTTAACGAAAAACAATTCGACACAACGATCGTGACAATAGTTTTACGTTGAGTAGAAAATTGTTTTCGTTATGTCACGATGTTTCTGGTGGCGGTCAGATCGTTCATTCAGATGAGTCATGTGCTTGTTCAGATGTCATCATCATATCATCAGACGGCTCTCAGCTGTCATGTGTGTAAATCTCGCCATTTTTTTCTAAACACAATAAAAAAGTTTAATTTGAATAAAGGTAGTAGTAATACAAGATGTATAAGAAACTAATAACAGCGATTGTGCGAATCGCGATAAGAAAAATAATAATACAGTAATACCCCGGACTTACGCGATAGGTGGGACCGAGCGCTATCCGCGTAAGTCGAATTCGCGTAAGTCGGGGTACAATTTTGCATATACCTATAAAGTCATACAAAGTATGTTTAATTGGGACCGGAGACTATAATTTAGGAAATATAAAACAATAATTTAGGAAATAAATTTTAATTTAATTCTAGATAATATGACAAACTATATTAATAAAATGTATAAACACAATCTGAAGTTATTTTGATGTAGAAGGTTAAATCGCGAAGAAAATTAAATCGCGTAACTCCGAATTCGCGTAAGTCGAGGTAGCGTAAGTCGGGGTATTACTGTATATTTTTGTTAAGAAATATTAAAAAATCCTTTTTTATTAATGGTCACTCTACGGTAACAACCAAGAAGACACTGACGCGATTGAATCCATAAACAGTTTGCCTTCTTCAATTTGCATCAGTGTCTACGTTTATAAAATAACGGCACCGTTTGTGTTACGACGAAACGCCTTATATACAAACTGTGCCAAATTTCATACTCCTTCGGTCGCGCAATTACATATCTTAAAAAGGTGTACAAAGTTTTTGTTTCACGTATTAATATGATATTTCAGTTTTGGAACGAAGTTCCTTACGGCAGGCTTGAAGGGGATAGGGAATTTGCTGCGCGACCGAACTGAAAAAAATGTGATAGTAAAACCGTAAGAAAAATGCGTGGAATAAAAGCGTTAAATGAGACGTGCGCAGGCGCGACAATCGCGTACACAAGCGAGTAGTGCCGTTTAGCCGAGTTCGTTCCTACCTGGTGTCCCGCGACACCACATGTTTTTATATATATATGTATTTCTATGTATTAATATCGTTGACTAACCATGACCCATAACACAAGCAAACTATTTGCGTACTTTAGTGTTAGATCAATTCTTGGTGTAATTTGACCACCATATTGGTGTTAATTATTGTCATTATTTTAAAAGTTCTTCCTCTGAGTGGACTAAAATAACCTCAGCACAAATTCACGCGCAGCAACTAGTGAAATGTAATTGAGGGTCCGCCAGCGAACCTTGTTTTCCATCCTTTGTTAAACTAATGTGTAATACAAACTTTTTAATTCAGGTAGTGTCGCTGCTCTGTACTTTAACATTAATGGAATTTTAGATGCGGATCAGATTGTTTCGTAAATTAGATCGATTTCGACAGAGTTACACATTATACATTTACGGAGTTTCAATACGATGCTTTTATTATAAATTCTATTTTCTACTATAATATAAACAAAATTATTATAATGACGTTTGAAGATAGCTGAAAATATGTGGTGTAGCATTACTGTGTTTATATGGAAGGAAGAGTAAGAATGAGAAAATGTCCCTTCTTCTTTCTCTCTCTCTCTGCTCCGTGGGTTCTGATATGTTAAACAAAAGTCTGATAAAATGTTTGTTTGAAAGTAAATAATCGACCGAAATGCAGCGCTACCATTGACTTCAGACTTACTCAGCAACCTAATAACTAAATGCATCACCGACGTACAAAAGTTAGCTTTGGCCTCGCCCGAATATTTAATCAGCGACCCAGCAGTAGTGACCAAAATGTGAAAGTGAACGGACACAGACAAACATCACTGACTAATCTGAATTGGTACCCGGGTGTCGAACCGCGGTTTAGGTGTATTCGGCAGCGTCGCCCGGGCTGCGATAGCAGTAGCACAGAATACTGGAGACTAACAGCAGTCAATGTACAAGTAATATTCGAGCATAGCACACATAAACACGTCTCACGGACGCTATATCTCGGAATGGCTCGGGATAGTTTGTTCCGCACCATCTGAAATATGTGTGCTATGCTCGAATATTACTTGTCTGTAACATTGACTTCTGTTAGTTTCCAGTATTCTGTGGCAGTAGGCTATCGCTCAGCTCGCACGACGTCGCGGCCATGTCGCGCTCGCGCATATTAACATCAACCAAGTACAAAAACTTCTGAAGTGACAACTCCGTGGCGACGCTTTCAGCTCGGTCATAAAACTGGGGCGCGCAAAGAAAATTCACGGTTCGCGCGCGGTTATAAATTTCAATTTTGCTTGCAGGCGGTAGCTCTGGCGAGTTTAGGTATATTTTTATACCTAAACCTGACTTTTGTAAGGGAGTGAATCTTCTGTACGGAGTTACTATTAGGTATTTTATGCCCGTACATCACAATACGAACGTGTTAATTGTTATCAAAATGCAAATAAACTCTCTTCAACACTGGACTTCATGTGGAGTATTACTTACTGAGTAACCAACCTCTCACTGTGGCGAAAACTACCGCCAAGCCCTTGATCGATTGCATGAGTCTGTCCGTCGTCACGGAGAAAATCTCCCTAACCCTAACTTCCTGTCCATGGCCGTACCCAGGTTCTGGGTCAGGGGGGGGCAACCGTAACATTTTATGACTATATTTTTATCTACAACATAGTTAGTAGAGAGATAAATAAATTCCGGGGGGGGGGGCTGCCCCTTCCTGCCCCACCCATTCGGTAGGCCCATGTTCCTGTCTCTTTCTGTCTGTTGCTATAGGTTGCATGGTGTAGACATCCTGATATCTAATATATGTATATATTTTATATATAGTGAGGATATGGTACTATATAATTAGGATCTGAGGGCCTTAAAATCTGTAGGATTTATAGGTTACTAAAACTACTTCTGCCGTATTCAAGTGTAGCTGGGTAGCAAGAGTTATCGAAGGATAAATTGATAATAGACTACACCTTAGCTAGGAGCTGCACAAGGTTAACAAAATAGAGAGCACAGGACATACAAGTAGTTCACCGTTCCCAAACACACTTTTATTTCGCCCCGCTAATACTCGAGATCTACCGTCCAGAGTCAACAACGAGTATGCCACATAATGCCATCTTCTTTCTCACCATCGTCCAGGTACTCGATAAGCTGAGGTTTGATCCCCACGGGGTGGAATCTAACTCCAACTGAGCACTTAGACTGCTCAAATAACTGGTGGCGATAGCAAGTAAAATTACCAATTTTCACTTTTACTTAGGAACAAATTCTAGTAGTATATAGTATACTTCATGCGATTAGACGTATATTTTCCAAGATATTGGCAAAAAATGAAACAAGAAGTTATTTTTCTTATTTGTAATAAATAAAATCTTCCTAACGTTACGAGATAAAGATTTTAGGCTGATGTTTTACTAATTTTTAAGCCAGAATAACTGCAATTGTAAAACGGGAATGTTTTTTGAAGTAATTCTCCACGGGCAAAATTTTGTCGTTACGTACAGTTACGTTCGGGATGGTTCGGGAAATATCGCTTTGTATCGGTCGTAACACAAAAAATAGTAACCAGAATTAAGATGAAGTAAATATCACGCTGATTTTCTTGCTGGAAATGTAGAGATATACGTATGTCAACAGACGCTTCAGTTCACCGCAACTCATCTGCAGTCAGTTGGTTGGTGAGGCTAGTAGCAATCTTAGATTTTTTAAGATTGAAAATGTTTAAGTTATTTTGGAAAAAAACATACTTAAATTATTTTTCTAAAACAACTCAAATATCTTTGCTTAATCTGAAGACCAAATCTTATTCGCCTTAGTTATGATCTAAGGCGAATAAGGTTACTACTAGACCACAAGGCGATTAAATAAACTTAGAGAAGAAAACGCTTTGATCAATACGATCCGTTTTGTCAAACACTATTTTAAGTTTTCGTTGTTTTGTTAAGGTAGAATTGCAAAACAACTTGTCCGTATTAACATTTAGATAGCCACAGTAACATGTTCTTTATCCCCCAACAATGGTACTACAATGACAAATATTTTCTTAGAGGGGAAAATTGGGCTTTTTATCGAAATGGTTCTACTTGGAAAAAATTATATTTATGATACTTAATAAAAATAGAAAAAGGCTCAGCATACCGTGGACTTACACTATTGGCAATGAAAACTATATTTTCGTAAACGTGATTAAAATCCTACTAAAAAGCGATTGCGTTAAAAGCGAAAAGCGTTAAAAGCGATTGATTGGCATGACAGCACCGTCGCGACTAGATGGTACAGTTCTGCAACTTCTCGCCCGGGTTTCGGTTGGATCATGTTTTGGTTTGGATGGTAATGAATCCAGTGAACAATATTATAAACACCTCTATCATCTTTGGTGTCCATGACTTAAAAAAAAGGGGCAATGGACCCACCTCTCGTTCGCACCACTGTAACTTCTATAATCAGATAGGGGAGAGTAGACTATATTGTACTGCCATTTAAATCGTACCACCTTAAAATTTTCTACTAAACAATAATATTTGTATACATCGGCTATACTAATAGATGCCTCAGTCACGCTACTAACCACCAATAATTTCTAAATATGGCGTCTGCACAACATCGCTGCAGTGCGTAGAATATCAAAATTTATCTCTTTTCAGTCTAAATTTGAGTATTGTTTCTTAAGGGCGTTACTAATCGACAAGGTAAGTTGAATGATACGTTTTTTTACATTTGAATTGTCATTTGGTGAAGTTTTGTTTGGGCAAAGTGCTTACAAGAAAAAGTGAGGTCATTTATAATAATTTATTTTTTCTCTCTTAAGTCAAAGTTCATTAAATTGTACCGGGTAAAAGTTACTAAATTGTACCGGTACAATTTAACGACCAGTTTTATTTTGTTAATTTCTGGTTATTTTTTTTCTTATACTAACTGTGATTTCATCTTTCAGAAAGTGATTTTTGCGTGGTCTGGTTTTAATTTTATAAGATAAATATAAATGGAAAAAATAGTTGAAATATAAAAATAAAAAGAAAACATCTGCTCAAAAGGCTCTAGAAATAACGTCAAGTCCTCACAAATATAAATTAGAAGAGCAAGTTGTAGTAAAGCAAAAGAAAATATTAAAAAATACAGAACGTAGAGAAAAGAAAAACAAGATACCTACATTTAAAATAAGGGTGTAAAAATAGGAAAATATTTGTTCCTTCATTTTTCTTTTTTTGTTACTTCATTTTAATAAATGAAAAACAAAAAAGCTGACGAAATGAAAAACATATTTTAAAAAGAGAAAATTCTGCTCTTCTTCTTGCAGCAGTAATAATAATAATAATAATAAAGTTTATTCGGAACAAAAATCAATACACATACAAACAGTTTTAGCGCTCTCAACTGCTAAAGTTAAAAACTGTAGCGCAGTGAGAGTGCCCCCTCTTTAAGTTAGGTAAAACAATATTCCTTATAATTAAAAAAATTATAAGAAATTTATCCATACACAATTTATCATACATAAACAATATGTTCTTAATTAAAAGAAAAGTGTATGAACTTTTGAATTTAAGGTGCTGATTTTGATTTATGCGTGAATGTGTATGTGTGTGTGTGCATGCGTGTGTGCGTGTGCGTGTGCGTGTGTGTGTGTGTGTGTGTGTGTGTGAGTGTGTGTGATGATTATGACGATGGCACAGGTTATCTCACGTATTTTAATAAACGTTCCGACTGTTCATATGAAAGCCGTACTAGCCAGTCAAACAATTTACGCTTACATAGTTTTATTGGAAGGTGATAAATTTCCAATTCCTTATTTGCTAGGTTGTAGAGCTTTGTGCTAAGATGCTGATAGTGACGGCTTGCAGCTGCCGTTCTGCGACTCATAGTTGGACATGCTATATCTGCTCTTCGCTTGTTATAAATCTCTGGATCGAAAACCAATTCTGAATGTTTCCGGAGTATTGTTTGCAGTACAAATAGTCTTCTTACAGAAAGCTATAGCTATGATGAAGATATTGTTATAGAATTAGATGATTGCTCAGATGACGAAATCTAAGATATAACTTTGTTTAGGAATAAAGGAAAACTTTTAATTTCTTATTTTGAATTTGTTTATTTTTGAATTCAGATACCTTATTATAATTTGTTTATTTTTGAATTCAGATCTCGCCGTGTTGGTCCCGGCCTCCTTTGTAGAATAGGCCAACTGCCGTTCTGCCAGGCAGGTCGTAAAAGGCGACCGATTGGCTATCGAGTCACTACCATCGTGGCTACTAGGTGGTAGAGTTCTGCATTGTCTCGCCCGGGTCTGGTACCACCGCCTTACCTATTCCTGCCGCAATAGCGTCAGTACTTGTTGCTGTCGTGTTCCGGTTTGGAGGGTAAGGTAGCCGGTAAACTTATACATGTGGCATTATACCTCGCCACAAGATAGCAACGCACCATTAACATCTTTGGTGTCTATAGGCGACGGTTGACTCTTTCCATCAGGAGACCCATCTGCTTGTTTGCTATCTTATGACATAAAAAAAAAAAAAAAAAAACCTATTTAAGATTTTATTTTACTATAGGTAGTTTTTTTAACAACTTTGATAGGAATTAGGTATACTGTACAGGAGGACCTTTGATTTGATATTTTGATTATTTATTTTAGAATTTAGATAAGTAGTTTTTTTATATCATAAGATAGCAAACAAGCAGATGGAACCTCTGATGGAAAGAGTCAACCATCGCCTTTAGACACCAAAGATGTTAATGGTGTGTTGCTATCTTATGGCGAGGTCTAATGCCACATGCATAAGTTTACCGGCTACCTTACTCTCTATACCAGAACACGACAGTGGCAAGCACTGAAGCTATTGCGGCAGGAATAGGTAAGGCGGTGGTACCAGATCCGGGTGAGACAATGCAGAAAAATTAAAAGATTTTTGGAGTTTGATATACGTATTTTATAACTAAAATGAAAACTAAAACGATATTATGGTACTTAAATATATTATAAAGCTTTACTTGATCGATATTGTTTCATTTATTATAAAAAATATTTGTTCGTTAAAATGGTAGGTAGCAATAGTAGCAATGGTACAATTTAAAGGCCAGTGGTACAATTAAAATACCTGGGGTACAATTTAATAGACTCGTCGTTTAATTTGTACCTGTAGAAGATTTTTGCAAAAAATGGATTTTCAGATATAAGTTATAATGATATCTAGATAGTTTTATGGTATGTTACACTCAGATAACCAGAGTATTAATTACTAACCATAATCATTTTCTAAGTATCTTTATGATGCAGTTAAGAGAGGATTTCTAAAAACTGGTACAATATAGTCGAATCTCCCCTAACACATATAAAATTAATCTTGCTTTATAATGGCTGTCACATCGAGTGTAAATGTCTTGTTGGCAGTACTTATAATAATAATAATAAATAAATTACGTCGCAGAAGTAGGAAGTATCAGAGCAAAAGTGTCTCGGTCAGAAGGAGCAAGGCTGGCTTCGCCGTCTCGAGATTCGAGAAGGCGTTCAGATTAGTATGAAGCCCCCTGATGTTGCGAAAATCCACAGCGAGTGTGGAAGTGAGGGCCATGGTTTTTTTATTCTGTATACCCTGGGTATATGCAGGACAGCCTGAACATCCGTGATCTGGCTGTTTAAGGAATCCAGACCAATTAATTGGACCAAGAAATCAATCTAGAGCTCGAACGCACAGGCAGCTAAATCACCGCTGGCGCATGTGGTACCACCCCTGAGGTAGAATTATTTTCAATTGCGTGATAATATGGAGGGGGGATCAGGCCTCCGGGACTCTCACGAACAGAACGAAATTTTAACAGCAGAGCTGTGGTGTGCCGGCCTATTCAGCAGCAGCAGCCTATACAGCATTCAATAGCAGTATGGTATTACCATTTACCACTAATTTGATTAACTGACGGCAACGTGGAATCATTTGTTACAAAATTACTCCATCAGTGGACGATAGGGTCGTCACATTGCTACGCCAAAAAAATTTCATAATTCTAACATTTTAAAATTCTATAATATTTTAATTTTCTTAAATAGGATCATTTCATTTTTTTATATAACATCGTAAACCCTTCACGTCGGACAAGGGTTTTGTTACTCACTGTATAATTAAAATATTTAAAAAATGTACAGAGTTGTGAATGTTTAATGTTCGCCAGCGATGGCGGCCGACGGGTTTGTAAATAAATGAACGTATGTCGCGAGTACTCGCGTACACGCCACGCCCGAACTCGCCATGATACTACTTTAATGACGCTGCTAATAATATATAATGTCAAACATATAATGTAATCCTGTGCTGACCCGGGCACTTAGAAAGAATAAACCATTATGCTTTCCAGTCAAACAGTTCATAAAATGCGAAACATTAGCCAAACGTGTCCTTACAATCGTAATTATTCGCAACATGTCGTCGGGGTTTTGCAACAAAACCCACTAACGTATACCTGCCCCAATAGCTTATGTAGTGCTTGTCCCTATCTATATATGTTTAGGTAAAGATTGGTAAGCCTACGCTTAAGGCATTAAAATCCCGTCACAAGTATAGAAGCGCACCATTACGTGTTTGGAGTTTACATGGCGATGATTTTCTTTTTTCATTAAAAAAAATTTGTTTGTTATCGTATGATGTAAATATGTATTGTTAATAGCAATCTAGCAGGCAGCTCTTATATTTGCCTGTTATAATATTTCCCCATGGAGTTGCCGTTTAAGCATACGTTTTTTTATGATTTTGGCAAAAAATTTCGAATCACATCTGTCAAATGCGGCATGAGTGTATTATTATTTTTATACATTGTCTGTTTTCACTTCTGTGTTTTTAATGACCATGACACAGAGCTGCTTTAGTTTTATATCCCAGTTTCTCATAGACACAAGTCTCGTATTACAAGACACGGTATAAGAATAAAATTATTTTGTAAATTATATGGTCTCGTTTGGACTTAATTCTGTAAGTCCAAACGAGACTTTTATCCAAAATAAAACAAAGAGAATAAATAGTAAAGCGCATTCTTAAATAAACACACCAGCTCTTTAATGGAACAGCCAAAAATTAATTGATAAATTTTTGATAATAATTTGGAATTCCAAAAAAACTTAGTCACAATTCTGCCCTACCTGGGAATTAAACGCAGTAACGATTTGATCTACTAACCAACAGAAAACAGAAAACTATGGGACTAATTACTTTGTCACTGAAATTTCTTTCTTTTACATTAATGAAGGAACATTTTTGTAGCCCCGATGAAAACGTTCTAATTACATATTTATTCATAGAACGCAGGTAAACCATAAAAAAAGTCTTCCTAATTTTATCACAAACTTCCGCAAACAGTTAATTATAACTTGAGCGAATTAAAATGTAATTACGTCGGCTAATTAGTTTCCGCCGGGCTCAGCCGATCTTACGGAGACAATCCACCTTAATGCAGAACGCGAGGATTTTTCTGAACATATTTCCATAATTTATAAGTTAAGACTTTATTGAGACCTGAAGAGAACTAGCTTTTGTTTGAGACTTCGCCCGTGCTTTATTCGTATTCCTTTTATTTGCTTTTGAAGTAAAGCTTCTTTGTGAGATAAATTCAAAATGTATTTCGTAGGTATAATTTTTACACTTGAAAGTAAGTAACAATTTGTAACAGCAGAAGTTATTACACAATACTTTAAAATATAGTAAGACACATTATCCAAGAAACACATTATACACAACGCAAAGATGTCTTGTTTTGTTTATAAATACGACTTTTCAACAGCAACATGTAAATGAATGTAGATTTATAGAAATATGTTAGATATGACAAAGTTGCAGAGATAAAAAAAAATCTCTGAATTAGAGGCAAAACTTACTATAAATGTTATTAAAATGTTCAACTATTTAATATAACATATGTATATATATTTAAGTTATCAGAGAAAAATACATACTCAAACATGATTGTATGTTAAGTATGTATATAAGAAAGGCTCCACGAAGCGAAAAACTTTTAGGATAATAATTTAAAAATTTTTTTTTATTTACAATTAAGACGGATGTATGAGAAAATTTTGTTAGTTAACAATCGTTTAACTTGTTGAAAAATTAATTTTAAGTAAAATTTCCAACGGAAATAAATTATTTATAGTGTTCAGAATACATCATAATTTTTTCAAATTTATAAAAGAATATTCAATACCTTAAATAAATCAATTTATGTGTCTGTAATATTATGTGTGTATTTTGAGGCCGTGCGCACAACCTAAAAATGCCGTGCGGAGACCCATTTTCAGCGTTAACTTAAAATTGTAAATAATGGAGATAGATTTCCGGGATTTAAAAGTTTTTCCTTGAAAATTTCCTCGTCTTTATGAATCTTTTTTTGAAATTTCTTAAATATTAATAGTTTATGAAATATTGGTAAAAAACAAAATGCCATTTTTTTCTTATCTTTAATTGTTTATAAATTTTGCAATTTTTTATATGCTAATACACGCTTTTAGCACATTTTTTAGGCGTTATTCTGGATCCAATGAGCTATCGCACATAATTTTAAGAGCAGTATCTCTATTTTAGACATTTCAACTTGTCGCGCAGACTACATGACCCTAAGCCAGAATACGATATTCACAAGTACAGACGCTATTGTGGTAGTCGTAGTGGCGAACTTTACCACCGAGACCAATACGGAGAATTGAGTATGCAGCTTTCTCTTAGGCGCATATGGGAATATCAATAGGCATTATCCACGCACCTGTATTCAGAATCATATCAATAGACATTATCCACGCACCTATACTCGTATTCGGTAACATATAAATCGTAGACAAAGATGTACCAAAATGTGGGAATAAATGATGTCGAGTGACATAAATGTAGGTTTTTACGGCGTTCGAGGGCTGGTTACATATTCATGCCGGCGGCGCATGAATAATTCGCCGCCATTACCGGCCGCGAGTGCTCACTTCCCGAAAACAAGATCACGGGATGTGCTCGGGGACTCGGCCGGTAACCTTGCAATCTCTATAAGTGTTAGTAATGCGTCGTCAATAAATGTAATAGAGAAAAGGAATACCTACAGCTGTTGATTTGAAGCCAATTCGTTAGTGCCTATGACAATTTTATATTTTTCATTGTATATAGGGTGGCGTACATATTTCTAGATGTATTAAATTCTTTAAATAAACCGGCCATGGTACGAGAGCCTCGCTGCTCCAGCCCGCTCGTGACCACGGTCAATGTAACTTGGCCAAAACGTCGAGATTTACAAGTAAATTCTATATACGTACGTGTTTTTGACCCGAAAATATTTTTAAAAATGATAATAGAACACGTTAGTTTAAAAGTTCAGGAAACAATCTATATATAACACGGGAAGGAAAAACTTTGGACCCCTTTTTATTAGAGACGCAAACATTTGACACAGTAAAAGTTTACAATGTGTAAAAACTGCAGAAACATACTATTTTTAAATAAAATGCAATTTTCATACATTAAATTAATAAAAATAAACATTTCACACACTACATTCATGTGACACACATGGTAGTGATTATATACTCTTTGTACATGATAATAATTCTGATAAATAGTAGTAATAGTTCCATGGATAATAATATACGCACATAAATATTATTTTCTTTACGGCTAAAGTCAATTGTCAAACTTACAAGAGATTTTATTGCTTAGTCTATGGTTAAATTTCGGCCACAGGCGATCGCTAGTTTTAGTAATGGGCGTTCTATTTGAAATAAATTTTCATAACAACGTAATTAACCTTTTTACGTCGCTGTTTAACGCTTTATTCATTTGTGCACTAACGCTATATGAACTACATATGTGAATAAAATATTTAGCCAGCGGTTTATCCTACTTTCTGCCGTGATGTAGTTGTGGAATGATTTTAAGGAACGTTATATATTTTTTACCGGGCAATGTGAACGTGACTGCAGGTTCGTAGTAGCCAAATATGCTTTTATTATATTAGCGTGTGTAATACAGCGTAAGTATTAAATAAAAATATGACTTTCCCGGTGCACACGTCAAACGGGTACCTGACCCAATTAACCGGAAGACGATGTGCTAAGCCTTGGCGAGACGTTGTAGAATTCTACTATAAATATCGCCACAGAGTGGCTAGTTTATCGGTCTCTTATCGGATACATTTGGGAGAGTGCGCTGCGGAATTGCACGACTTAATTCCACCATCCCCGTTTTTCTATCGATCGTTGAGGTGCACAGATTTTAGGCATCGCCATATGGTCGAGATTCCATGTACCCGGACAAAGCGGATCGACTCGACATTCTTGATCCGAACCGCAAGGGACTGTACGATAAGTACAAAAGTACAATTTGCAGATCTTCAAGAGAAGAGTGAACAGGTAGTTTCTAGGGAAGCGCGTTCCATACTTAGGCCACATTTTAACTTAACATCAGGCGAGATCGTGGTCAAGCGCTTCCCTATCTACACTAAAAAAGAAAACTATCACCCCAATTTGGCCAATGGGTCGCTCTTCACTAACTCACTGGCAGATAAGTAGATGGTATATTCTTCTAAAGAGGCACGGACTATGGGGTTCTCAACCACGGAATCAGTGGCATAGCTGTCGAAGAGCTATCCGGAGCAGTGTATCGAGGCCCGCAACCTCAGGGCGCCCTCAGTCTCCGTACTACATTCTCACTATCGACTCGTATTAGTTATTCAAGTTGAGTACAAAATATTTAACTTCTGTTTTTTCTTAATTATGGCATTAGAAGCTAATGATGAAATAGTTATGCTTTCAGAATATTAAGTTTAGTTAAGCCACCGTACGGAATAAGACGAAGAAATTGCGCAAAAAAATAGAAGAAAGCAGAAAAGTTAAAGACTATTTTTTTTACATGTCCTGTAGCGATGCCACGTAGTGCGGTCCGTCTTTATGTTACAAGTGTTGACGCACCCTTATAGTTCCGAAAATAAATAAAATGGATAGTCAGTTGTAGCCGTTTAATATCGTTTAAATTGTTTTAATTTATTTGTCCAGAAAGCAAGTCAAAACATGTTCAATTAGTCACTAAACAGATAAAATTATAATAACAAACAATTATGTTTGTACAGGCAACATGTCTCTCAATTTGTGCCGTCGTCACACAAAAAATACATATTTAACAAAACATTTACTTTTCATAACTTCCAGAGCAACCATTTCAGAGCGTGTACAACGTACTTACGATTGGAATAAAATAAAAAGTTTCATGCTCGGTGGCTGCTAACGAAGGAAGTGCTCCAGGCGAAGCTTCATTGCCGGTATTAATACCTGGCTGCCGTCTGGTTCTTCACATTAATGTACTGTTAAATGAAAAAATGACCAAAACATCGTATCGGAGACAACGTTTTTAGTTTTTATTTAATTAGCTTTTGCCCGCGGCTTCGCTCGCGTAAAATAAGAGACAAAAAGTAGCCTATGTCCTCCATCCCTTCAACTATCTCCACTTAAAAAAATATCGTCAATTTGCCATGAAAGACGGACAAACAACACACACATACACTTTCCCATTTATAATATTAGTATGGATTCCATAACTTCTCTTACATTTAATATGATTTATTAAAAAAAATGTAATGTTAAAGAATTGATTTTATTGTTATTTTGACTATAGGGATACAGGTTCATATTATTCTAGATTCCTATTGAATGGTCCTGAAGTATATATCCTGACTATAAGGTAAGGCAATAAGCATGTTTATGTTAGAAAATAAAACAAAGTAATATCGAATATTATTTTAATGGTTCTACACCCTCTATGTTGCAAAAATTGCTGCAACCTTCACCTCCCGAATCTGACTCGGATGAGTTGGAACGTATTATCATTTTCGCCGTCGTCATCTTCTGATCCACTTACTTCAATAATTATTCTCTCATCTGATAAAGAATCAATGACGTGATCGCTTTTTTATACTCTTCTTCTATTTTCACTACTTTATTGCACAATGCTGACCATTGACTTTCATCCATTATGGCAACTTTTTCTTTAATTAAATTTGTTACCTGGGCAATTCCAAGTAACATTTTTTTAGCTACATACCCTTTTATAGCTGCCCAGGCCATTTCTATGGGGTTGAGATCCGGATGGTAAGGGGGTAATCTTAAAATATCATGACCATGTTGTCGAAATATGTTATCTATGGAATATTTCTTGTGGTGTTACTTATGCAGCATTATTAATTTATATAATTGTGGCTTCAGCATATTGGGTTCAAAGCTTATTCATTTTTCCTGGAGCCAAGTCTGCATATCCACTTTTTTGTTTGATGACGTTGGCACTCCATCTTCTCTTTTGTTGTGATAGGACGCATTGTCTAGCGTGCACAATTACAACGCGCTGCCCTTTAGACATTTTTTTTTAAAACCTTCTCTGGATCCATCACTGCACGATTTTGAAACCGAGTGTGATGAATCTACGTAGGATTCATCGGTGAATACAATTGGTCTACCTTCTGCTCTAAATTGACTTATTTTTTGCAAATACTTGATACGCTTAAGACGTATGCTCATGTGCTCCATCAAAACTTTTCTGTTATTTTCGGTTTTTCTCCAGCGAAAACCTAAGTTTTTTAATATGGTCCTCAAGCTGGATGCTGACCCTTGATAATCTATATCATTTTTCAACTTATTTTTAAGTTGTTTTATTGTTGGCAACTCCTTTTCCGTAATGTGAAAATTATGTACTATTCTTTTAATTATCCCTTGATCGAAACTATCAATTCCTGTTATTCTCTTCTTTCCGGTCCTTTTTTTCCCGGGGGTCCGAAACACTGTAAGCAGATCAGACTGACTTGCCTCAATACACAATCTACGAACGGTCTTTGTCGAAATTTTAGCAGCCGCAGTTCTCTTGTTGATTGCTTTGAGATCTATCTGTATCCCTTCTTCTGCTTCTTTTTTCATAAACTCACGGACATCGTATATCATTTTTCTAGACTGACGCCTTAATACTTTATTACTGGTTTTCGGCATTGTAAACACTAACACAGTATTGGAAACGATAACAAAAACAGTAACAATAAACAATAACAACAAACAATAACAAGAAATAGTAACAATAATTTAAAGTAACAAGCAACAAAAATTTAACTAAAAACTTAATAGTTTTAACAAAAATATCGCGCGCGAATGTACTCGGTGAGCGGAGCTAGCGAACGTGACTACGACACACAGAGGACTAACGGACACTAAATGAAATACGCTTAGCGCTGTGATTGGTCATGGGCGGTCACGTGACATATACCCCGCTAGGAGAGCCCCGCTGATACCCATTTTTTGCATCTGCGCAGGTATACGACTCGTGTTCAGATCGGACTAGATGTTTTGCAACAACTGTAAAAGGCGAACGAGTTTCTGTATGTTTCACTACCGTCGTAACTAGGTGGTAGAGTTTAAGTGTTTCGAACTCTACACGTAGCAATACAAACCAGAAAGAAGCAGCGGGGTCCGGGTGGCGAGGGCGTTGTCATTACTCCTTGTCGTTACTGCGCCCGGAGCCCGGGCGCCGGTAACATAGCTATTTATACATATTATGTATCGATACAGAAATTAAATGGACGTAGCGTTAATATTTATCAACGAGGTTATTTTAAGCTACGTAGCTTAAAATGTTGACCGATAGCATCGCGTAAAATTGACAATAATGTTAAAAACTAAAAATTTTATTTATGAAACATAAAAAATCTAAAGCTGTCTCCCTGATGTATACGCCGCAATAATTATCGTATTTCTGAATGCTCTTTTCCAGTATACATTCAGATTTTTTTTTATATCATAAGAGCAAACAAGCAAATGGGTCTCCTGATGGAAAGAGTCAACCATCACCTATAGACATCAAAGATGTTAATGGTGCGTTGCTATCTTGTGGCAAGGTCTAATGCCACAAGCATAAGTTTATTGGCTACCTCACCCTTCCGACCAGGAACATGACAGTGACAAGCACTGACACTATTGCGACAGGAATAGATAAGTGGTACCAGACCCGGGCGAAACAATGCAGAACTCTACCACCTGGTAGTCACGATAGTAGTGACTCACATAGCCAATCGGTCGCCTTGTACGACCTGCCTGGCAGAACGGCAGTTTGTCTATTCTTCAAAGAAGTCTAAAACCAACACGGGGGAAAAGGGGTTATTCAGAGTTTAGATGATAAAGTTATACACGAAACTTTGTTTTCAAAGAAATAACCCTCAATTTATATATTTTAGAATAGCAAAAGAAACTTATTATCTTAAATTATCCCAATTGTCACATTCTAACGAACCTACCTATACTTTACGAAGGAAAGACGTTGGAGTGGTGGTGAAAATAACTTTATCCGGTTGCGGCTTGTTATTTCCGGCAAATTGTGTATTGGCCGGGGCCTCATTAGAAGAATCGATCACCTGTTTTCCTACTAGACAGATCTTAAAAAGGCGAGATGTTTGATGGTAGTGCGTTGAGGCTACTAGGTGTCGGGACTCAAACGGTCTCTAAAGGAATTGATTTCACCAACTAACCTTTTCCTGCAACAATACCGTCAATGTTAGTCAGTGTTTGGAAATTAAGGCAGCCGTTAACCTTTGGCATATCCATACAAATTAGAGCAAAAACAAATATCGGGAAAAACAAAATAGTTAATTTTCATAAGTAAACAATAACAGTTTAATAAAATGAGAATATTGCTTAACTACATTGTACAATTCAACGAAATTAGTGTAGTAATATTATAAAACTGTGGTTACCACACGATGTGCTATTTGGCGAGTGAAGTCACAAGTTCGGTAAATGGCTGCTTGTAAACAATGACCTTCTATGCGCCGTGCGTGGGTATCCGTACTAAAAAAATGTTGTATAATTAGGTCAGATTTAGCTGACTACTTTTTTTACATATTCGGTGTCTCAATCGAGTATTGAACACCATCTTTTAGTATATATTAATGGAGCAGTAGTTGAGATGTTACATATGAAACAGGTATTAAGTATCCACGACGTTAGTGTGGTGACATTACATTTAAATAGTGTTGTTCCACATTGTCTACGCGAGTGTACATACAGAAGCATTTTTACAGTCGTTTAGCTGGGACTCGGAGGAGCGAAGTGGCTCTCGTAATGCACAATGCAGCGAATATTACGAGTATATAACTTCACACTTTGTAATGCAATTGTAGTTTAACTTTTATCACTGGCGAGATCGGCATTTAAATATTACAGTTTTTGCAGGATTCGGCTGACGAGCCGAGCGCACATGATGTGAAGTAGTTTTTGATTCAGGGCTGGACTTTCATACGAATAACGAAAAATTATTGCGTTTCAGTATTACAGCTCCTATTCGAAAATCAAGTCGGGCTTCCTCTTGAATTAAAACTATGCTGAAATTGCTTTGTTTTTAACCAACTTCCCAATAAGGTGGTGGTTTTCAAATATTTTGTATTTTTTGAAGATTTAACTTTTTTGAAAGAAATTATGAGAGTTAAATTTTTACGATGGGTGCGCATACCCGACCGCTAAAAAACAAGACATGATGAAGTTAGCCGATTTTACATCGTGCGATATCGGCAGCCAGCGTCATGAAGTTAGCTGATATTAATATGTGCAGTGCATATGACACCGGCAGCCAGCGATATAAAGTAAGCTGTTATTACGATGTGCGTGTACAACGGCAGCCAGCAATATAAAATTAGCTGTTATTACGATGCGTGCTCACACCGGCAGCCAGTGATATAAACTTAGCTGATATTAAGATGTGCGCGCACACCGGCAGCCAGCGGCATAAAGTTAACTGATATTACGATGTTTACTACTGTGACAGTGAATCGGTTCACTGAACAAATTTATCAAGCACTTCCAGAGAGAATAGAAAGCTCTAAAACACAGGTGATAATCTAGATTTTTATATCTATATTAATATTATGAATGTAAAATTTTGGATATTTAGACGTACGGTTGTTTGTTACACAATTTTGACTGATTAGGTTAAATTTGGCACACAGGTGTATGATGACCCTGGAATAGCACATAGGGCACTTTTTATCCCGGAAAACATAAGTTGATCCCGTGGGATTCGCCAAAAATTGTTGTAATGCACCGGGTTGTAGGGCGCAGCTAGTATTATAAATGCGAAAGTGTGTATCTACGTCGAGTAATAAAATATGATTTGATTTGATTTGACTTGGATGAATGTCTTTTACTCAATCGTACATAAACAACGTGACCGATGTAAATGAAATTCAGCACACAGACAGATGTTTATTTGGTATTGCATATGGCATACTTTTTAACTCGGAAAAAAATTGTTCCTGCGAATCATGAAAAACTTTTATAATTTTTTTTTTTATGGGAACGAACGAAATATTAAGTAATCGAACACATAGCTAGTAAAAATATTAAGTAACGTTATATTGTCCATTTTTAAAAATCAAGTGAAAATTTTCAAAGTAAACGCCATGATTCCAGGCCAGATCACTGGAAACAGGGAGTAAACTGAATGCCCTCGATATTTCAGTGCAACACGATTCTTTGATTTGATAGCTGCTGACATTGAGACAGAGGTGATCCTCATGGCCGCATTTGCTACTATTATGAACTTATTACTTGCAGTAATCGAGATAACCCGTTGTGACATCGCTGGTTGGACCTCTGAAGAGCTTAGCGGTAGGACAAACGAGTGCCAAATTGTTGACTCCTCTCAGTGGAAAATTATGGTTAATTGTTTCCGAAGGTTATCTCGGGCTAACTAGTGAGGTTTGGAGAAGCCCAGAGGGTCCTGCAGAGTTCTGGTAACTGTTCGCGGCAAGGGTTTGCGAAGTAAAAGTAGCGGTTGTTCCTGACAGAAAATAATGTTTGTGTATTATAGCTTTATCAATTTCTTGACTAGTACATTATTCCTCCGTAAGACCGAAGGTCGATCCCATAAAATACGTGAAGCGATTGTGCCTTGAGTACTCAAGTCTGCGGTGAGTCGGGACGAGCAGAGCGTGCGCGGTCGTTGGTGAGTCAGAACGAGCGGGAGAGCATGAGTGAGTGAGTGCTGAGGAATCCTTCAATGGATAAACGCTTAAAGTTTGAGGGAGACTCCGAATTAATGATGGTTAATATAACGCATAGCGTTATATTATAGCGCACTATGTATGTATACTCAACGTATAGCGTACGCTATTTAGATTCGCATTCGGCGCTATAACATAACGCCACGCTATATACCTAGCGGCTAACGTAGACCGTAGTTATAACATTACCTACGAAGTTACGAACGAATCCCCCATGTTGGTTCCGGGCTCCTCTGAAGAATAGACCAACTGCCATTCTGCCAGGCAGGTCGTAAAAGGCGACCGATTGGCTATGCGAGTCACTACCATCGTGGCTACAAGGTGGTAGAGTTCTGCATTGTCTCGCCCGGGTTTGATACCACCGCCTTACCTATTTCTGCCGCAATAGCGCCAGTGCTTGTAACTGTCGTGTTACGGTTTGGAGGATTAGGTAGCCGCAAAACTTATGCATATGGCATTAGACCTTGCCACAAGATAGCAACGCACCATTAACATTTTTGGTGTCCATAGGTGATGGTTGACTCTTTCCATCAGGAGACCCATCTGCTTGTTTGCTATCTTATATGATAAGAAAAAAATCTAACGAGCAGTGGCGTAACTATAACCATCTGGGGTTCGTGGCAAATTCCTTTGATGGGACCCTATCAGTAAAAATCGTCAAGTTGTACTTACTCATTTTAATTTTAATAAACTTCGAGATTTTCAGCGTAGTCAATTACACGTACAATGAAAAAAAAATATTTTTGGGCTCGCGGCCACTTGGGCCGGGGCCCCCATGAGTCGGGGGCCCGTGGCATTTTGCCAGCCCTGCCACCCTATTGTTACGCCACTGCTAACGAGTAACGTGCTAGACTGTAGACGCTAGACGTTATATTAGTAATAGTCTATAGTAATATAACGTCTATAGTCTATCAACGTTGTGATGAGTCCCTCGCTATCTCGTTCGGCTCGCGCGATCAGTACTCCAGTTACACGTTATGATATAGTCTAAAACGTAGCGCGCTAGAAAAATATAGTTTATAGTCTATAACGCGCTGTCATAAAATAGTTTGTTTGTACAATACTACTCCGAATCACTACCTCAGTCTTCTCGCGTTACTTGCGGATGCGGGGAAACGTTTTCGGAGTGTCTCCTGACCGTAATTTTTAATCTTACTGTAGAAATAAATATACAGCGTTCCTTCTTTTTAACGTTAGTTATCCCTGGTAATTGAGGGTATTTCCTGAATCTTCACACCGCCCCGTGCGATCAGTCCGCCCTTGTTTGCCCTGCGTTTGATCCACCACTTTCTTAGTATGGTATTCATATTAATGAGCTTTCATATTAATAAGCTGAATTGATAATGTTGGGAGGTAGGGTGCTATCAATAAAAGCTGACGGTTAGAAGGATGTTACATGTTGTTTATCGGAAGGTCATCACACCAAATGTCTATTACTAACTTTTAGCACTTTATGTTCATTTATATTTTAACATGATGTAACAGATATGAACACTGCAATAAAACTGTAAGAATATCCATTTAAAATTAAATATTCAATCTGATAATTACTTTTACATCCTCGTTTTCGGAGATAGTTAGCAAACATAATATATTTTATATACGTTCGATGTCAATCCTAAGGATGAGTTCACATTATGTGATTTGTATTTACTATACATATAATACTCTGCACTATACTCTTCACTGCCGTGTACTCCGATAGGTCTTGTTATGACAACATTTAAATATTTTCTTAGAAATAACTTGAGAGGTTGGATTTTCAAAACGTAATTTATTCCCAAATCAATTATTGTGGCCTTTGGGGCGCGTTGAATCTCCGCGACCCAGAAATACGGTTCGATAAATTCCAGTTCTGTATAATTAAATTAAGGGTCCATCTCAAGCTCAGGTAGGGTTCCCACCACTTTCATTTGCACTTCAAAATATTAGTTATTTTTAAAAGTAATAGGTGGCATTTTACTCTTCTTAGAGAGACAGAATCATCGTCAATGGACAACAAATATGTTAATGGTATATTGCTATCAGTGTGGCGAGATAAAAATACCACATGCATAAGTTTGTCGGCACTTTACCCTTAAAAACTGGAATATGACAGTGACAAGCACTGACCCTGTTGCGACAGGAATAAGTAAAGCTGTAGTAATGCGAGACGTTGCAGAGCTAACAACTTTAAGGTAAAATTTGTCCAGCAATATTTATTTATTTACTAGCTGCAGCGTGCAGCCCGCTGCATTATAAAAGTTATTGGCAAATCCCGCGGGAACACTTAATTTTTCCGGGATAAAAAGTAGCCTATGTGCTATTCCAGGTCACCATCTACCTGTGTGCCAAATTTCATTCAAATCCATTCAGTAGTTTTTGCGTGATTGAGTAACAAACATCCATCCAAACATCCATCCATACATCCAAACTTTCGCATTTATAATATTAATATAGATTGCGAATTGCCTGGCGGAAAGTCAAAATTTTCCTTTAAAGTTGACCCAAACAAACATAGGGAGCTGACTCAAGTACCTAGCTGTCGGTCCAGATTGTTTCAAAAGATAAGCAATGGTAGTTAACATCGGTTAATGTGGCGATGGTATCATTACACCATCAACCACTACATCATCACCAAATCGACGAATCCTGTTAAGCCTAAAAATTTCACAAATAGTTATTTTAATTAAAAAAAGTATTCCAATCTTCTCTGTACATTATCATAGAATAGTTGACAATCAGATCGTTCCCACGTTAAGTTTACAATGATTTGTAAGAAGTGTATACACAAATATGGACAATTTAACCTAACATAATTTTAAACAAAGTACGTGTACTTTCTTTTGAAATTTTGTATGAAAATTGATTAGAAAATCTGACAATTTATAGATTTAATTACAGGCGACTGTACATTTACACATAAAATATTAAAAAGTCCTACTCCATGATCATGAGATACTAGGTATAATGAAAAAAATAACGATAATATCTCTATAAAAAATTCTTGTACCATATCACAATTACAATACACTCATCTTACATATATCCAACCAACATTATCAGAGCATTATTACTTTTGCTTTATTAAATGTGTGACGGAGTTCCCGGTCAGTTGAGCTGAATACTCGGGCTAGTTCAGTTGTACAGGGGCTCCATAGACATTAAATGAGACTAAACAGTTTATGATGGGCTCATAGGGGTAGACCAGGGAAATGTTGGTCACACAACACACTTATTTAAATAATGTTATCATAAATCACTTAATATTACATTATTCTTATAATCTAACTAGTCCAGGCTACAGTGTGGTCTGAGTCTCAGCGCCGGACACGCATGATTACCAAGAGAGAGAGAGAGAGGTCGAACAAGATGGGGGAGATATGTAAAGTTAGCCTCTCATTGTCAAAATAAAATAGAAACACAAAACTATGGAGTTCTTTATACTTTTTAGCACTAGTTCTGTTGCTTAAATGGCCCAAAACTGAATTTGAAAATGATGCGGAGCTAAGTTCACATGTTTGTAAAGTTTGCGGCTTTGTAGCGAGACAAGTATCAATCTGATAAAAAATGGAATACTTAAAGATAATAAAATGAAATAAATTTATTTTCAAGAATATGGGCGTTGCAAGCTGTTAAAAGTTAATTAAAATATACCTACATATTCTTAATTCTACTATGATATGGTGTGCAAATATTGAAAAAAAAATATAATATTTCATCTATAGAATTTAAAATTAATACACTATTTATTTAATAATAATAATTAAATTTAAGAAATAAATAGATATTTTATTGAATTATTTTTATTTACCAGATCAAAAAATATTTTATTCTTTACATGCATTCTTGATAAGTCGATTTCTTTAGAATTACTACCGGATCGGAACGTGGTCACACACTGAGAAGATACGGCAGAAGAAACTCAGCGGGCTTGATTTTTTTTATATCATAAGATAGCAAACAAGCAGACGACTCTCCTGGTGGAAAGAGAAGCATGCCTTGACAACGGCGATGGCGAGGCGTTGTGGAACTCTACCACCTAGTAGTCACGATGGTAGTGACATGTTTTGTCAATTAATTGCCCCTTACGACCTGTCTCGCAGAACGACAGTTGGTCTATTCTTCAGATTGCATTGACGGTTTAACTAGAAAAATGAGTTCATCGTTACAGATGAAATTCACTTTTATAATATTGATTAATCTTTCATGTTTCTAATTATATTTGTATTTTAACACTCACCCCGTGCTTGGAAAAATTTAAAAAACAACAAAGAAAAATTTTCAACGCCGTAAAAAAACATCTATGTATAAATTATATTTTTCGGCGTTTATTTGTAAGATTATAGTATAAGTACGACGTATTTAATTAGCGTATATTTCACTGCCACATCTGTATGTGTGGTTTAAATGACAGTTTAATTCAAACGTTACCCAAAAGTACTTGTCTTTCCCACGGGATGACACTTTCCAGTTTGTTACTTAACTTACGGAATCCTCGTCTTTGGTCTCGCGGCTGAAGACCGTGGAGAAAGTACATGGCTGTACTTTTACTTGATTTATTTTAATATGCAATTTTCTGAACCAATTGTCGAGTGTTCTAGCTGCTGCCTGGGACCGTTAGGTGATTATGCGTTTAGAAGAATTGACCGTATAGAGAGCGGTATCGTCTCCGTATAGTGAGTGTTAGCTCGACTTGTAGCTCGCGCGGTACGTCACCCTATAAAGGGAGAACAATAGAGGTGAGAGGACAGAGCCCTGTGGGATACCTGATATGATCGATTTAGGTGTTGGGAGGAGCTTTCTACCCAGAGCTGGGGATCAGCGGGATGACTGGGATCAGCGGCTCGATAGATAGTCTCGCAAAATGAGCACGTTTTGTGGGCGCCTCAACTGATATGTAATTAGTATGGGAGCCCACGACACTAAACCTAGTCCCATAAGACTACCGGATGGTATATACATAGATTCGTCGTTAATTGGAGAATACGAAATGGCTATACTACAATGCGACAAACCAGGTGGCGCTTTAAAAAAAAAAAGAAAAAAAATCGAAATATAGGGTCTGATGACTATTCCAAGCGCGGTAAGCCATCGCGCCCCGCACGACTTCAGGGTCTTGCGGTATGAGGAAGGTAACAAGTGGATTTTTTATTGCTAAAGCTTCTATTGTTGGTCTTTGGGATGTTATCACAAATGTAAAAAACAATTTTTAATTAACTAAAACTAAAATTCGTGATGATGCTCTAACAAGCAAAACTAGAAGGCTATGAAGCGAATGCAGTATAATTTTGATACAATTAGATGAAAGAATAATCTAAAGCACTCAATATAATTTAGATTTACTAAGTACTGACTACGGATAGAAAGATCAAGTCGAATCAGTCAAATTTTAACGTGACGTTGCGTATTACTTTCGTATTATGTAGCTGTCAATGCCTGTCTTCGACAGTCACATGAGATGGCCGTTAGGTTTGATAAATACTGCTCAAGGAATCGTTACTCACTTTAGCAGCCCAAACTGTGTGTCCAACTACAGCAGAGTGTCTAAAGTTATTTAGTTTAACAAAACTAACTTGAATATATGTTATAGATGGTACAGCTTACTTTCTAAGGATAAACCACCCATACTATGTAAAAGAAGAACGAATGTCCAAACTTGTAACTACAATCGTGACTAGGTGGTCGTTTTATGCAAATAGACCGTGGTCCGCGAACAAACTTTTTTTTTATTGATAACAATGAACACCTTCGTTTTGACGAGACAACCATCTTTTCTGTCTTCAAAAAATCTCGAATCGGATAACTAAAGATAAAAAACAAAAGTTTAGAGTGTCGGACTAAAAAAAGTTTCCACTTCACGTGTAGGACAAAGTTAGGCTTATATTATAATAATAATTAACAAGCTATTGTAAGGAAATTAGGTCGTTTTTAAAAAATCAATTTAAAAATCTCACAATTCCAAAACTTTACAGTAGAGGACTCGTCAGAAAAACGTCACAGAATGTTTAGGACAAAAATGTCATCGTGTTTTTCATAAGATAACCAAGCGATTAAAGTTGAAAAATAATTATTTTTATTAATAAATATTTTTTCTTTACTGAATGCTGTAAAACGAAGCTGTTCACAAAAATTGTTATTAATAAAAAAAAGTTTGTCGGTGCGACCACGATCAAAATGTATTATCTGGTTTTGATCTCACCGTCTTACCTGTCGAAGGGTGTGTACCTGTGTTTGCAGGGTGAGTTAGCCAGTAAACTAATGCGTGTGGCTTTTTATCTACGCCATATGTAATTTATACTCTCCATCGTCGGCACTCGGTGAAACTTCGTCATAATTATTATCTTAAATTTTGTACTTGTACTGTTTCACAATTCATGAATTGTAAAACAGTTACAAGTGCAAAACTACGTCATATGTATGACTTCATACTAATAGCATATTTGTTGTATCTAGGCGACGGTTATCCTTTCATCAGGAGAACCATCTGTACGTTTGTCATCCTGTAATAAATGTTGCCGGCAGCCCTAGCTCATCCTACTTGATAAACATTAGGTGAATAGAATTTGCAACTGTTTGTCTTTAAATTTAGCAATTATTCAAATTTGCACCGATTCTAATAAGAAAGCTTCGCCGTGTTGTCCGTTAGTATTTACAAGTCTTGAGAAAGGCAGAGGAAATACTGACATAACAGCCATACAATGTACAGGAATTATGTAGGTCTAAAGGGAATCGGATGAACTTCCCACGCAAGTATTGGTCCCCCGTGTCGGTCCCGGGCTCTTTTGAAGAATAGGCCAACTGCCGTACTACCGGGCAGGTCGTAAAAGGCGACCGATTGGCTATACGAGTCACTACCATCGTGGCTACGAGTTCTACATTGTCTCGCCTGGGTCTGGTACCGCTGCCTTACCTATTCCTGTCGCAATAGCGTCAGTGCTTGTCACTGTCATGTTCCGGTTTGTAGGGTAAGGTAGCGGTAAACTTATGCATGTGGCATTACATCTCGCCACTAGATAGCAACGTATCAATAACACCTTTGGTGTCTATAGGCGATGATAGACCCTTTCCACCAGGAGACCCGTCTGCTTGTTTGCTATCTCATGACATAAAAAAAGTATTGCCGATGATGTTGTCGAGATTCTTCAAAATTAAGAGTTTGCATAAAAGAGTAATGAATGTTATGAAGCAAAAAGAGAGAGATTATGGCGGTATGTACGTCACGAGTTTCTCCTCTTGTTATTATTTAAGGATTAAGCTAAAGATAAATATGAATATTATATACTTATCCCGATTTTCACTCGTTACTGGGCCTACAACAGCAGTCGGGAGTCCGCCGTCACAGCTACATGGTATACTCCGTCGTGGCTTAATTTACCGCTATATTATAGTTAATTTGCAATTGAATAGTAACATGTCATAAATATCTATTCAACCGACAAAAAAACGGAGGTTATCAGTTTGACATGTATGTATGTAATATTGTTAGAATGGGATAATATTCAATTAGATCTGTTTAGTCGTCCAAGGAAGTTTAATAAATTTCGTTAGTGTATGTATGTTTGTCCTAGAATTTCTCTAGAATTAAAGCCATATCGAGATAACTCTTTTTAATTTAAATCCAATATTCCAACTTAGGAAACAGTCTAAATTTCAATAAAATCGGTTCAATAGTTTTTGAGATATGAGTATCGTTGATGTTTGAGTCAGTTTAATTTTTTTAAATTACTATTATTATATCTTACATATTATGTCATAATTTATGAACCTATTTTCTTTACATATTCGGTATTAAAATGGAGTACTGTTGGTACACCGCCCCTCAGTATACTAAACTATAAGTACATTAAATTAATAAAAATGAACATCACACCATTCATGTTACATACATTACTAGGATGAATTTATAGTTTCATGCATCATAATATACATGTAATTAATATACATTATACACACATATATACTATTTTGTTAATCTTAATGTCTGTTGTCAAACTAAGAAGAAATTTTATTATTCAGTCTGTGTCGAACGGAGTCACAACGTAATGGTCGAATTAAAAAAAAATTTATTCTGGCAAATAAAAAATATTATTATTATTATTGAAAATGTGCAAAATGTTGCATATTTTATATCATTAAATGTAAAGTGAAACTATCGCCTATAGATACCGGTGTTATCGGTGCGTTGCTGTCGATGTTCGTTGTCCGGTCTATCCATGTAGGTAATGCCACATGCATCAGTCTACCGGTTACCTTACCCTCCAAACCGGAACACGACAGTGACAACCTCTGACGCATTACGGCAGGAATAGATAATGTAGTGATACCAAACACCCGGGCGAGACGTTGCGGAATCACCTAGAAGACACGATGCCAGTGACACGCATTGCCAATCGTTTGCCTTTTACGAACTTCCTGGCAGAATAGCAGATGGTCTATACTTCAAATGATCCCTTTGAGTGATTCAATAGAAAAGGGGCCGCATGCCTTTTTAATTCTAGAGTCAATTTAGTATCCATAACTAACAACGGAATCGCCAAATCTTATAGACTCCATTACCCGGTCACATGAATATACGATTGATTTTAAATTCCTCTTCGAATGTATCATAAACATAGGATTTATGATACATCCGAAGTAAATGATTTGAACAAAGTCATGATCAAAATGACCTCACTCTACGTGACTTATCTTGTGAGGTGCTTTATTTTTGCAGATTTAAAACTTCGCCCAGTGTGACCGGGCGTAGAAGTGGTGATCGAATGTGTTTGAAAGCGTTGGCCTGGCACTTCATGTCGATATATTGAAAACTTGAACATTTCGAGAACTTGTACATGTTTCAAAAACACTTTAAGTAGTTAAATTGTATGCAATTCCTTAGCCATAGGTTTCAATTTATAATTTGTTTGAATAACAGTGTAATAAAATTACATAACGATAACATTACAAATAATACAATCTTATTTTTGGTGACTAAACTTTATTTATATTGTAATGCAAAAAAAGTTCTAGTGTATATTTTCATATAGCTTTGAAATAAAAATTATGTTAATTTTGAGACTGAAATAATTCGATAGAGCAGCAATTTTACTATACGCAACATTTTAAAATTATTATTAGTAGATTATTAGATTATTATTAGTAATTTATTCATGACTAGCTGACCCGGCTAACGTTTCTCTGCCTTTATAACTACTCTTATTTTTTTTCTATATTTTTTCACTTTTTAAACCTTCCTCCTGGACCTCAACAATTAATTCAAAACAAAAATTAGCCAAATCATTTCAGCCGTTCTCGAGTTTTAGCGAGACTAACGAACAGCAATTGATTTTTATATATGTAGATTTCAACCCTCAAAAAATCAAAGTGTAAGCTCGAATAGTGGGTTGAAATCATTATCACTGTTTTTTTGTATTACTAGCACGTTACACGCCAGATCCCTTATTTATTTGTAGATAATCATCCTAAACTATTTTAATACATTTAGGCTTTTATTTATTTATCTCGGCTACAAACGATCAAAGTCATCTTAAATCTGAAAGACAATTAACCGTCCTTAGTCTAATAAAATAGCGAGAAACATTTAAGGCATAGTTTGAGCTAAAATTAAAAAAAAATGTATCTATTCGTTACATTTTCAAATACATTAACCATCTCCTATCAATATTTACTCGCCTCATTACCCACAAAGCAATGGATAGCAACACTATCGATTGGCCCTCGTCGCAATCACTCATCCGTGGCCTAATACCCGTGGACAGACGAGCTTCTTTCGTATAACTGGTTTTTGGAACAGCAATTTTCACAACTATTTCCTCAGACATTCAGTCCCTATTCCTGTGACACATTCACCCTCATACATTATTGAGTAACCTCCATTGCCTTTAGATGCTTCCGCTTTCCCACCTCAAATCTTGAGGTAATATTTATTTTAGCAACACTTTAGCTTTGACGTTAGTGCTAAGAGTATAGATGTATCTCAGCATTACTCGTAAAGAGCATTCTCGCGAATGTTACACTTAAAGGCTTAATGCACACGGCCATTTTATCACTTTTAAGCATATAATGTGGAAGTACTAATATTGTTTTAAGTAAGCTATTCCACGCTTGTAACTAAAATACGTGAAATTTTGTGTATGCTAATCGTATGCAAATGTTTATCATCAGATTATTTTATCGACAGGTTAGATATTTATCGAGGGTATCACATTAACGTCGGGTTCTATTTTATCGTTCGGTTGTCACTATTAAGGAAGTTAATAAATACCTAATAAGGGTACAATCTTCACATATTCTGTATTGCGTCACACATATAAAGTTACGTGACTGGTATATCATTCGACGGCGCGAGGACGAATGGCGTCCCCTGATGCCATTACCAAAAAATATATAATAGTATTAGACGTACAAAAGTTTCACTCCTTTGATCTCGAAGAAAGCTGCTCATTTAATAGCCTACATAATTCTCAACGCACCTGGTGCATTCAAAATCGCCCTCCACTACATCGCTCACAAGAGCGAATTTCCTTTGAGTTTAAAAATTAACTACACTATTGCTCAAGAGTTAGGGTTCTTTGTACATGCAACGTAAAATACAAGCCGACAGGCCGAGCCGCCGCGTCGCCCGCCGCCGATGCGTTTGTTGCCGCACTTACTTAAAATATTTAATCAACTTTTTTATAATTAATGTTAAAATATTGGTACCTACTTTGTAATGCTATACACTATACATTCTTGTTATACTATACATTCGTGGGCAACTGAAAACATAATATTCTCACTACAAACATGTTTTGTATGTAGAGAGATCGTCGTTATCGTCGTCGATTTAGCGTGTATGGTATTTTTGGTATACTTTTTTGTAATATTTTTAACTTAAATTTAAAGCCTTTCAACAGACTTTCAAAAAGTTTGTTTTTTTATGTTTGTTACCTTAGAACTTGTCTTTATGAACCAATTTTGAAAATTCTTTATACGTTTGAGAGGATATATTTTCCATGTGATCCCGTTTTATTTTGGTGAAGATCTGATGTGGGTATAGCGAGGAAGAGTAGGTGAAGTTGTTCAATTCGACAAAGGTTTTTTATTATCAGAGAAGTACAATTATGGTGGCGAGTGTACAAGAACCCTTATATTCGGATCGCTTCCGTCGGCGGGTCCCTGCTGAAACATTCATTGCAGGTATTGCTGCAGGTCTATCCAGGCATTACCATAATATGCGATCGTCAAAGGAATCCAACGTATTTCTTCCAAAAGGGAATTTTCCCGAAATTTCAAATGGAACTGAGCTGAAAATACTTTAATCTGAAATTCATGAGTTTCACTATTTCATTGCAATCATTTTACTTAACGGGACCCCACACTAAGCATATACAGTATCTGTAGATACCAGGCTATCAATCACGCCCTTCTCTCAACTCGGTAAAGGTTAAGTCTAATCGAGTTGACATCTTTGTAATGGTGCTGTGCATCTTGATGATCAGCCTTTGCTTGTTTTTCAATCGTGATATCGCAATAGTAGCTATGCTTATGTACTAAGTTGTAGAGTTTTGCAACGTCTCACACAGGTTTGGCACCACCGACCCCCCATCATCGTTGTCATGAAAAAAGCAAGGGGAAGACCCCCCGTGCCCCTTTAGTGCTTACGTAATACTTGAATAGTCCCTGTACAAAAAAGTAATTAGCTGCCGTACGTGTCTCGCGGGCGGTATCCGCCCTCGCTTTGAATCGCAACACTCCGAGATTTCACGTCCGTGAGAGGTGTCTATGTGTGCATTGCTCGAACACTGCTAGTATGTAGTAGGTCTTCTGTTAGTTAAGTATTCTGTGCATCTGTGGTCCGGTGTCGGTGTTGATCACATGAGGTCTCGTGTAAGAGTCCTGGGTCGGACAACTCAAAAATTTGTTTTTTTTTTTGTTTTCTGATAAAAACAACCTTGCCCAGGATTGTAAAGTGCCCGGGTGGCGATAGACTTGCCTACCGCTATCCGGGCACTTTACGATCCTGACCTGTCACATTGCAGAACCTTATATCTTCGGCTAATCGTGGGTGCACTAGTTGTACCTCTGCCCACCTCTTCAGGGATAAAGGCATGAAGATAATACTTTTGACTAAGAATATTCACAAAAATAATATAAGTGAAGCTAAAATAAGCTACCAAAGAATCTTACCTTTATCGCTACATACATGATATTCAAACCCCACATAAATTCAGCAATACGATATTAAAAACCACTCGAAACAGCCTCCGCAGCCCCTGCCATGAATCTCACAACGTCAGTATTAATTACAAAGGCACTAATTTAATAAAACTTCACAAAAACTGCCTTTAACAAGACAGGCTTATTTCATCTCGGTGGCTTCCCTCTCGTAAAAGCATTGTACGCGTTCATAAGCGTTAATATCTTAGTAATTACAAGCTTTGTGAGTTTGGGATATGGTTGAAAATTGATTGCCAAAAGAGAATTTTACAGGAGAATGCACAAGAAAGGTCAAAGGGTACGGCTGAAGAATATTGTAATAAATTACATGAATGTCGCTGACACATTTTGGAAATCGCTAAGGTGCGAGTTAACGACGTAATTAGTATTTGTGTCGGGTTTTTGATGCGGTTTTTTTTGTTTGTGTAATTTTCATTTTATTCGCAACTCGCAAAACAAGAGGCGCATAAAATCATTATTTAGAATTTTTTTATGATGAAATGATGAACGTGTAATACGAATAAATTATATGTTATTTGTTTAGCACGTATCTCGTGCTTGTTAAAACTTTAAAAACTTAACAAAGAATCATTTCGAAATGAATTCTGAATCTGAATCAGCGACCTTGCGAGAGGCAAAATACTAAATTTGTATTAGTTAAAAAACAAGAATCTAGCTAGCACCAGGTTAAGAATCACCAAATTCATACCACAGATACGTCTCATCTCACGTGTGGTCTGTGTCCCGTATGTGGAATAGGCCATCTTTATTTTTGCCAGACATTTCGTAAATTAATCAAAGGTGCCACTTGACACCTTTGATTAATGACACTCAACACACACACATGAGGATCACTACATATTTCGTCAACCGACAAACCGGTGAATCGCGGTGAACCGGATAGTCTGTTCTGTTCACTCTTCCTACCCCATAAGGGAACCAGGCGTGATGATACCATAAAACAAATTCAAAAATGTAGTAAATAAAAGACTGTTAAGGGTGTTATCAAATGTCAGATTACTTAGAATACAAAAATGCTTCCTTCTCATATTATAATACCATATATTACCCCTTATTTATATTTTTATTAACATCAAATAATTCTTTTAGTATAATACATATTATATACTTATTTATTATGAAAAATGTAGAAAAAATAACAAGCTTGCTGTGATTTTTTTCCATCGGAAACCTCAGTGTGTAGCCGCGTTTCGATCTGGTAGGAATTATAAAAAATCTTAACATCAAAACGACTGTAAAGGTTTATTTAAACATGTCAGTGATTGTTAATAGCGTGGTAGCAGTTTTGTTACAGAGAAGTAAATCCTAATTCAACTTGGTAAATTTCGTGGATTTTGTGTGTGAGTCACGTGCTGAATTGTAACCAGTAGCACGGTCATGTTATCTACAAGAAGAACGCGTAACAAACAGAACAACCTCATTGAAGGTCTGAAAACTTGAACATCAAGATAGAAAAGTTAATAATTAAATCACACTTGAGTTACAGATTTCTGGAAACTAACGCATGATATAGTATTGATATAGTTTAATAACATTTAATAAACCTATTATACAATTCATAGATAATCTATAAAATAGAGAAATTAATTGACATACAATTACTACTAAACGTGGTTTATGGTGTAAAAATTTATGTTTTTTTTTATATAATAATGGGTCTCCTGATGGAAAGAGTTAACCATCGCCTAAAGACACCAAAGATGTTAATGGTGCGTCGCCATCTTGCGGCGAGGTCTAATGTCACATGTATAAGTTTACCGGCTACTTTACTCTGCAAACCAGAATGCGACAGTGCTTGTCACTGTCGCGTTCTGGTTTGGCTTGCGGCAGGAATAGGTAAGGTGGTGGTACAAGACCTGGGCGAGACAATGCCGAACTCAACCACCTAGTAGCCACGATGATAGTGACTAGCGAATCGGTCGCCTTTTACAACCTGCCTGGCAGAACGGCACTTGATCTATTCTTCCAAAGAGCCAGAACCAACACGAGGGGGGTATGTACAATAAAATAAGCAGGTAGAGAAGTTTAGCTACAGTAGAAACCTATCATACAAAATATGTTATTATGAAAATATGTATAATCTAATATCTTCATAGTAATAATGTAACTTTCACAACAATATTACAGATATGCTGAACGGAGGCAGCATGTATCCGGAGCATTATACAAATTAGCATAATATTATGTACTAATGTTGTGCGTGACATAACACGATGTGACCTAATCGATTGGTCGCTGGTGCCACATCTCGTCATCTCCCACGCGTCAGTGATCGCTGTACGCCCACAGACCGCCGTATTCAAACCGACATAATTGTTTTCCGTATACTACACCCACACGGAGTATGAATTTATGCAAAATAATATCTCGTCTTCGTGTAAACAGACTCACTCATATGTATAATATAATCGAAATACGACATATATTACAAATACCATTACAATAATAATTGATGTTGTGCAAAGCGGAAACGTTTCAGCGGTTTCTTCTGCAGGATTTTGGTTGGTATTATTTTCCTGTGTTTCAGGGTCAGAATGGGATATAGGATTTTGTTGTTGTACAGGATTTACAGGATATCGTGAAAGTGCATCTGCGTTTGATTTCATTTTACCCTTTTTATACTGTATTTCATAATCGAATTCTTCTAGTTTTAGACGGCAATAGATTAATCGTGATCCGGGGTCTTTGCAGTAAAAAGACATTTAAGAGGCTTATGGTCGGTTATTATTTTAAGTCGTCGACCAAAGAGATAAGGGCGGAATGTTTTTGTTCCATAAACGATGGCTAAGCATTCCTTCTCGGTGACACTGTAGTTACACTCCGCTTTATTCAGTGTACGAGAGGCGTACGCGATCGGTCTATCTTTACCTACGTCACCTTGTGAAAGAATGGCCGAAATGGCGTAATTAGACGCGTCACAAGTCAAAATAAAAGGTTTTGTGAAATCGGGATATATGAGGACTGGAGCTGTCACTAGTTTTTCTTTTAGTTGTTCAAAAGCTAATTGTTGACTGTTAGTCCAATTAAAAGGGACATCCTTCTTGAGGAGATAAGTTAGTGATTTAGCGTATTTTGAAAATTCCGGAATGAAGCGACGGTAGTACGAAGCTAGGCCAAGAAAAGATTTGATATCTTTAGCGCATTTAAGGGCAGGATATTGCATATTTTTTTATAAAATCGACTGCACACCTGCAGTTGAGTCAATTAACCACATTTTACTAAATAAAGGCTAATTATCGAATAGGATACCGGTTGCTAAAGTATCCTTTCTTACAACTTCCCTGGTCATAACCGAACACCGGAAAATCGTTTTTGAACTGTAATTCATTGCTCTCAGGATATAAATGATATCCGAAAAGGATATGATTTCAAAGACAATGTATTGAGAAATGAACGCTACAAAATAGCTTCTTTTTAGTTTACAATAAAACTAATCGAAACATATTGGCAATATATTTTATCGTACAGCTTATTCTTTATCCCAATCCCATTTCATCTAAATTCCCGTAGAAAACGTTTCTATTGCATTCTGAAAATTCAGCAAATTCGCAAACAAAATACTGAGATACAGGGAACGGCCACTAAATTAGGAGTATCGCGAGGTGATCACATAAATTGGGCATCGCTTACGTATGCGGCCCGGAGCAAATGCTTGACAGCCCTGTCTCCGTTGCATTGCCACGTTGAGTTATTCAGAAACAACACATTATAATCTAATATGAACTGAATGCCATTATAATACGGCTGGAAATTGTGTGATAGAGCAATGCACTCTCTGCCAAAAACTATCGTAAGATTACACGGCGCGCTGGCACCGTGGCCAGATTCAGATTGCAATCTCGGCGTTATAAATTGCGAGTGCGGAATGCTGGGCGATACTACTGTAGGCTGCAGAGCTCCTAAAACCTTTTGTCCAGTACAGCGCAATGAACTGATATAAATTGAGTTACACGCTTGTACTGTTTCACGAAACAAAACTTATATTGTTAACAGTGCTAACTAAATAAAAAATTGAATGTCTCCAATCCTCCAAGGGCCGACTACAAAAAAAAATCAAGTATACATATACATTATTACCGGCAGGTATATCATTTCATCTTTTTACAAAAACTTTTTACCACTTTTTACGAAAATACGCAGACGCTCCTTTTAACGAAAGTTTTTAGACGAAAGTTTACATCTTTTAATTTCTATAACATAAGACAGCAAACAAGTAGATGTTTCTCGTGATGAAAAGAGACAACCATCGCCTATAGACACTAAAGATGTTAATGGTGCGTTGCTATCCATATGGCAGTATGGTAATACCACATGCGTAAGTCTGCCGGCTACCTTATCCTCCAAACCGGAACACGACAGTGACAAACACTGACGCTATTGCGACAGGAAGAGGTAAGGTGTCGGTACTAAATACCCAGGCGAATCGTTGCGAATCTCTATCACCTATTAGACACGATGGTACTGACATATATAGGCAATCAGTCGCCTTTTACGACTTACCTGGCAGAACGGCAGTTAGTCTATTCTTCAAAGGAGCCCAAACTGACACAGGGAAACCCCTGATCCGAACCAACATGGTGGAGGAATGCAAAGAGCTATTATTTTTATAATTATTAGAAACACATGGTATTATTAAAATAAACATTACACACGGTAGCATACAAGATATTAAACAAACAGATGGCAAACGTCATCCATGGACACCAAAGATGTTAACGGTGCGTTGCTATCCGTATGGCAGGGTCCTAATGCTACATGTATAATTTTGACAGCTACGTTATCCTCCAAACAACAAGACAGCGCTAAGCACCAACGGTATTGCGACAGCAATAGGTAAAAATGTGGAACCAGTCCCGGGACAAACAATTCAGAATTCCTAGAAAACCGAGTAGCCATGACGGTATTGGCTCGCATAGACAATCGTTCGCCTCTAATGAACTGCCTGGCAAAACAACCAATACTCTGTTTTTCAAAGGGATCAAAATATTACGAACTTATGAAGGGTAAAATATTAGGATATTTTCAGTCTAGGAATATCTCAGTGACAGCCTGTTCTAACAAATAGAGTATTAATATCCGTGTGTCTCGGAGAACACCAAGCTAAAGAGGTCACAATCCCTATCTTATAACCGACTAACCGATTAACAGTGGCGTCAAACGATATTCATTTCCCTTCACCACATGGAACTTAAGTAATGATATTAACTGTTTTGCATCTACTACACTACCCTTAATTAAACTACTACCATACTACCATCATATATATGCAGATATGTGACCCCCGTGTTGATCCCTTTTTTGCAGCTTTTTTGAAGAATAGGCCAACTGCCGTTCTACCAGGCAGGTTGTAAAAGGCAACCGATTGCCTATCCGAATAACTACCATCGTGACTACTAGGTGGTAGTGTTCTGCATTGGCTCGCCCGGGTCTGATATCAACGCTTTACCTATTCCTGCCGCAATAGCGTCAGTTTTAGTCACTTACGTGTTCCGGATTGGAGGGTAAACTTATGCATGTGACATATGACCTCGATACAAGATAGCTACGCACCATTAACATCTTTGGTGTCTACACACATCTGCTTGTTTGCTATCTTATGATATTAAAAAAATATGTTTTAACTTTGTTATTCTTCTGGCCTATTAACAATAGTAAAACAATATAAACAATTAATTATCTTCGCGCTAATTAATTTACCTAAATAGGAGAGTCAATGGGATATTATTTAATCGGGTGGGCTTTAAAAAAGCTATCATTGCATATGCAGTAAAATTTATGAAATATTCTAATGCCGAAAACGTGTATAAAGAAAGACGACAATACGCTACATCTATGGATATACCCCATCATTGGTCAGGGATAAGCCTCTCAAATTGTAATACGTGTCGGAAAATAAGATCATTTGGGCGCGGACCCTCATCAAATCTGATCACAAAAGCGCCCTTACAATTCATTGCACGCATTGAAAAATGTTCAATCGACAATATAGATATATCTTGTTCAATGGAGTGTAAGCTCTATGAGGTTTTCAAAAGTAGTTCTCGTTTGTCGTGTAAGCAAACGAACTCGCTTATGCTGTAGCAATTGTCGACACAACGCAAACCAAAACGGAATACCAATGAAAATACAAACAAAATGCACGCAGCAAATAAAAATTGGAAGAGACGGAAAGACTAGAGTAAAAGTAAGAATGTGTAACTGGTAGTTATTGGAGGTATAAAATGTACGTATACTGTAGACACATGCTAAGACATAAACAGTACATAACGAGTTCCAGTTAGTATCTCTTCATTAAGCAACATGGCATGCTTTCAGTTTGATTAATGTACAAGTTTAATCGCGTGTGTAAGTCAACGCTCATTCTGACTCTTCCATTATCAGGTATTGCTACGCCATAATAAAAAAAGTATCTTCACGCCCATATCCCCTAAGCAGTAGGCAGAGGTACAACAAATGCACCCACGATTAGCCGAAGATACTTGGTCCCACAAATGTGATAGGTGGCAAGCCTATCGCCAGCCGGGCACTTTCCAATCCCGGGCAACTTTGTGTTTCTCAGAAAACTGAAAAAACACTTTTCTTATGTGCCCGACCCGGGAATCGAACCCGGGACCTCATGTAGTCAACGTCAACGCTGGACCACTAGACCACAGAGGCGACTATATATAATAGATTCGATAAAGAGCGCTAATTTACACACATGTTCATATAGATTTTAATCCAGCATTACCATTGTTTTGTTTGGTAAAGTAAAACAAAATACTGTACTTACTATAAGTTAAACTAAAAACATGTTGTTTAAAGAAAGATCAAATTCAGATTTTTTTTAGTTTCATGTAAAACCAAATATTTTTCTTATTATAAGTGAAACTGTAAACATGTTGTTTTCATTAGAAAAAATATATAATGTATACAGTTGTTGGTTTTCTAATCGAACAAATGAAAAAAGTCATAAGAATTATAGTAGATAATTATGTAATTTCAAATCTTCTGTACAGTAGTAGTTGATGCCAAATTATAATTAGCTAATAATTTACAAAAACACAAAACACTGCTAACTATAATAAACAGTACTACCAAAAAGCAAACAAACACATAAAATACTGCAAATTACAATAAACGGCCCTGCTAAAAAGTAACAAAAACACAAAGCACTGTAAATGGTAATAAATAGCACTGCTAAGAAATAACAGAAACACAAAACGCTATAAAACAAACTAAACAGCACTAAAGTAACACTTTTTTACTGGTTGACTGATTGACTGTGTTGGTCCGGGCTCCTTTGAAGAATATACTAACTGCCGTTCTATCAGGCAAGTCGTAAAAGGCGACCGATTGGCAATATGTTTCACTATCATCGTGACTACTAGGTGGTAGAGGTCGACAACATATCGCCTGGGTATTTGGTACCACCGCCTTACCTATTCCTGCCGCAATAGCGTCAATGCTTGAGATTATCGTGTCCGGTTTAGACGGTAATGTAGTTGGTAAATATATACATGTGACATTGCCATCACGTCACACGAATTGCCTCGCACCATTAACATCTTTGGTGACTATAGGCGATCGTTTCTCTTTCCATTAGGAAATCTACTTGCTTGCTATCCTACTTTATAAAAAAAACACAAAAAATTAAGCAAAAAAAATTAATATCTTAAATACAAGAGTCAGAACATATATAGTCTAACCGACATACAGGATATTTTTTTATACACGCTTTATATTACGTTACTTATCAATGTTTACAATCTAGTATACCTACGTCAACCGAAACATCACTGAAAAAGATAAGGCCGTGGCGTTACAATATTGCACTATATTAGTTAACAAATAATGTAAATGTGTTCCGAGTTTTGTATAATATAATAAAAAAGTAATTTTTTTTTTGTAAGTGAAAAAAATTATTTTATTATAACGAAGTATTTATATGAACTAGTAAAAGCCGTGTATAAATTTAAACTGATACTGTCCTCGACGCTTTGTATAATGAATTATATTAAAATCCTCCCTTAGAACCAGTGACAAGAAGGTAGAGGTGTAATATGTAAATTATTAAAAATTTTATGCATTCCAATCTGCAAGATCTATTGCTATTAAGCAGTGTATCTTTTCGAGATAAAACGTAGCCTATGTCCTAAGGCTTGGTATAGACTAACTGTGTACTAAATGTATATCCTTTTGGCTCGGATCATACTTGTATGATATTGGCTCGGATCATACAAGTATGATCCGAGCCAAAACTTTTGGCTCGGATCATACTTGTATGGTCCGAGCCAAAATTTTATGTGGTCATTTGAAGTACAGAGGTATTACGTATTAACACACCAACTGCAAGCTACTAGTGAAGTAAAACCATTACGCCCATGTGATAGGTAGGGTTGTACCTATTGCACTTACAATTAACTGACATATTTCAGAAAATCTGAAAAATTTATATAGAATAAAGCGACCAATCTGGGATTAAAATCTAGTACCTCATCATCTATACAGGGTGTCCCAGAACTCAACGTCAAGCCGAAACGGGGTGACAGGATAGATCATAACCATCACGAGAAAAATCAGAAAAAAAATCTATCCTATGCAGTTTGAAAATTATGGGCATTTTAAGAAAAACCTAGAAATTTGGTCTAACTGTACCATTTTTCGGTTATTGTGGTTAATTTTTATTATTTTTGTTCATTTAAACTTTGGAACCGTAACCCTAAATAACATCTCGAGAATCACAGTCTAAAATAATGACACAATTACCCCAAGTTTCCTAGAATTTAGACTATTTGTTAAACTATGAATTTAAAATTTTCAAACTTTGTCGACTTTGAAACACCCTCCTTTAAAAAAAATGTACTAGAGTGCCTTGGCAAGTGCCATTAAGAGTTGGCGCATTTAATCAGGATTGTAAAATGGTACAATACTTGTTAGTTTCATACTAAAAAAAAACGAGTAAAAAATAAAAACCTCAAGTAACCCGATTTTTGCTAACCCATTTTACTCAGTTAAAATGTTTTTTATTCGCACAAGCCTTTAGTAGATTCTTTATTTTACGGCAAAATGATGAGAGAGATGGATAGTGGACATGTTTGCCATGAGCGAGCGAGACAGATAGTGACGCCACGCAGTGAGACGGAGATGCGTCGTTTAAACGAGTGCGAATGAAACAGATACTGGACATGTTTTCCATGAGCGAGCGAGACAGATAGTGACGCCACGCAGTGAGACGGAGATGCGTCGTTTAAACGAGTGCGAATGAAACAGATACAGACGCCATACCAAGCAAATAGCTACGCTGCCAGTCTGACACCAGTTAGTACATTTCGCTCATTCGTCTACTGCGCACCTTTCCGTATTCGCTTGTGTTAATTTAGTACTGACAACTTTGGCTTTTCTTTTTGGACTTGGATTTTTGTGAATTGGACTTGTTGATTACATACCGGCAACTTTGGCTTCTCTCTTTTGGAATTGGACTTTTGTGTTGACATCCTTGTCATCACTATGCCTACGCGCTACACTTCACAAGAATATGCGAACATGCATCTCATTTATGGGGAATGCAGATGCAATGCAAGTGCCGCCGCTAGACTTTATCGTGAAAGATATCCAAATTTAGAGCGCTATCCGGATCACCGCGTGTTTGTTAATGTGCACCGTTCACTCACAGAGGGCGGCCATTTTCCGAATCAAATACGGGCTGGAGGTAGACCTCGCTTTCCTTACGAAGAAGAAGTGTTGGAAGAGGTCGCAGATGACCCAAGTATTTCCGTTCGTGGAATTGAAGAAAGAACGGGAATACCCAAAAGCACAGCACATCGTATTTTACAAAGAGCTGAAATGCATCCGTTTCACGTACAACGAGTTCAAAGTCTTCTCCCTCGAGATTATCCTGAAAGGATTTCATTTTGTAGAACAATGCTACAGAGGCATAATGAAAATCCCCAATTCATCCAAAAAATTCTCTGGTCAGATGAATCTACATTTAAATAAGATGGCTACATAAACTTACACAATTTTCATGAGTGGCATGTGGAGAATCCACATTTAATGCGAGAAGACCGATCCCAATATCACTTTAAAGTTAACCTGTGGACAGGAATTTTAAACGGCAAAATTGTGGGGCTTTTGAGCTGCCTGAGAATTTGAATGGCACGAATTATCTAAATTTTTTACGAGAAAATTTACCAAGTTTGTTAGAGGACGTACCACTAACAGATCGTCGCCACATGTGGTATCAACAAGATGGCTGCCCAGCGCATTACGCAGTGCAAGTAAGAGATTTCCTTGACCAAGTTTATCCGGGAAGGTGGATTGGACGTTCAGGCACTATCTCGTGGCCAGCCCGTTCCCCAGATTTAAATCCCCTGGATTTTTTTATTGGGGCGTTCTCAAAGAAAAAGTTTATTCTAAGCCCATTGAGAGCGTAGCCGAGCTGCGTGAACGAATTTCTCAAGCTGCTGAGGACATCAACTCTCGAGGATATGCCCGGCTAATAAGTAGATCTTTTTTAAGAAGATGTAGGGCGTGTGTTGAAGCTGATGGTAAACAATTTGAACATTTGTTATAATAAAAAATGTTATTTTCAAATCTGACTTTTATTCCAATAAACCTAAACAAAACAAGGTCAACATTTTTCATTATTTTATTAGTATTTTGTTGCTTTGGTAAAAGTGGCGCCACTATCTGTCTCGCACGCTCATGGCAAACATGTCCACTATCCATATTTTTCATCATTTTACCGTAAAATAAAAACCTACCAAGGGCTTGAGCGAATAAAATACATTTTAACTGAGTAAAATGGGTTAGCAAAAATCGAGTTACTTGAGGTTTTTATTTTTTACTCGTTTTTTTTTAGTATGAAACTAACAAGTATTGTACCATTTTACAATCCTGATTAAATGCGCCAACTCTTAATGGCACTTGCCAAGGCACTCTAGTACATTTTTTTTAAAGAAGGGTGTTTCAAAGTCGACAAAGTTTGAAAATTTTAAATTCATAGTTTAACAAATAGTCTAAATTCTAGGAAACTTGGGGTAATTGTGTCATTATTTTAGACTGTGATTCTCGAGATGTTATTTAGGGTTACGGTTCCAAAGTTTAAATGAACAAAAATAATAAAAATTAACCACAATAACCGAAAAATGGTACAGTTAGACCAAATTTCTAGGTTTTTCTTAAAATGCCCATAATTTTCAAACTGCATGGGATAGATTTTTTTTCTGATTTTTCTCGTGATGGTTATGATCCTGTCACCCCGTTTCGGCTTGACGTTGAGTTCTGGGACACCCTGTATAAAAAGCGGATATCACTAGACCACTGAAACGACTCACTCCAAAAAATCATACTTACCAATATTTTTACCGGAACCGAATTAAAATATTGTTTATTTTTTGAATGAATTATATCCTTATAACCAAATCAGTTCATTGCGCTGTACTGGACAAAAGGCTTTAGGAGCTCTGCAGCCTACAGTAGTATCGCCCAGCATTCCGCACTCGCAATTTATAACGCCGAGATTGCAATCTGAATCAGGCCACGGTGCCAGCGCGCCGTGTAATCTTATGATAGTTTTTGGCTATATGTATATAATACGATAGTTTATAATACGGCTGGAATTTGTGTGATAGAGCAATGCACTCTTGCTCTATCACACAAATTCCAGCCGTATTATAATGACATTCAGTTCATATTAGATTATAATGTGTTGTTTCTGAATAACTCAACGTGGCAATGCAACGGAGACAGGGCTGTCAAGCATTTGCTCCGGGCCGCATACGTAAGCGATGCCCAATTTATGTGATCACCTCGCGATACTCCTAATTTAGTGGCCGTTCCCTGTATCTCAGTATTTTGTTTGCGAATTTGCTGAATTTTCAGAATGCAATAGAAATGTTCTCTACGGGAATTTAGATGAAATGGGATTGGGATAAAGTACAAGCACTATGAGGAAATATATTGCCAATACAACTTCGATTAGTTTTATTGTAAACTAAAAGTAATCTTAGTACTTTAGACACGCTCAATGCTCGATACATTCCTTTCAAGCGAACAGAATATGATTTATATTCTGAGAGCGTGCACTACAATTAGAAATCGATTTTCCGGTTTTCGGGAACGTTCTCTACGGGACTTTAGATAAACGAGATTGGAAAAAAGTATAAGCTGTACGATAAAATACATTTTCAATAATTGAAATGACATTGATATAAAGTATGAGTTACTATTATATTTTGACACATTGAAAAAAAATATTTTTTTTTTTACCAAAAATTTATAACACATTTAACTCGACCTAGGAAACACACAATTTAAATCAAATCCGTTTGACTGTTTTTGCGTGATCACACAGCATACATAAAACCTAATTTTATATCCATACTTCTATAATGACATTTTAAATTCAAAAGTCTGTCTGTCACAGTTCCACGGCTAAACCGCTAAACCGATTGTGATAAATTTTGGCAAGGAGAGAAACATAGGCTACTTTTTTCGAAAATCAACCCCTATGGTCTCACATATGGAATGAATGATTATATACAAATTCTACTCGCAAACATTGCACATGTATGCTAGTCTATATCTACACATAAAAATAAAACAAAATCCCCTATCACGTCTGTCTGTCTGTCTGTTGATGATAAACTTAAAAACCAGGACAAAAGTTAAAGGATTTTCTTGTAGTTTTCACTAGTAGATAGAGGAATTCATGAGGTATGTTTAGGTGTACAATTTGTCAAGGTCTTTGTTTATTTTACCCGTGCAAAGCCGGAGCGGGTCGCTAGTATTTAACCGAATTGTCATAAATGAAATTAATACTGAAAATCGCATTTTTTATAATATAGAATAGCAAACAAGGCGACGGCTCTCTGCAGGGACAATCATCGCTTACACGTCTATTGTTGCTATTTGAATGGCGGGGATGTAATGTCGCAATTCAAACGCATTAATTAATCAGCTGTAATTCTTCCAAACCGGAAAACGACTATGACAAGCGTTACACTAGCAGCAGGTGACCACCAAACCTGGACAAACTTTACACCCTAGTTGAGTGGGCTTATTATGAACTTAGTATTTTATATTTTTAAACATATATTTCACATTTAAGTGAACCCAATAATATGCTCACACAGTTATAATTTTTGTGTAATAATAATATAATGTACAATTTTTATTAGAAACTTTTTTTTGCCTGCAGCTTCGTTCGCGTCAATTTCATTTTAGGGAAGTAGGGGGTTAGAAAGAGGCAAAAAGTAGCCTATGTCACTCTCTATCCCTTCAACTATCTCCACTTAAAAGATCACGTCAATTTGTTGCTCTGTTTTGCCATGAAAAACGGACAAACAAACACACTTTTGCAATTATAATATTAGTATGGATAGTAAATAAACAGTTGATAGTAATTAACATCATGATTTCAGGCAAAAGGTTGTCAACGAAAGGTAATAAAAATTAACATTTTTATATAGCCTTTATTTAATTGCTTTACTTGAGTAGATCGACGTATTAATATGATAGTATTTTGTCAAAGCATTTATTTTGTTATATTTTATACTTTAGTCGTCGGCACTTAATAAAATTCATTTGTAACTATGTAAAATGTAATTGTGGCCAATGGTCTGCCATTACGTCCATCGGTAAAAGCTTTCAGCGATCGCCGAATGTCGTCAGTAGGGTATCCGTCGTAGCGCCTCGTAGCGGCGTTTTCCCGTCGTATTAGGTCTCGTAGCTCTTCCATGAATTCCCATCTACCCTGATGGGTATCTAGAATTTATTGGGGGGAGCTGATTACTGCAGGTTTTATGATTCTTTAGGCTCATAGTAGCAAACGGTGCAACTTCCACCGTTGTGATGGTGTCAGGTATTTGATTGAGATGCTCTGATTTTGGTGACTGAATTATGGTGTTGAATTTGAGGAATTCTACGCTCTGTGTCTAATTTAAATATAAGCGGTCTATGATCTGAGTCTAATTCTTGTAGCACATATACGCTGTTTAATGGTAGAATTATACTTCGTAGCAATGCTTTACCTAATATGTTTGGTTGATTTGTTTGTTATCTCGTAGGCTTATAGCGAACTACGAGAGCTACGTTTTATCTTCTCTCAGTATAGAAGTATTTATTTGTAAATGTAATTATAAAGGCGTGAATAAAGTTAAACTAACAGTTTTAACGACACTTTGTATACATCATTCTTAAAAATTATAAAATCGAAAAAAATCTTGTGTTCAGACTACTGAATTTTTTAGTTAATTTACAAAGTAGATTGTGTACAATAAAAAAACAACATTTTATATCAATTATGTATTGTTTCCAGTACGCTATATTTGCATATTTAATTACAAGTCTCAAGTAATAAGAACGGTTTACAGTGTAAAACATCCAGTATATAAAACGTTTTTAAAGTCCCGTAACGAGTCTATTAGTGCGGAGAGAAACGAGATAGCAGAAACATTTGACCTCTTTACCTGCTATTTAATTAGGCCTGATATTTATAAAGAGAGGTAATTAGGACGCCGTGTCTATGTCAGTACAGTAAACGGAGAATTTAACTACTAACTAACTTTATTTCTACGTTTTCCATAGATTTTGACTCTTGACGATAACTATTTACATGACAAACTATTACTAAACATACACTTGCTGTGATTGCTCGTAATCTTGATCTGTTATTTATTTGATGCGTAAAGTATAATAACACCACAAAAAGGAGAATGGGGTCAATTTTCTCAATCACTTACGATTTCCCAATTAGGTAGCTAACTTAAAGAGTAGTGGTAGATTTCTGCACTGTCTCGCCCGGGTTTGGTACCACCGCCTTACCTATTCCTGCCGCAATAGCGGCAGTGCTTATCACTGTCGTGTTGCGGTTTGGAGGGTAACGTAGCCGATAAACTTATGCATGTGGCAATAGACCTCACCACAAGATAGCAACGCACCATTAAAAACTTTGGTGTCTATAGGCGATAGTTGACTCTTTCCATCAGGAGACCCATCTACTACTATTAAAAGCAATAAATTAATTTATTTTTTAAGCTATTGCATAGCTTCTATCGCGGGCCTTGAGCGTGGAGACTGAATTCAGAAATTCCGTAACGAAAAAAACCTAACACCCCCACTCCGACCGGCACAGCGGTGATACTTTTTAGTTTTTCCATCTATCGATAAATACCAGAACTTTTAATGACTTTTTGAAATATCACGCTTGTTTCTTTAGTTCAGCAACCCGCCTTTAGGTGGCATTGGTTGTATTGGAAAGTATATAGGTGTATAGGTATTTATCATCTACGTACAACAGTGAATATCTGTACTCATATATTTGTGTACAAAGTGTTTTAAATATGAATAAACAAAGAAAAAAAAATACTACATAAAATAAATATATAATTGTAATTGCATAAGTTGATAAAAATGCTATGAAATAGCTTTACCGCGACAGTCTCCGAGTGCAACACGTCTTTTTTATTTAGAATTTTCCAGAACATAGTTCCAGAATCATTATTATATTTATTTTATTTGTTTAAGCTCCATCGTACAAAATATACAACAGGCGAACTTAACATCCAAAGACATTTTCTACCAATTAACCTTGCACTCATAAAAATATTTTAATCTTTTTTATAGCAAGAGAAATCTTACGGAAAAATTATTGTATATATTGAGGTAGCAACAAATTTAAATTAGTATATGTGATTGCAAGCGCCTTCTTAGTCATGAGGAAAATCACATAAACGTGATGTTGTTACAGGTTTTCATGTATTTTGTTATATAATTGAATAACAAAAAAATAACCATCGACAATGTCATCTAAGGTAAAAATGCCAAGTATATATAATGTGCAAGTTTACGTGCATACTTTTCAAATTTGAAAATAACTGTAGAAAGCTTTGCCGTAAGAATCGGTAAGACTGGCAAAGAAATGATAGAGAACTTTACTACCTAAGAGTCACGATGCTTTAATTTAAAAAAAAAAAGCGTGTAAATAATTAGTTATAAGCAATCCGGTAATTTATATGTTAAAGCTGACGTTGCATAAAAGTTCGTAACTTTTATGTTCGTAGACTCGACAAATTTTGATTACTTTGTAAAACATAACAAGGTCCATATAAATCTGTTTTGTGTTTATGGAAAGCATTGGCTATTTTCAACGGCCCACATTTCCATCAACAATAATCACCACGAAAGCCGCGCAATGTCGTCGTATTGCGGTCGCCTTTGTGTATCGACGTGTTTCATTTGTATTTCTGTTGTGAGCTAACGCAGCTCAAATAGACTTTACGGTACTACGATTAAAGTAATGCGTCTCGGCACTCTACATCAATTTTTTTATACTCAAAAAAGAAACAATGTATAGTAATTTGCGTAATTTGCGTTGCGTAATTTGCGTAAAATAATAGGCAATGGTTTCCTTTCCATCAGGAAAGCCATTTGCTTGTTTTTTATTATCTTTTGATATAAAAAAGCATTGTACCCCTTTATATGACAACTATGCGAACGATGGAGCATAAAATTTGACACAGTTTACATTGAAGAGGACGGCCAAAACCTAATATTTTTGAATTAAAATAAACATTACACACACTACATTCATTTGATATAATTCATAATATGCAAACATGTACACACTCATGTTTATGGCTTGTTGTCAAGCTTAAAATAAAAGATAAGCTTGTTTAGTCTCTGGTCAAATTTCAAGCACAGGACGATCGCTAGTTTATTTAAATAGCCTGGATTTATTATATAATTTCTTTACAGGACTGTACGGGAAAATGGCTTAATTAAAAGAAGCGATGGTGTTATAAGTACGAATAACTTTTTGATTAAAACTTCGGCATAGAACGTAGAATCTCTTCCAAACACACACACACACACACACACACACACACACACACACACACGTTTATATGAGTATCAAGGACAAACCTAACGCCCCGTAATACAAGGATGTTTTATGGCGGGCAAGTGACCCGTCACATATCACTTAGTGCGTGAAGGACTGGCGCGATTATCAATCATGACCGGCTACCACGCGCCACCGAAGGATTGGTGTGATATAACTACATTGGTTTTAATACATTGCTCGCTACAATCTTCTTTAATAATTCGTCTGATTTACTCAAACGAATATATTTGAGTGAATCGGACGAACCATTTCACACTGTCGACCTACAGGTCGATGTGTCGTCAATGTTGTCTGAAAAAGTAAGGCACTGGTACATGCAGAGAACTATTTATTGAAAGTAAAAGTACAGAAAGCAAAGTGAAAGAGTATTAGAGAAATTATTTAAAGCACAATATACCTCAGAGTGCCCGTCTTACTCTACATAATTCAGTGTTTATCCCAGTACTATTATTACGTACGAGTTACGTAAGAGTTGTGTGTACCAGAAAAGATGGGAAAGTAAAATTAAGGCAGTGGAGATAATATCGATAAAATAAAATCAAAAAAATATGTTATCTTACACTCGTGGACCACATTCATAATGTTGAAGTGAGAAAAACATTGGGACTTAACGAGTGTTTGTGTAAAAATACGTTTTTGTAACACGTAGAAAGAATGATAGTTGAAAGGTTAAAACAGATATACAATGCAAACATGGAAAGTATTTGGTACAGGGGAAGACCAAAATTGACATTTAAAATCAGATAGAGGAGTGCTGTCCGAAGGTGGTCTCTAGAGTCCGACACCACAGTGTTTCTATGAAGATTTGTGAATGTTACCGAAACATGGCAAATCTACAGAAATCGTGATGTATGTAATTTAGCATAAAGAAAGTTGGTGATTGGAGATCAAACAAAGGCTAACGTTTTGTCAAAAATCAACCCCTAATAGGGGATGAATTTTCGTATAAAAACTACATATTTTTTTTATTGAAGAGGGGGCAAACGGACAGGAGGCTCACCTGATGGTAAGTGATTACCGCCGCCCATAGACGACTACACTACCAGAGGTCTTGTAGTTGCGTTGCCGGCCTTTTAAGAAGGAGTAAGCCTTTTTCTTGAAGGTTCCTAAGTCGTATCCGTTTGGAAAATATTCTGCCGATAGCTGGTTCCACATAGAAGTAGTGCATCGAAATGTAAATCTACTCGCGGACAAAGCTGCAAGGGTCAGCTTATATGTATACAGTAAAATGCACTAACTATTCTAAAAAGATCTAGTAGTTTTGTATAAAAGAATCGCGTTACCAAAGTGATCTGTATTGATTATATGATCTTAACTCTAAGGCTACGTCATAAAACGTCCGCAATTAGCTAGGCGCCAAGCGCAGCCCTAAGGTAGCAAGGTAACTTAATGAATTATATTCTTTTCCGTTCATCTTTATAGAAGATTTAGTTACTATTTTGTTGCTATATCTTAGATATCGCAAAAAATTTTTTAATAATTGTTTTTTTTTTAATTTTTCTGTTCTTGCTATCTTGAAACTGGTTTTTCCTGGCATTAAAGAGTCTTTGAATTTTGTTGCTCATCAGGAGGCTACTCAAATACACTCAAACAACTAGCAACAAAATAGTTGAAACCGGTCAGCCGATTTTTGAATTTTTTTTTCATCTTCCTCATTCTTGCTATCTTGAAACTGATTTTTGTCGGCATAGAAAGTGTATTAAATTTGTTGCTCATCAGGAGGCTACTCAAATACACTCTAAGAACCAGCAACAAAATAGTTAAAACCAGTTGGGTGATTTTTGAATTTTTTTTTCATCTTCCTCATTCTTGCTATCTTGAAAGTGGGTTTTCCTGGTAATAAAGAGTCTTTGAAATTTGTTGCTCATCAGGAGGCTACTCAAATACACTCAAACAACTAGCAACAAAATAGTTGAAACCGGTCAGCCGATTTTTGAATTTTTTTTTTCATCTTCCTCATCTTGAAACTCATCTCGCCGTGTTGGTCCCGGCCTCCTTTGAAGAATAGGCCAACTGCCGTTCTGCCAGGCAGGTCGTAAAAGGCGACCGATTGGCTATCGAGTCACTACCATCGTGGCTACTAGGTGGTAGAGTTCTGCATTGTCTCGCCCGGGTCTGGTACCACCGCCTTACCTATTCCTGCCGCAATAGCGTCAGTGCTTGTCGCTGCCGTGTTCCGGTTTGGAGGGTAAGGTAGCCGGTAAACTTATGCATGTGGCATTAGACCTCGCCACAAGATAGCAACGCACCATTAACATCTTTGGTGTCTATAGGCGATGGTTGACTCTTTCCATCAGGAGACCCATCTGCTTGTTTGCTATCTTATGATATAAAAAAAAAAAAAAAAAGATAGCAAGAATGAGGAAGATAGAAAAAAAATTCAAAAATCGGCCGACCGGTTTCAACTATTTTGTTGCTGATACTTGGAGTGTATTTGAGTATTTTCCTGATGAGCAACTAATTTAATACACTTTCTATGCCGACAAAAATCAGTTTCAAGATAGCAAGAATGAGGAAGATGAAAAAAAAATTCAAAAATCGGCTGACCGGTTTCAACTATTTTGTTGCTAGTTGTTTGAGTGTATTTGAGTAGCCTTCTGATGAGCAACAAAATTCAAAGACTCTTTAATGCCAGGAAAAACCAGTTTCAAGATAGCAAGAACAGAAAAATTAAAAAAAACAATTATTAAAAAAATTTTTGCGATATCTAAGATATAGCAACAAAATAGTAACTAAATCTTCTATAAAGATGAACGGAAAAGAATATAATTCATTAAGTTACCTTGCTACCTTGATATCACGATAGCATAATTCGCGATTTCTAGGGATTGGCACGAGCAACAAAATCGTCGTTTTGGCAACTAATTAGCAACTATTTAGCTACAAATTGATGTATTTTTTTTTTTTGCAATTTTGCTGATTTCACCATGCTAGCCTGATAGGGCTGCCAAGCGCGCAGTGTGGCCAATTGCTAACATTCTAGAACATTAGTATTACTAAGTTACTCGCTAGTTGGTTCGCTAGGCTGTAGGCGCTAAGCAACCCGCCTGTCTGTGCAGACGTAGCGTAAGAAATATAGGTTGATTTTACAGTTTTGGATGTTAAAGTATTTTTCAATGGGTTCAATCAGAGTTCAATCAGGCTTGAGAACTTTTGAAGAATAAACTGGCTGCCTTTCTGCCAGACAGTGGATACAAGAAGGGCGATTGAACAAACATGTCACTAAATATATAACTGGGACTACTAAATTGTAAAAAAAATCTTTCTGTGCATGCATCTCGTCTCCACAGAATAAATAACACTTTTATGGGGCAATGTATAATTTTTAACAAACGCTTTTACAAGAAACTATAAAAGATCTACCGGTAAATTAATTTAAAAAATGTGTTAAAACAAAACTGTGTAAAAAAGTGTATTATAAAATATCAGATTATTTGGAAGACAAACAAGCCTGGGATTAATCGCTCCTCAGACCAATCTCATGCATATTTATTGTAATTTTGCAATACTGCGAAAAAAATAAAATGATACGAAAAAGATAAGCCCGCTGAGTTTCTTTCGCTGGATACTTTCAGTGTGCAGCCGCGTTTCCGATCCGATAGTAGTTTGAAGAAAAAAAATGTTGATAAGTCAAAATAACTTTTATAAATTTTTATTGCATAAAGTACTTCTGATTTCTGATTTAAAATTTTACATTTCCACCTAAGCTTGGTATCTGGTTTACCTGTACCAGCTGAAACATCATCGATACTTTTTATTGCTAAGTGCCGATTTGAAAAAAAACACTAAAATTATACATGGAAAATTTCATCAACAATGTCATAGCCGTTTAAAATTACAGTTTCGATTTAAATTATAAAGTACAGAGAGCGATGTACGTTAACAAAAAGTACACGAACGTAATCCATCAAAACGCAAGCATCATGATCTAAAAATGGAAGTATATTCCCGCCCTAATGTTCGCAGCAACTCCAGCATTTGATGGCTCGGAGACGACGGAAAGTGTTTCTTAAAGAAAACCTCAACGTTTTGCCACGGATCTTCTTTTTAACTGAATTCCAAAAGGACAGAGGATATAAATATATTAATACATTTACCGCGTGCTGGTTCGGACCCCTTTGAAGAATAGATCGTCTGCCGTGCTGTCAGACAGGTTTTTGGCTATCCGGCTCACTACCATCGTGACTTCTAGGTATTTTAAAGTTCCGCAACATATTGCCCGAGTAATGGTACCACCGCCTTACCTTTTTGTACCGCAATATTGTCAATATTTGCCATTGTCATGTATACATGCATGTGACATTGACATCCCGCCACAGAGATAGAAACGCACCATTAACAACTTTGTTGTCTTTAAGCGATGGTTGCTTTTTCCCTCAGGAGAGCCATCTGCTTGTTTGCTATCTAATGATATATAAAACAAAGTGATAGGAGAAAATGGCTGAAACTATAAATCACAGTATTATTTTGCAGATTCAGACTGGTCATATTTTGCAGTTTGAATGCGATTAATTACATACATATAAATGGAAAATCTGACCGAATGACCTATCAAAATACAACTCAAATAACACAAATATTAGTCAAAATCATACGTAGCCACTTTCTAGCTTAACCTAGCCTAATACGGGCTGAATTTAGTTTAGAACTTTTATGATGTAAGAGTAGGTGTCCGCTAAGCAAATGTTTTTGAAAGGTCAACCTCTAAAAGGATTAAATAAGGATTGGAATTGTTATTAAAATGAAAAGTTGTAGACACTAGGTTGTAATATACAACCTGTATAACTATTTAACAGAATATACAAGCCGAGAAAGTGATAAATGAGCTTGCGCTATTCGAACTGACCAATAGCACACGCGGCGTTACGAGTCCGCTTTGGCTATCGTGTTGTTACACTAAGGTGCACTACGCGTATCACATATCTTACGCCACTACTGCAACGCTCGCCTGTTTTTTATGTTTCATAAAAAAAGGAGCTAATAAGCTGTGGAATATGAATTTTCAGTTCGGTCCGGTTATCTTTAGAAATATTCGATAATAGTTTTTAAGCGATGGAGATCACTACGCATTTCGCTATTAGTCAAAGGTTAACACACTACCTATCCCGCAAGGAAGCTACCGTGATAACACTGTTTAATTAGTATGTAATTATTCTAAAATGTTAGATATACATTATATTATAATGACTGATTTTACCTTAACGTCATTTACTAAATCGTTCATCATAAATTCATAGCGAAATCTAAGGTCGTAAATAATTTAAGACCATCAGGCTAATGTATGTACTTGTATATGTAACTTTTATATGTAAATAAGGCTCTTAATTTTGAGTAGAACGTTGCTTAAATCAGCTAAATTTCCATCTGTGAGCTGTTACGGTCACGACGTGAATTTCCAGGGTCATGGAGAGAGGGGCGACCCCCGTAACCGATAATGGAGAGTGCCTGCTTCTGAGGGTTCCGTGAGAGGATCACACGGCCCAACGAATTTCAAACATAAATTTGCATACCAATTTGATATTATGCGGCTTTGATCGCGTAACCAGATACGTGATCCGATGCCGAATACTCGGAGCTGTCGCGTGCCATCTATCACACGCTGCGTCAACAAAGGTACAGCATTAATTTGTTACAATTTGACCGCCTCGTTGGTCGAGTGGTTAGCGAACCTGACAACGCATGAATGGGACTCGATTTCGATTCCCAACGGTGACAAACATTTATGTGATAAACATAGATGTTTATATTTCTGGGTATGGGTGAGTGGGTGACATCCATACTACAAGAAAATAAATTGCTTACTTTGAGGTTAGATCAATTTGTTTAATTTGTCCAGTGATATTTATTTTTTTATTTTCATTATTACATTGTGAATTACAAGCGGGCGGCGCCCCGTTTTCTGCGTCATTGAAGTTTAATATGAATCGAATCAAAGTTATATGTTTTCCTTTTCAGTGACATCGCAAAGGTACACTTAAAAGTTCGCGGAAACTTGCAAAAGAACTACTTTTCTTCGTCCGAATCAGTTATTTCAGAATAAAGCATTGCCAGGGTGTTAAGTGCAGACGTAGACATGTACTTCCCCATCAATTCCGTTAAGCTATTTTACACGATGGTTTCCGTCTACGAACCTGTCGACGAGCGAAACTATATTAAAAACTATGGGATAAATTGTTACTAATTTTGATTTTTCTTATATACTGTCTTTATACCAGTACAGTGCAAGTCTCGTTAGTTCCATTTCAGCTATAGTTTTATACTTATTGTATTTAGAGTAAAACTATTAACAATATAAATCGTTAAACTAGTAACTAAATATGATTGGTAGGTAAGAGGATTAGTCCCCACGGGGGGCGACTCAATCAATCTCATTTGCTGCGACCGAGGCCGGCTAGGATTACTGCTGAACTTCTAATTAGTTGGGAGCTATTAACAGAAAGCAATCTACGGTCGACTTGATGTTTGATCAAATTTTGATTGAAATTTGTGTAAATAGCTTATTTAACAAACATTCCCTTATAGTCATGCGCTCCTACAACAGCGTCTGCCGCTGTCACTTTTCGGCTTGAATGTTAGGTTACCTCCGTGGGGTACGCAGTTAGCTTTGCATGTATTGCAGGCGTGCTGTTCGCGCTTCTGCTGTCTCATACTATAAAAAATCTGATGTACCAAAATGAGCCGCACTTGTAAAAATTATTAATAAACTAACAACTGCCTTGTGGTCGACAGTCAATCACAGACAACAATAAAAATTTCTGAATTTCACAACAGACTATAGCCATAAAGAAAATAGTACACATATTATCTTAATATATGTAAATTACGTATTACGTTGTTTGTCCGCGATGGACTCTGAAACTATTGAACCGATGTTAATGCAATTTTGTAGATTTTTTTTTTTTATATCATAAGATAGCAAACAAGCAGATGGGTCTGCTGATGGAAAGAGTCAACCATCGCCTATAGACACCAAAGATGTTAATGGTGCGTTGCTATCTTGTGGCGAGGTCTAATGCCACATGCATAAGTTTATTATTTACTGTTTGGTTCAACTTAAAACATAAGATAGTAAAGTACCCCACCAAAATACTCAATACATGTAATTTCTATGGCAAAGCAACGTTTGCCGGGTCAAGATCTCGTTTTTTTTTTATAGCATAGGAGGCAAACGAGCAGGTGGTGCACCTGATGGTAAGTGATCACCGCCGCCCATGGACAACTGCAATACCGGGGGTCGTGCAGCTGCGTTGCCGGCCTTTTAAAAAAGAATAAGCTCGCTTCTTGAAGGTCCCCAAGTCGTATCCGCTCGGAAACACCCCCGAGGGTAATTGATTCCACAATGGAGTAGTGCGAGGCAAAAAGTGGTAGGTAAGTTCCTGTTTGTGACTTACCATCGCGTGAGCTATCTGCGAAAAACATGATAATGATCGAAGTTAATACTGCGTTGACATATAGCGAGATAGTAATGCCACCTGAATAAGTTTGCCGGCTACCTTACCCTCCAAACTGGAACACGACAGTAAAAGTACCGTAGAAATAGATAAGATCATGTACCAAACCTAGACGAGACCATGCACAATTCTATCACCTGATTAGTAGTCATGATGAAACATTTGTACAAACGTTTGCCTTTTACGATCCGCCTGCCAGGAAAATATTATATGGTCTAATCTTCAAAAGGGACTGACAACACCAGGATGTAATAACACACTCAAATACATTTAAGTACTAAATGAAATCAGACATCATATTTTAATGCGTCCACATTTTTTCACCAAATCTACGTTTTGAGGTCCTCGGAACCCTTTCCGACTATTTTCACGATGACGTCAGTATGTTTGTATGTACATAATAACTATTATTATTATTATTTGAAAGAAATAGGGTTATAAAGTTGTTATGACTAATTTAGTTTCCTACCTATTCCGCTACACATTAGCATGCAAATCCATTATTATAGGTACAATTTTATATAACATTTATAATATTTCAATTACTAGTATTACTTATTATGAAACTTATTTTGATTATGTGATGCCATTTACCCATGCCTATTTATTTATTGCTGCGTGTGACTACAAATTGAAATGTTGCTTCTTATTATGTAATTGAATAAATATAATGTCATAACGTAAATTTAAAAACTAAGTTCTACCATATGATAAAAGACTGTTTTATATAATGAAATAGATTATTCAATTAGATAATATAACCAAAAATCATTACAATATAATATTCATTATTATATTGATAGTTTAATTACAATTTTTTTAGTAAAAAGATACTTTGTAAAATAAAATTATTAAATAAATATATTAAAACTCAAATCCATGTCATAAATTGTCAAATTCATTTTTTGTTGCGTTGCAAATAATGTCAAATTCAATTAATTATAATTTATTATGAATAATAATGATGTAAATAATCTAACAAACAGTAATAATTAAACATAAAATAAAATCCTTAACTAAAATAACAACAGGCGTATATATAAAATATAAAATTATTTACTTTCAAAGAATTCCTTAACAGCATAAAAGTTTTTGTCAACGAGCCAATTTGTAAAGCAATTGTACTGTTTGTCTGTTGGTAATTCTCTTATTTGTTTTGGTATTTGATTAAATACCTTGATTGCTCACCATGTAACTTTCTTGTAATATGGAACATTTACAGGATGGAAAAATTAATCTAGTGGGGTCCCGTAAACCCAGCCTTGATGTATTTTGTCTCTAGCTTTGTTATACAAATGAGGGTGTTTATTTACAAAATTGGCTACATTTAAGACATACATATCAATTAACGTTAATATTTTATTGTTTTTAAATAGTGGTTTACATAGTTCTAAAGAATCTACGTCACAAATGGCGCGTATACATTTCTTTTGAACTATAAAAACATTATTAACTAGAATTCATCCAAACTATCATACCATACCATAATAGGGACGCCACATATGCAAAATATGCTGTCAATGCAGCATCTTTGCCTTACATATTCCGTGTAATTTTACGAAGGACAAATACATATTTATTTAGTTTGTTGCATACATCAGCATACATTTTCTATGTGAGTTTTCCAATTTAAATGTTCATCAATGTGTATCCTGGAAATTTAGTATTATTTACTTCTGTTACTACTTGCCCTTTATACTGTATATTTAGTGTTATTTTGGGTGTGTTGTAATGAGAAAATTGTATAAATTTAGTCTTATTGACATTTGCCATTAAATTTTTCAATTCCAACCATTTAAACACTACCCCTACTGAATTATTTAATTTTTCATTAAATTGAGCGTCACTCAACATTCAGCAAACATGCTACATTGGCAGTCTAAGATATCAGGAAGATTGTTTATATTTACCAAAAAGAAGAGTGGTCCCAGTATAATCATAATCATTTATTGCATATACGTATACTATGTGCGTGTGCGTGTGCTTGTGCGTGTGCGTGTGCGTGTGCGTGTGCGTGTGCGTGTGCGTGTGCGTGTGCGTGTGCGTGTGCGTGTGCGTGTGCGTGTGCTTGTGCGCGTGCTCATGTGCGTGTGTCTGTGTAAATATCTCATAACTTTCAAGGCGTAAATTACATCAAAATCGGTTTATCCGTTTCGGAGTTATGGTTGACGAAAAAATTTTAAAGAAGCGTTTCTTCGACATAACTCTGAATTTTTTTAACCTTATTCAATCAACCATTTTTCGACCTTCTACAATATTTAAGTATTTAAAAAACTGCGTCAAATTCAGTTTCAAAATTCAAAATAGAATTAAGTTTTCAAAGGCTTTTCAAATATTAATACTTTGTTGTTCACGGCAAATTTAGTTAATATTCATAAAGTAACTTTCAAGCTAATATACCGATTAATTAAAAAATCTAATTAGCTTTACTCTCTAAACAAGCTCTTTAAGCAATATACAATTTGATCAAAATAGGCCAATTTATTTGAGATTTATCAATAATTTTTTCAAAAATTTTTATATTATATTACTTCGACATTTTTCAACATATCGATTATGTAGCTAAGAAAACATTTTAGAGCTCAAAAATTGACTTAATGCCATTCAAAAAAATCAAAATCGTACATCGTTTCCAAAATATACAGCTTTTCAGATTCAATATCTTGTCATTTTTATCAAACTATATGTTTGAACTGAAAAATTAGTGTTTATACTCCTTTGAGCTTAAAATACCTCAATTTAGCGGAGGCCTGCAGAGTCAACTGTTTAATTTTTTTAGACTGCTACCGGGTCGGTAACGCGGCTAGATACTGAGAAGCTCAGCGGGGTTGTTTTTCTTAATGTATCATTTTTTTTTAAAGATAACTTAATGTTACAAAAGCTGAGATCCATAAACATAAATATATATGCTTGTCACACAAATGCTGATGAAATGTGAGTTTCGTCTCAGTTGGTTTCGTAAGACGTATCCGCTAACCACTTGATCAAAAAGGTGAGCGGGAATAGCGGAATATGAGCATTAGCATTAAATTACCCACGTCACTTCAAAAATTGGTGCGATTAGCGTGTCGGTGTCCCGGTTTATGTGGAAGTTCCCTCCAATAAGTTAACAGCACCGTAATCCGTATAGCCTTGGAGCGCTGCAGCTCCATCTGCTCCAATCGATATTGAGCGATCCTATAAACCCAATCATGCTTAAAACGCTGGGTGTATTATAAATATCTTTTAAATTTATAGCGCACTCGGCTAAGCGTAATAAATTATTTTATACTCAACGGAGCCCAGTTATTTTATAAGGTTACATTAAAAATGGTAATAATATCTTTAATGTCACTGCCTCCGTTTCGGGAAGATAAAAAATTAAACACATTAATTATTATTAACCACCAATTAATTTTTATGTACATATATACAATAGAATAATAAATTAAAGTTCAAAACTAACATTTTATCATCTTAGATATAAATTATATCTTGATAAATAAAAATTAATGATCTAAGTTAAGAAAAAAATACAAATATTTGTAGCAACTAACGATCTAAATTACAACTTATATGATTAGTTGTTAAAAAAACTGTTTTAATGAGAAATAACGTTACTGAAGATAGATGGTACCTTTGTTGACCTGTGTTTATCCGGGTTAGAAATCACTATCACTTTGCCAAGCATTTTGGTAAAATCAAACAACGGGCGTAACGGTTCCCTACCATCGTCACTACTAAGTGGTGCAGTTCCACCACGTCACGCCCGTGTTTGGACTGTTTAGTACCACCACTTTAGCTGTTCCTGCCACAATAATATCATTTTTTGTTAAGGTTATGTTCTGATTTAAAGGGTAAGGCAGTCGGTAAACATATTAGGGTGGCTTTACAATATCGGACATCAACGCAGCATTACCATAGACCTGTCATCATGTTTATAGGCGATGGTTGTCTCTTTCCATCATAAGAACTAACTGATTGATTGCTATCCTGTAATATAAACAATATATATCTTTTTTTTTATATTTTTTTTATGTCATAATATAGCAAACAAGCAGATGGGTCTCCTGATGGAAAGAGTCAACCATCGCCTATAGACACCAAAGATGTTAATGGTGCGTGGCTATCTTGTGGCGAGGTATAATGCCACATGCATAACTTTACCGGCTACCTTACCCTAAAAACCGGAACACGACAGCAACAAGCACTGACGCTATTGCGGCAGGAATAGGTAAGGCGGTGGTACCAGACCCGGGCGAGACAATGCAGAACTCTACCACCTAGTAGCCACGATGGTAGTAACTCGATTGCTAATCGGTCGCCTTTTACGACCTGCCTGACAGAACGGCAGTTGGCCTATTCTACGAAGGAGGCCGGGACTACTACTACTACTACTACGTCGTAACAATACGTAGTAATGATGTAATGGGTTCACGAGGGATTTTAGAAATAAAAAAAGATGTGTATGTTATGTGTAAAACGTAATTGTATATTTCCGGTATAGCTCAAGATAATAATTCCCTTATTTTAAAAAAAGAGGGTCTCAGAGTCTTTCAGTAATCGTGAGTAGGGGGAGTGTACCAGCGGCGCAATGGGGACGGTCTTGAAACTTAGCTAGGGCTCGTAGACTTAGCTAGGGCTCGTACAGTTGGTGGGTCCCGTACTCGGCGCGTCTGGCTGCAGCACAACGATGTCAAGCCGAAGTCACATCCGCCTCGCGGAGAATAATTGAAAAAACGCCACCAGCTTCAAACAACTCCGGTCAACTGACGAGCGCCGCCGTAGAATGGAAAAATTGTGGTAGAAGTCAATATATTGATTTTGTCAAACACTTGTTCACAACTATTTCACAAATATTTTACAACTAACCTTTAATTGTTGTGAAGCCAAGCGGTTTCACCTATTACAGCATCATCAGGGCTTTTAGTTTATAAATTTTTTGAACATGACAAACACACACGCAAAACAACAACTAAACACCTGCGTGTGTGTTTTTCATGTTCAAAGAATTTATAAACTAAAAGCCCTGACGATGCTGTAATAGGCAAAACCGGTTGGCTTCACAACAATTAAAGGTTAGTTGTAAAATATTTGTGAAATAGTACAAGTGTTTGACAAAATCAATATGATGCAGTTTCACCAAGTGCCGACGATGGAAAGTATAAATTATATCAATATGTTGAAGTTAAAAGGGAAACTAACACGGCTTAGAAGGCTTTACAAGTTTTTGAATAATAGTCGACCAACTTATAAAATGTACTGTAATGTGTGTATGTAACGTAGAGAAGTTTTTACAGGCGGTTACGCTGTGGTGCGGATATATATTTGTCATAGACGTTGAATAACTTAAATGTTCATAGTATGATTTATGAAAACCCTCTTCTTACTCCGCATTATTGTGATGGGCAACTTGGGAACCCTACATTGCGTGTGACATTTGTACTAAGTGTTGTGTTTCGGCACGGAGCGTATAGTAGCCAGTACATTAGTGCATGCGGCATTACCATCACGATCAAAATATATTCAGTATCTATAGGCGATAGTTGTATTTTTTCATTAGAGACCCTGACTACGCAATCAACGAGGCTCGGGTTCGATCCCCGACTGGGACAAGCATTTGTGTGATGAGCATAAATGTTTGTATTTCCGGGTTTGGGTGTTTATTATATATATTCTAGTATTTATATATGTATTTCTATGTATTAGCATCGTTGACTAACACCCATAACACAAGCAAATAATTTGCTTACTTTGGGGTTAGATCAGTAAGTGTAATTTGTCCCGTGAATTATTATTATTATTATTATTATTATCTGCTTGCTTACTATCTTATGATGTATAAAAAATCGTGAATGGTTAATGAAACTATTTCTAAAAATTTATTAGTTTTGTGTAGCGCATGTCAGAGTTTGACAAGTGTTACAGGATGACAGGTGTGACAGGATAAAACTAGTTTTATTTTCATCTGCATTATTTAACTTCAATCAAATTACCTTTTTTACTCAGTGGTAAAATCTACGAGAAACCGTCAAAACAAAAATCGCCATTGTGTCAATATTATTTTCAAGGGATCGCTACTGGCCGAAATGTTAGCTTTACCGCAATTCTTGTAATTGGACACACGCCGCGGACGTAGTGCCAAAGTGAATGATTTTACAACCAAATGGAATGATTTTTATCGACAAATTAGGGAAAGTGTCATTTTATGCATAGTTGCTTATTATTTCCATTACACCTGGCACTAACAAAATCTATACTCTATACAAATAAATAAAATTGAAGTGTCTGTTTGTGTTATTAAAATAACTGCTTTTTACTAAATGCATATGGATGTATACACGATACATATGCCAAAATAACATCTTCATGCCCATATCACCTAAGGGGGGGCAGAGGTACAACAAGTGCACCCACGATTAGCCGAAGATATTTGGTCCCACAATATGATAGGACAACTTTTTGTTTATTAGAAAACTGAAAAATCACTTTTTTATGGGCCCGACCCGGGAATCGAACCCGGGACCTCATTTGGTCAACGCCAACGCTGAACCATTAGACCACAGAGGCGACCAAAATATCATTTTTTTTACAATTTTTGTCTGTCTGTCTGTTTGTTCCGGCTAATCTCTGGAACGGTGGATAACATCTGGAGCTGATGTGATAGGGAGTGACTAAGGCTACTTTTTTTCGAATTTTTTCCACGCGGACGAAGTTGCGGGCTCAGCTAGTATTATATTATTTCTAACTGAAAATACCTGATATAATTTTCTACTGCGACTCAAATTAGTTGATGGGAAAAGTTTTAGGTACGCCGTTTATTGCAATGGAATAAATTTTAAAACAACGTTACCTTTTGTACATTATTTCCAACAACTATATTATCTTGACCACTTTTTTATGTATTTTTTCATGTTATTAAATAGCAAACATGCAGATGACTCGCTTGATAGAAATAGAACCATTTCAATGGTGCGTTGCTATCAGAGATGCGGAATAGCAATGCCACGTGCATAAGTTCACCGACTACATTACTCTCCAAACCGGAACATGACATTGACAAGCATTGACGCTATTCCGACGGCAATAAGTAAGGCGGTGGTACCTTATGCCCGGGCAAGACATTGCGTAACTCTTCCGCCTAGTAGTAATGAGGTTGCCAGTGTCACGGGACACATCAAATTATTCGGCTTTTACAAATTGCCCGCCAGAATAGCAGATGGTATATTCTTCTTCTTCTTTAATAAGGACTAATATCCCGTTTATTCAGATATGAATGCCACGACAAACGTTTTCTCGTCGTGGAGATACATTAGTCAAAGGGACAAATAAATATTGCTCTTTGAAGACGTATTAAATTCTTATTTTTGTAAAATAAAATATAGGTGCATTTAAATTGTTCCTAATCATCGTGACTCTACATTTCGTTTTAAGTATTACGATAATACGAGTTAAACAATAGTCTCTTATCAAGCACTACCACTGACAAATAAAAGTGGCTATTAACGCTAATTTTTCTTCTGCTGGATCTTCTCAATGTGTGGCCACATTCCGGTTATTCTAGAAAAATCAGCTCTTTAAAAGTCCATGTAAAAACAACATATTTTTTTATTTGATTTAAACTTCAAATATTATACTAATACTAATATTTGAATGTAAATAAAAATAATTTAATAAAATTTCAATTTGACATAATTCATGAAAATAATAATATGCAGAAAGTAAATAAGTACTGGTTTTTAAACACGAAGAATATATGATTTTTTTTAAATATTTGCACCCCTATCATGTTAGAACATGATAGTATCTTGGAATAATTTTGATAACTTGTAATACCCTTATTTTTGCAAACAAATATTTTCAGTTTATTTGAAGTAAAACTTCAAGTTTTTTTAAATAGAAGATAACCGTCGTCGTTGTTGTATAATACTTTCCCGTGCTAGCCCGGGCTCCTTTTAAAGAATCCGCGTTTCTGCCAGGCAGATCGTAAGAGGCGCACGAATTACTATAAGCGTCACTACCATCGTAGCGTGCGTGGTGATAAAGTTCTGCGTTGTCTCAGCCGGGTTTGGTACCACCGCCTTACCTATTCCTATTTATTTAGAAGAATTTAAAATAAACAAAAAAGGATGTTAAAAGTTATTTAAATTAATTAAAAGTTACTCAACCATTATATGGTGTGTAAATATTTAAAAATTTAATTTGAAACTTTTGTAAGTAAGTCGTTTTTTTCATAATGACTACCGGATCGGAACACGGCCACACACTGAGAAACTCAGCGGACTTGTCTCACGGAGTTGTACCCGGTAAACTTATACATGTGGCAATGCCATACCAAGTCATGGATGGCATGGATGGCGCACTATTAACATCTTCGGTGTCTAAAATATGGATTCTCTTTCATCAGGAAAGACATTTATAATATAAAAAAGAATAATGTGTCCAACACGGTAGCAAGTAGAGATAAAGTGTTAAATTTTGATGATATTAAGCGATTTATTATAACACTAGCATTTGCCCGCGGCTTCGCTCTCGTGGGAAGTGAGGAGATTAGAAAAAGACAAAAGTAGCCCATGTATCAATATTGTGTGACAGATACTAACATAAAGTATCATTAATAAATAACATACATTTTTGATGATTAATTTACTTTTTTTTATATCATAAGATAGCAAACAAGCAGATGAGTCTCCTGATGGAAAGGGTCAACCATCGTCTATAGACACCAAAGATGTTAATGGCGCGTTGCTATCTTGTGGCGAAGTCTAATGCCACACGCATAAGTTTACCGGCTACCTTACCCTCCAAACCGGAACACGACAGCGACAAACACTGACGCTTTGCGGCAGGAATAGGTAAGGCGGTGGTACCAGACCTGGGCGAAACAATGCAGAAATCTACCACCTAGTAGCCACGATATTAGTGACTCGATAGCCAATCGGTCGCCTTTTACGACCTGCCTGGCAGAACGGCAGTTGGCCTATTCTTCAAAGGAGGCCAGGACCAACACGGCGAAACTTCTAAATTTGCCCAAATACCTCGGTGCGTAGTGTAATACGTGTAAAAAATCTTCCTTATTTTCGTAATTCTTCGTCTAATTCTTTTATTATAAAGACAGCAAGCATGCAGATAACTCTTTTGATGCAACCACTTCACCTAAAATATAAAAGATGATGGACAGCATGGGAATAATCTAATCCTAAACAGCAATATTAATCATTTTTTTATACATAGCAAACAAGCAGATGGCTCTCTTGATGAAAAGATAAACCATCGGCTACCTTACCTTACCCTCCAAAGCGGAACACGACAATGAGAAGTATTAACGCTATTGCGAGTGGAAAATATACGACGGTGGTACCAAACACCCGGGCGAGACGTTTCAGAACTTTACCACCTAGTAATCACGATGGTGGTGGCACGCATAGCTAATCAGTCGCTTTTACGACCTGCCTGGGTGAATGACAATAGGTATATTCTTCAAAGGAGCCAGGATCACCACAGGAGGAAACTGCTGTATTTTGCTGACAAGATCCAGACAATACCACGTTTGCCTGCCCGCTTTTTCAGTAAGTCTTCTCAATTTGAAAAGGTTAAAGGACTGAAAATGAGATCGGTCGCTGATTTGAATCAAGTCGTGCCAAAATTTTTCTTTGAATATATGTATTTACATTTATCAGTTTCATTCTGAAATATTGCCTGACGCTGTAACGTGGATATATTAAATAGGTAGTTATCTTTCACTCGTCACTCACTCAGTCGTCACACAGTCACTTTTCACTCGTGTGAAATAAAATCACCGCAATGTAAAGTGTCATAAAAGCACATTCTGTGTGATTTGATAAAATGTATTTACATTTAAATCAACGCTTTCTTTACTTTAACCAGATGGTTATAATAAGCTTGAATAAATCAGCCGTATTCGTCCGCAAGTACAAGTGTAGGAAATAGTTTAGGGGTAGGGGGGTGGTGGGGGGCAGGCGGTGTTCGCAGGTGTTCACATAACTTCTACTCAGACCATTTGTTTCGCCACACAATCGGCGGTGGTGCTCGCGCTTACACTTATGTGTTTGATACTGTTTTGTTCGAGTAGGTACCTATTCTGGTGCTATTGTATCCAAGAACGCACAACACGTTAGGTAAGATAATAAATCTCGGTCCTCATGTGATTATTTTTTAAAGAACTTAAGACAGTTGGTTTGTATAGCCGTTACTGTAAAACCGAGCTTTTTGGCGAGCAGAGTACTCAGTCAAAGGACTTAGAGTGCGCACTAAAAGAGTCTGCTGTTGGGCTGATCCACAGCTTGGGGCAGTATCTTAGCGATAAGTGGGAGAGTATATGGCATCAAGATCGTGCTTTGAGCAATATCCTGACGATTAGGAGAGTAAGTGGCATCGATGTGTTTGCGGGCCGAAACATTATATGTATGTGAACTCTAATGGAATTATCGGAATCAAACTGGCCCACTTCCACTTCTAGTCACACATTATATTTCAAATTAAGCTGCGTTCTCAAAATCAGCGTTTTGCTGTGGTGGTGACGGCGACAGTGTAGCCAGAAAACATATTCCGCATTTTAATACCGTATAGTGGAGTAGCCTTGAGGAATACGTTTTTACACGTATAGCTATCCTTCTAATGTATCATACCATTAATTTTTTCGCCTTATATCATACCATTAATTTTTTATTCGTTCATAATTAAAACATAACCTATAATGAAAGTGTTAGCCTATATATTTTCTTTCAAGGATGCCGTATTTAATTAGAGTACGCACACAGTATTATTTATTATATAAATCATTGTGTTTTTTAATTATATTATGCTCTCCTGATGCTAAGAGATAACACTGCCTATAGTCAGCAAAAATGTGCGGGCAAAAATTGTGCGGTGCCATCCATATGAATGATGCCTTAACCTCCAAACAGGAACACATTGAATGTAAGAAGATGTAAGACAATACGATGTTTTTAACGTTATTTGTATATAAAATACAAGTCACTCTAGTAACAAGACGTCATTTACATTTTAAAAGCACAAAATATTACGTATTTTGCCACCGTCATAGGCGGCGTATCGTCATAGGAGGCGTATCGAAACTTGCATTATGTGTGCTACTGTAGCATTATGTTGGGATAAAATGTTGGGATAAAATCATAAGATAGCAAACAAGCAGATTGGTCTCCTGATGAGAAGAGTCAATCTGGATGTTAGAACATCACTATCAACGGAGCCACAACACACATCGTACATGAACAGCATATCGAGAAGATGTCACCACGATTCCAAAGTTAACATATATCTTTGACAGGATTCTAGGTAACCGGAGAAGCAAAACGTTTAATGTTTAAAAACTTGAGGATTTTTTCCTGCAGTTGTTCGATTCTGTTAATGTACGTCGCATATTACGGATTTCATACAACGGAACAATATTCTAAAATACTGCGCACGTAACTGTAGTATAGAACGATTACGTTAATTAACGATTAAATTATTGGTGGTGCATATGATTTAATTCAAATTAAAATATTGATTTAATTCAATGACCTTACCGAGCATGACCGCAAATGACGAAGGTCGCTGGTTCCCGACTGTTGGTTCTCTAATACGAGTCTCCCCCCTCCCCTCTGCCCTAAAGTTAAATTAAACCTGTGGCCTGACCTAATAAATGAATTTATGCTTTCGCTGCCATGGTGTATTAAAAACTGAGATTGACACTGAAATTAAAACGATAATGGCGCCCTCCAAATATTACGAGCTTCAATTAAGCAATTGTAATGTTTAAGTTAATGCGTCTTTTTTTGTTTTTCTAACTTTTAAAAATACATACACAAGAATAAAATAAAAACTGCAATAAAATATATGTGACATAGATTGTATTTAAACCATCCATCCCATTGATTGTATGGCCCTAAGCGCCCCAAGTATGGCACGGAGATAAGCTATACGGCTTTTACCGGTATTGGACCGGGCTCCTTTTGAAGAATTGACCATCTGCCGTTCTGCCAGGCAGTTCATAAGAGGCGAATGATTGGCTATGTGAGTCACTATCATCGTGGCTACTAGGTGGTAGAATTCTGCATTGTCTCGCCTGGCTCTTCTGCCATATGCAATAGTGTTAAACTCTATTTTGTTTTATATTAAGTTAGCAAATAATCTCTTGATGTAAAAAGATCATCATCGCCTACAGACACTACAGATGCTAGCAGTGTATTGCCATCAGTGTGACAGGGTTGCAATTACAGCTTACAGCACCAAGTACTTTTAACGGCTACCTTACTTGTCAAACTGGAACACGACATTGACAAGCACTGAAGCTATTGCGGCAGAAACAAGTAAGTCTGCCACCTTGTAGACGCGATCATGATGACACATATATAGATAAACGTAGATCATTTGCCATTCTGCCAAGCGACATACATGGTGACTACGTTGAATAGATACGAGTAGATGCTGATAGATTGGTTTTCTTTTATTACTGTCAGCTGAGCAGCTTTACATTACTGATCAGTCATGATGATTAAGGAGTCTCAGCCATATTGAGGGGAAGATAATGTGATAAGAGTTAGCTGTCTGAGAGTCCTGGTAAAGAAAGCTAAGATGTTGAAATGAGAATGCAAAATCTGGTTTTTGGATAGGTATAAGAACATTTTTTATGCATGTACTTCACTACATAGTATAAAACAAAGTCACTTTTTCTGTCTGTCCCTATGTACGCTTAAATCTTTAAAACTACGCAACAGATTCTGATGCGGTTTTTTTTTACAGATAGATTAATTCTTGAGGAAGGTTGTAATATATAAACCTTTCCGATATTCCCACGGGAACAAAAGCCACGCGGATGAAAACGCGGCAGGTCTCTAGTATTGTATATACTTTATTTATAAATTCCAAAATCCTACATCAATAAGTCAGAATTTGTTTTGATACGAATCTTTATGAGACAACTAGCTGTGCCCGCGACTTCGTTCGCGTGGAAAAATTTCTAAAATAAAAACCCGCATAGTTCCCGTTCCTGTGGGATTTCCGGGATGAGAACTGTCCTATGTCCTTTCTTGTTTCTCAAACTATATTTGTACCAAATTTTATCCAAATTCAGCGGTTTAGCCGTGAAAGCGTAACAGACTGACAGACAGACAGAGTTACTTTCGCATTTATAACATTAGTATGGATTTTGCTATTTTTTTAGGGTTCCGTACCTAAAAGGTAAAACAAAACCCTATTACTAAGCCTCCACTGTCTGCCTCCACTGTCTGTTGTATCTCATAAACCGTAATAGCTAGAAAGCTGAAGTTTTCATTTTTTTATTTTTAGTATTTATTGTTACAGCAGCAGCAGTATCAGCGGGGTCTCCATACAAAAAACGTGTCTTTTCGTTTTTTTTGCTATGATGGTACGTAACCCTTCTTGCGCGAGTCTGACTCACACTTTTCCGGTTTTTTATCTATACATATAATAAAATCGTAGGAAAGTCAAAACTGTACATTGAATATTTTTTTAAAAGAATACTTGGGGCGTGATCTACAATCGATATCGAAGCCAAAAATATAGTTTTTAGAATTTTTGTCTGTTTGTCTGTTTGTCTGTTTGTCTGTTTCTCTGTTTGTTTGTTTGTCTGTTTGTCTGTCTGTTTTTCTGTATGTATATCTGGGGTAAATTCAAAAAAATCTGCATGGATTTACTTCAAATTTTGCATGAATATTACTAACAGGTCGGGTCAACATATAGGCTACATATTATTACGCTATCGCCTAGTAGTCTGGTCAACAAGTGCTTTTTTGGTCAACTTTTTTCAGCAGTCTCCGAAAATTATGATTGAGGTGTCATTCGATTCGGAATGGCATCTAGATAGTTTTCGAAAAACAATAAAGTTCCGCAAATAAAAATTACAAAAGTTATTAACAATTAACTAAAAATAAAAAGGGGGGTTTAGTTTTTTGCAAATATCTCATAAAATAATAAAGATTTTTCAAATTTGAAAAAAGATTCAGAAAGAAGAGGAAATTTCCTAAAAAAAGTTCTGATTCCCGGAATTGTAGGACTAATATTTATAATTTTCCCAGAGCGTTGAAAATACGCCCGAAAACGGGTACTCCGGCTTGCGCAAGCCACGCCTCCTTCGGACCTTTAATGAATAAATATTATTTAAACTTATTAAATATGAAAATTAAAATTTGAAAAAATTCAGGTGCCTACAGGACAGATCAATAAACAATAATCCGTGGTCAAAAAATTTTTATCGCGATTTTTCAATAAGTTATCCATTAATTAATTAACAATTTTTTGTAGCACGAACATTAACATTGCAAGTGCGATAATTGTTAAACTATTAATCTAGGATTTTTTTTCTTTCGTGGAGCTATTTTTCAAAGGTCTTAAAATAGATTCCCGTTAGAAAAATTAAAAAATTGTAAATTTTCAATTTGTAATTAACAGTTTACTAAGGTGAAAAATTATAAAGCTTTATTAAACATTGAAAAAAAATTTTTTTTTCATAATATTGATTTGATAATTTGATTGATCCGTTTTCTCATGATCAGAAGCTACTTAAAAATGATTTTTTATAATTTTTATCTCCTATTGTTTAAAAAAATGTTATAAACAAATGCGTTGTTTATGAGAAAATTTAAAAATTTTTTTCGATAACATAATCTTTAATGATAATTATGATTTTTTTTTAAAAAAACCGTTTCTTAAAAAAAAAATTTTATTGCTGAAAAACGCATTTGTTGATTAACAATTATTTTCTCCCACTTCTAATTAACATTAAGGAACCATTTTTTTTTAAATCATTATTTATTTTTCTTTTTGATATAAAAAAAAATATTTAATTTTTCATTGTTTATGTAATAAACAATTTGTTATAAACAAATAAATTTTTACCTTTTATTTTTTTTTCTTATTTTACTTAATGTCACAAAAAATCTAGTATAGTCTTTATTAGTTAAAGAATAAATAAGTCTTGGGTGTTTTCATCATATCTCCATTAGTTTATAAATTATAATAATTTTAAGGATGAAAAACCAGGCAAGAATGACGAAATTACAGACAACGAATATTTAAAAATTAAAAAAAAATAGTAAAAAAAATTAAAAAGAAAAAATAAATCATGTCAGTTTTTGTGACATTAAGTAAAATAAGAAACAAAAATAAAAGGTAAAAATTTATTTGTTTATAAAAAATTGTTTATTACATAAACAATGAAAAATTAAATATTTTTTTTTTATATCAAAAAGAAAAATAAATAATGATTTAAAAAAAAATGGTTCCTTAATGTTAATTAGAAGTGGGAGAAAATAATTGTTAATCAACAAATGCGTTTTTAGCAATAAAAAATTTTTTTTAAGAAACGGTTTTTTTAAAAAAAAATCATAATTATCATCAAAGATTATGTTATCGAAAAAATTTTTAAATTATCTCATAAACAACGCATTTGTTTATAACAATTTTTTAAACAATAGGAGATAAAAATTATAAAAAATCATTTTTAAGTAGCTTCTGATCATAAAAAAACGGGTCAATAATAATATTATGAAAAAAAAAATTTTTTCAATGTTTAATAAAGCTTTATAATTTTTCACCTTAGTAAACTGTTAATTACAAAATGAAAATTTACAATTTTTTAATTTTTCCAACGGGAATCTATTCTAAGACCTTTGAAAAATAGGTCCACGAAAGAAAAAAAATCCTAGATTAATAGTTTAACAATTATCGCACTTGCAATGTTAATGTTCGTGCTACAAAAAATTGTTAATTAATTAATGGATAACTTATTGAAAAATTGCGATAAAAATTTTTTGACCACGGATTATTGTTTATTGATCTGTCCTGTAGGCATCTGAATTTTTTCAAATTTTAATTTTCATATTTAATAAGTTTAAATAATATTTATTCATTAAAGGTCCGAAGGAGGCGTGGCTTGCGCAAGCCGGAGTACCCGTTTTCGGGCGTATTTTCAACGCTCTGGGAAAATTATAAATATTAGTCCTACAATTCCGGGAATCGGAACTTTTTTTAGGAAATTTCCTCTTCTTTTTGAATCTTTTTTCAAATTTGAAAAATCTTTATTAGTTTATGAGATATTTGTAAAAAACTAAACCCCCCTTTTTATTTTTAGTTAATTGTTAATAACTTTTGTAATTTTTATTTGCGGAACTTCATTGTTTTTCGAAAACTATCTAGATGCCATTCCGAATCGAATGACACCTCAATCATAATTTTCGGAGACTGCTGAAAAAAGTTGACCAAAAAAGCACTTGCTGACCAGACTATAGCGGCCAGGTGCTATGCGGAGTAAACGAAGTCCGCGCGGACGAAGTTGCTGGCTGTTGCCTAGTATATAATAAGAAAGTAAACAAGCTGATGTCTCTCTTAATGTAAAAAGACACCAGCCTCTGCAGACAACATAGATGTTAATGGTGAGTTGCTATCCATGTGGCGGGGTAGCAATGACAAATGCTACCTCACCTTCCCAAAAATAACACTGACAAGCGTTGACACTATAACATTAGGAACGGGTAAAGCATTGGTACCAAACCCGGACGTGAAGATACGGATTTCTACCACCTAGTAACGATGGTAGTGACTGGTATATTCTATGAAGAATTCATTGAGTTTCAGATATTTACGTCCGATTTAAACAAAAGAAAAAGTTTTTAATCCGCTTTTTGTCATTTATAAACCAATTTGAATTATTCTTGAGATTCCAGATTGGTTCCAATTTTATATCGATCCAGTTCTGATTAGGGGATCCATGAGAAATTAAGAAAAAGTTTTGCGAAAATTGGACGCAGACACAACAGCCTTCATTCTCCCCTGGGACTCTCCCAAAACGAGGGCAGTTGTGTCTGCCCTATTGTGTTTAATAATCACACGGATTAGTTTTGGAATGTCTTAGTTTTGGAATGTCTTATGAATGAAAGCAGTGAAAATTTTGATCCAGGTCATCATTAATCATCAGATTAATGAGGACAGGGACATTAACAAAGTGCATATTTATATCTAGAAATAAAGAAAAGAAAAAAAAAGGAAAATAATAAAAAAGTTTATATAAAAAAATTTGAATTTTTTTTTTTTATATCATAAGATAACAAACAAGCAGATGGGTCTCCTGATGGAAAGAGTCAACCATCGCCTATAGACACCAAAGATGTTAATGGTGCGTTGCTATCTTGTGGCGAGGTCTAATGCCACATGCATAAGTTTACCGGCTACCTTACCCTCCAAACCGGAACACGACAGCGACAAGCACTGACGCTATTGCGGCAGGAATAGGTAAGGTGGTGGTACCAGACCCGGGCGAAACAATGCAGAACTCTACCACCTAGTAGCCACGATGGTAGTGACTCAATAGCCAATCGGTCGCCTTTTACGACCTGCCTGGCAGAACGGAGTTGGCCTATTCTACAAAGGAGGCCGGGACCAACACGGCGAAATTAATTTGTTTTCACTTTCATCTCTTATTTTCCTCCCTTTTTAGCTGTATTTAAGAGCTCAATGCAAAGGCTTAGTGTAATATTTTAATGCATCGTGGTTTTGAAAAAAAAAACAGGTTAATATTAGCAACGAATGTCTTAAGATGTTTTTAATCAAATCACATCAGTTACATTAGTTTAACGTTACAGATGAAATTATTTTTTATAAAATTCATCAAAACTTTCGTATTTCTAACTATATTATATATTGTGTTTATTACTTGTCCCGTGCTTGAGACAACTTTAAAAACGACTTGCTTGGCTTGCTCTAAATGCTATGATAATTTGGAGTCATCCAAACGAACGAATAAACAATCCATATAATTGACAATAAAAAAAAATCGCATGGAAAGTGTGAGTGAGAATGTTACGTGCAAGAGAACAAATGTTTCTTTATTTGTAACAATATTTAGGTCAAGACTAGGTATAAGAATAAGTGCTAAAACACATAGTAATATTTGTATAGTTACGATCACGAAAGTATTGATTAATATAATTTCACCTGTAAAATCTGTAATAAAAAGAATTTCATGAACTCGTTTAACTATTATATACCTACGTATGTATTATCTAACAATCAGTACAATCAACGGAACGATCATTAAACAATTAAAACCAGTTGACAGTGGCTTGGTTGGATAGAGCATCCAGACTAGAGGGAACTCATAGATTCAGGTGGTCGTGTCAAAATTTTTCTTCGTTGTTTTTAAAGTTATTCTCATTCCCTTCTACTTCTTTAAACTCTAAGGCTTGTGGTCGCATCAACCTTCGTAAACATGTTTAAGTTCTTTTTAAAGAAATTACAATCTCATCACTTTCATCTTGCACCTTTCTTTTCACGTTGACATTAGAAGCTTGTGGTGCAAAAACAATCTTAAAAATTAGTTGAAGCTAAATTGATTTCAGCGATTACAAACATATATTTAAATACGTTTAAAAATTATTTAAATAGATGATAGTACAAGCAGATCTCAATATTGTATGTGTTGATCTTAATTACAAAATTCTCTTCGGTTAAACAAAATAACAGTAATTATACGACAAAGGAAATCATATATAACTAGTTTTGCTGTTTGTTTATTACGAAATAAATAACGTACACGTACAGGCCGCTATCTCTTAGATTAAAGAACTAATCTGGTCCGTAGGTTTAAATTGAAATCGCGTATCCGTAGAGATTGCACAGCAATTGGAATAGCCATTGTACGGCGAGCAGCGAGCCTACTGAACGAGTTTTATCGCGTTTTTATTTGGAAATAAAACCGATTCCATTCCACTCCTGCTCGTAAACCGATATTATGCAATACTAAAGATCGTTGCTTTAAAAATGTCTATAACATTGCATGGACATTACAGTGTATACAATATGTCCGAGTTTATAATATTTTCTAGTTAACCTACAATGTTATATGAAACACAATCTTATTAGTGTACAATTTGATATTTATTTTCGCACGTATTATGTGTCTTTAAAATAAACACGATTAAAACATAAGTGAATCCATGTAACGTAGCTTATTGCGTCAATTTATGCAGAACTTTTTACAGCGTTATTCAACGTATAGATAATCAAGTAAAATTACACGTAAATGTTTTTTTGAATAAATGTGTACCCAGGAAAAAACATAACATATGCAATGGCAGGTATTGTATCGTTATGTTTTGGTACACTTTGGATGTAATTCGTTGTATAAAGTTAAAAGCCAGGCTTCATAAAAAATACAAGGCGAGCAAAGCAAAAAACGACTATGATGCTTTCTCTAAATGTAGGGCTAAATTAAAAGAAATTATGAGAATTACATATAATCAATATCGCGATAGATTACAAAATAGTTTGACTAATGATCCGAAGTCTTTTTGGGATTATATACGAACAAAAAATGATAGTCGGAGTTGCAAAAAAATAACCAAAGATGGAAGTGTCTTGTCAGGATCGGAGATAGCTACCGAGTTTGCAAAATACTTTCATTCAGTATATGGGAATACTCCACCAAAGTTGGAAGTTGATGCGGCGGTTGCAACTAGTGGAGCCGGTAGTGCGCGAGTGCATCTGCCCTGTTTAACGGTGGCAGAGGTGCGCGTAGCGCTAGGAAAACTAAAGCCAAAACGATCTGCTGGCCCAGACGGTATTCCGGCATTTATCATTAAAGATTGTGGAAATGTCTTGGCAGAACCTTTGCTGTATATATTCAATTTATGTTTAAAAATGTCAATTTTCCCAAACTGCTGGAAAATGACACGAGAAGTTCCAATACCAAAAAGTAAAACGGGGTCAGAAATAAATAATTTTAGACCGGTAGCAATACTATCGTCTTCAGCTAAAGTATTCGAATCGGCTTTGCGACATAGTCTACAGGAACAGGTATCGACTCAACTTACAGACGCGCAGAACGGCTTTAGACCTGGCCGTAGCACAACAAGCAATTTCTTAATGCAATGGCATACATAGTTCCTCATGTAGACGTAGGTGTGCAGACTGACGCTGCTTACTTTGATATCAAAAAGGCTTTTGATTTAGTCGATAACGACGTTTTATTAGCAAAGTTAGCAAAGGTCGGTTTCACCAAACAATTACTGAAATTTTTTGTTAGCTACATGAGGGACAGAATGCAATATGTAGAATATGAGGGTTTTAGGTCAGAGCCATACTACACTAGAACGGGCGTCAGTCAAGGTAGTAATTTGGGACCTTTGGAATTTATTATTATGGTTAACGATCTGCCGGAAGTAGTGAACCATGCAAAATGCTTACTGTTTGTCGACGATCTTAAGTTACTACTTGCCATTAAAAATAGAAGTGACTGTAGACATCTACAAAATGATATTAACAGCGTGGTGGAGTGGGGTAGAGCAAATAAACTCCATTTTAATGTAGACAAATGCAACGTAGTCACATTCAGTCGCTCCAAGGCACCGTTGCATTACGTCTATAAAATGGAAGATACACCTATGACAAGGACAGAAGTGATCAGAGATCTAGGTGTTCAGTTGAATGTAGGGCTGACGTTTCGAGAGCACATAGTCGCGGTTTGCAAAAAAGCCTGTAAAAAAACTAGGCTTTGTTCTTCGTTGTGCAGGACAATTTACTAGTATAGTTCTCATAAAAAAATTATACAACGCTCTTGTTAGGAGCCAGATAGAATGCAACGCGTCTATATGGTCCCCACATGAAGTAAAGTATAACACTATGGTAGAGCGTATACAAAACAAGTTTACTCGATACCTTTACTTTAGACTGTATGGGGTATATCCGTTCTATCCTTTGATGTATCCAACCTTGTTTGTATTAGGTATGGTTGGATACAACAAACTAGAAACGAGAAGGGAATTGTCCCTAGCTAAGTATGTACTGAGTGTGTTTCGGGGAAAATTTTTTAATACTTGTATACGCAATCGATTTGGCTCTGGTTCGATTCTCGATACGGATAAATATTTGTGTATGGGCATAGATGTTTGTATTTCTGGGTTTGAGTGTTTACTAAATATATTTGAGTGATTATTTATGTATTTCTGTGTATCAGTTTCGTCGACTAACGCCAATATTACAAGACGTAAATAATTAGCTTACTTTGAAGTTAGGTCAATTCGTGTTTTTATTAATTTATCTTCTACTAATTGTGCCGGTGACTTCATCTGCCTGGAAACATTTCTAAATTAAATGTAGCCTAATTTACTCTTTGTTACCGTAGTTTAGAAGATAGACAGTCCCGGGGTTTTAGCCGCATTGTTCCCGTTCTCGTGGGATTTGCGGGATAGAAAACATCCTATGTCTTCAAGTCTCAAACTATTTTTGTACCAAATTTCATTCAAATCGGTTCAGTGGTTTTGGCAAGAAGAAAAGAGACAGACAGAGTTACTTTCGTATTTATAATATTAGTATGGATTATATGCTAAAAATGTTTGAACAGTAATATAATTATTTGGTTTGCCTCAGCAATTCGGTATATAAGTATCTTGTTGACTAAATCATTTAAAAAGTAATAGGTAACTGCTAACAGTTACTGTATTTTTATTTTATTTCTCCTACGAGATCTGAAACCAGGATAAAACTACGCTATATATTGCTCCAGGCTCTCAACTATCACCGTGCCAAATTTCATTATTTTCTATCACGTCATTTTTGCGTGATTGACGGCCAAATTAACAGACAGACAGACAAAAATTTAATAATTAGTTTTTTTGCTTCTGTTGTTGGTCTTTTAACCGATCCCATTAATATTTTTCAAAAAACTTAATGTACAGAAATTTATTTGTCTATATATTACGTGAAGGGAAAACTTTGGACCCATTTTCGACCCAACGGTGGCGAATGAAATTTGGCATAGTTAAAAATTGTAGAGGACTGCAGAAACTTAATACTTTTAAATAAGAAGCATTGAAAATACATTAAAATAATTAAAATAAACATTACACACTACTTTAAAATAAAATAATTATTTAAATTAAAATAAACATTACACATTACATATAACAAAATCGTAGGAAAGTCAATGTATGTCGTGGTAAACTTAAAAAGTACTGCATGGATTTACTTCAAATTTTGCATGAATATTACTAACAGGTCGGGTCAACATATAGGCTACATATTATTACGCTATCGCCTAGCGGCCAGGTGCTATGCGGAGTAAACGAAGTCCGCGCGAACGAAGTCGCGGGCAACAGCTAGTGATATTATATATACATGCATATATACTATTTTCTTTACAGCGGTCAGGTGTCAAACCTAAAAGAGATTTCGCGATCGCTAGTATATGTATAGATAAATGTATAGAACCAAATATAATAAATCTTTAAATAAAAAGAACTACAGACATTTGCAATTATATTAATATTATTATGGAAGTTATAAAAATGGATGAGTGCTGCAATCAATAATTATATTATCTTATGAAAGTATATGAAATATGTGTGAATATACGTAACTGTATAGTATTGGTCACGAGAAATTGAGTTTAAAATCGAATATAAGATTTTATTTCCACAGATTTAAGAAGCAAGTTACAAAACAGCTGTGAAATAGTGTTTATTTTATTGTTGAAGTAAAATTTCCACTTCACAGTCTGGCGTTGAGCTTTTTTCATTTTAAAAGCTGTTGTAAGTGCGAACAGTGAGAAATAGCTCGCGTCGTGAGCGCGCCGGCCGGGCCCCGGAGACGCGGGACATTTATCAAAACAACCGGATTTCACACCGTTATAAATAAATAGTGCACAATCCTACTAGGGTTTATATTGTTTGCTGGTGTTGTGTTTTTGTTATGAATTTTATACTACGTATTTTTTAAACATAAGATAGCAAACAAGCATATAACTGTCGTAATGGAAAAGGACAACTATCGCGTAAATATCAAAGATGTTAATGAATGCTATACATTTGATGGGATGGGATGCAAGTGGCATAAGTTAACTGGCTACATTACCCTGTAAAACGAAACATTACGATCATAAACACCTACGTTGTTGCGGCCGTAATAAGTAACTTGCCACTGCAGTCTAGTGCCCGGTGTCGGCGTTGACCACACTAGGTCCTAGGTCATGTCTTGTTTCATTTTTCTGATAAAAACAACGTTGCCCGGGATTTGAAATGTGCTGGAAACGATAGGATGGCCACCTATCATATTGTGTATCTTACTTAACTTAAGTATCTAATCTACTAAAATCTAATCTAATCTAATCTTAGATGCCTTAGTACCTCTGCCTACTTCTTCGGGGATACTGGCGTGAAGATTCGTTGAACGTAATTTTTAAAAGGTAAGTTGGTGGTACCAGGCGCGAGACGGACCTGGCCAAGAGGTTGCGGAACTCTACCACCAAGTAGTCACGATGTTAGTGACACATCCAACCGTACGCCTTTTAAAAACTGCCTGACAGGATGGCAACCAAAATCAAACTGGTTATCTATTCTTTACAAGGTGCCTGAGTTAACACAAATACATAAAATAAAATTGTGTGTCAATGAAAACATGGTCAGCGGTGTTAATTCCCAAGATGTGACACGTGGCCTGTCTATTGATAATCTGGTAGAAGCACCGAAAACTTATTAAATACAAATTGCCCGACAAGAGATTTGGAGGTCGATAGTCATACTAGTACACATACACGTAGGACACAAATATACAAACATTTATGTCTCATCAATATTAATATTATAAATGTGGAAGCCTGTCTGTTTGTTTGTCTGTTACGCTTTCAAGACTAAACCGTTCGCCTTTTACGGACTGGTTGACAGAACGGAAGATGGTTTGTTTTTCAGAGGGACCCTTACCAACACGGTATAAAAAATAATTTAAAGTCTGTGGTTAAACGTAGGCTAACTTTTATCTCAAAATTACCCTGATGGGTTAAAATAGGGGCTTAAAATTCGTATAAAAAAATTAAATCAATGATATGTTAAACTACTCATGGGCGAAGCTACTTGTATAATAATTATTTAAAGTAACTCATTAAAGCATAACTGAAATTTGTCGCATAGAGTTTCCAAGTGTTTGTAGTGGACAAGAGCGAGTTCCTTGGCCAGCGTCCTCCGCAGCCTGTGTACGGCGTGAGACCTGTCAGTGCTGCTCCTGGTGCGGAGGATCGACTTGGTGCACTCCAGAGTAGCTTTTTGGAGCTCCGCCTCTGAATGCTTCAACAGTTTCGTCCAAACACGCTTTAACTTTTTCTGATGCTTACAGGGATCATCGGCTTTCAATTTGTTAATGGTTTTGTCAAATGTTTTCCTGAAAAGTTTGATGATTGAATACGCAGTAAAACTGCAGCAACCAGCTTCTCAATTCCTATATCTCCGGAACCTTGCATCAGTTCTTACCGAATTAAAATGGGACCACACGGAAGGTATACCCTCTCAAACAAATAAATAAATTTTAAAATCGATTTGTTCTGTTCTGAGTCCTAAGATAACAAACTTAAAAATACAGCCGAATGATAACCTCCTCCTTTTGGGAACTCGGTTCTCTGATTTTATTTACATAAAGCCGGTATGTTATTTTTATGTAACTAGAGGAGCCGGAAGATGTAGTCCTAACTAACGATGTTAGCGTAATTTATTGCAACTTTACTGTACTATCTGTATGTTACTACTATGGTGCCACAGAAACAAAAGCTAGTGTAAGGAATTTGTATTCCTAATTTTTAACCGAAGCATCTTCAGGGAAATATCTCTATAAGATGCTTCGGTAATGAAGTGAAACTACGTTGAGGACATAAAATGTATGTTACTGCTTTTGCTACTGATATGATTTTTAACGTTTGCATAATTTAAAAGACTTCATACTTTCGATTGGTATGAAGTTTGTACATTACCTAAACCAGTGGAATATTAAAAAAATGTTAATTAATCATATTCTGGACTCAATTTTTTTCGTCAACCAATTTGTAATATTAAATATATTGAATTGAAATTTTAGGGGATATAAAATACTTTTCATTCATTAACCATTTCGGTGAAGGTGGTCTTATATAAGGATCCTCTACTACTACCCAAACACGAATGTAAATTATTTGAGTATTCATTTAAAAACACTTTATTTATAATTTAGGGGGAATTTAGTGATGCACGCACTGACAGAAATGTTTGTGTAGTGCCAAGGAGGGCAAGTAAGTGACTAACTTTTTTGTATTTTTTATTTATTTTATTTGGATTGCCAACAGAAAGCACACAGACTAGATTTTATAAAATACATAATGAGCAATGGCAGTGATTTCCCAAATATAGGCAATTACAGCTTACACAGTGAGCTTATAGTTAGAAGTTTAACTGAAAATAAAAGTGAAAAATGTATATAGCATCAGATAAAAAATTGAATAAATAAAGTCATACTATAATACAAGTGGTATACATATAGAATTTAAAGGTACATATTATATAGTTATAGCTTGAATTTTCTTGGGAAAGTAAATCCTGTTTTCCCAGAAAACGGGAAAATAGTGAAAATATCAAGTGTATTTTCTAACAGCATCACAATTCTTTCAAATTAATGCAATATATAAATTGCGAAGTAGACGTTTATCTTTTTGTGGCTACCACAGACCACACAAATACTAATAGACACGGGGTTGGGCGCAATATGCGTAGCCTCTCGTATATTATATCGTAAAAAAATAGGAATATGCCATATTGTGCTATTTTATCGAGTTGAATAAAAAGCTAAGGCTTAAGGAATATCTCTGGAGTGATTTTCTTACATCGGTAAGTATTATGACTCTGTATTTCTCTGTGTAAATGCAAGCGATATTGACAACCTAAGAAATTGCCTTGAAAGGGCGTATCCAGCTTAATCCGTGGTGGCTACATTTAGAACATTTCACGTTAGATCCTAATTGATTACGTGTCTTCCGTCAAGTAGTTCGGGTTCGATAATAAACACATATGGATGGTGATGGTGAAAACTAATTTAACTCGTTCTTTTTTGTAAAATTGTGTTTTTTCTGAGAATATAAAGTCTTAAAAAACGAAAATTATCTCAATACGTCGACTCAATAAAAGTGCATATAAATAATAAAATATTTTTTGATTTGTTAAATAATTCACATATCTATGAAATCATTTAATTTAAATATTATATTGTGTTAATTGAAAGTGTTGATTTTTAATTTTTTAGAATATAATATAACAATCATTATTAAATTTTGAATATTAGCACAGCATATTATGGTAAAATATGTTGGTAACTTTTAATTATTTTTTAATAAGTTGTAACATCCATAATCTTTAAAATGAATAAATTTTCGATTTTCATTTCATTACAAAATTTCACCCAAATTTAGATTTTTTTTGAAATTTTCGTTGGAATCAGTTTTGAGACACGAACAGCAAAATAAAAACATATATATATTATAATATATTAATATTGGCTATAATATAAAAAACTATGCGTGTTGAAGGACACGATAGTTAATGGTCACATGTATCCGATATAAATATTATAATAAAAATAGAATACTGCTAAACAACAATATAGTAAACCGTAACGTAATTAGTGTAGATATTCAAAAAATATGGTCTCCGCGCAGGTAATAGCAATGTGTTACTTTTGAGGAGAGCAGGCGCTAAGACCAGTAAGGCTGCTAGGTAGTGGAAGTGCGAAAGCAATGTACCTGAATCGGTATTCACCTTCTTACCGTAGATCATGTAATGTATCAGAAATCAGAAATCACAAGTACTTTAATCAATAAAACTTTTTACAAGTTATTTTGACGCTTCAAAATTTTTTTAAATCACTACCGGATCGGAAACGCGGCCACACACTGAGAAAAAAAAAGAAACTCAGCGGGGTTGTCTTTTCTTCATATACTTTTTTAAATAAGATATTACGTAATGTTTAATTAGTAAGTATCTAAATGTTACAGTAATTTTTATATATTTTTATTTATTTTATTTTTTGAATTTTTTTGAATTTGGTAACTGGTAAATCTCTAATGGCATTAGGCAGCTTATTGTAGAAACGTATACTTTGCCCCTTAAAAAAAGTGTGGCATATCGAGTCAGTCAGTTTCTCTTGGAAAAGCTAGGTTTTTTTTTTAATGAACTTAGGCAGTTTGTCCAAATGACCGCTACTACGAAACTGGGCGTTTTGGGAGAGCAAAGTGCTCAGCCAGAGTCCACTAGGATCAGTTGTTTGGTTTACTATATATCAAAAAATCGAAACAAGCAGCGAGTTAGTAAAAAAAAATTATTATTCTTCTCGCCACTGTAACTTTTGTAAGCTAAGCTAAGAATCATCAATTTAACCTGCTGATGATCGATGCACACTCAACGTAATATAGCGAAGAGCTAAGTTGTTGTAGTTTATTATTATCACTAACTGATACTTCCGAATCATGGTCGTAAAAGCCCGCTCGAAGCCGCTCGAATCCAAGTTGCCCACGACTGAGAACCGCTTTTTGTTCCTCCGACGATTTTTGTTCCGCGTGTGTTGCATTGCCGGCAAACAGAGCTGAAATATAACATATAACGTCTTCGGCAGTAATAATTGGGCTTAGCTGAGTACTTTTACGTATTGTGAAATGACGCGTGATCAATGTTAGGAAATTCTTCAATTTAAGCTAATATTTGCTTTGCAGATTTCATTTACAAATAAAATTTATTATATGTTTAACCTTCTACGGTAAATATTAGACGGTAATTATAAGGTATCAATACATTCCTCACGGGACACGGGAGTCTATGATGCTAAGTGGAGATTTTTTCAAACGTCGTGGGGACCAATTGGATTTTGAGAATATTTTATAAACTTTTTCTAGATAGATAGGAAAAATAAAAGTTTATAAAATATTTTTCATTTCAAAAAAAACAATGACATGAAAATACTGCAGCGCATCAGATTAGGAATGGTGGATTAATTGCGAGCTAAAAAGTATAGGTATATTTAGAAAATGTGACGATTTGAATGTGTCGTAAGGGCTTTATTTTATGTAATTTTGCATTCTTGAGCGCGGTTGAATTTTCTTTTATTTTAAATTTGTTAATTTCCAGGAACCGTACTTATTGGATTTTTTTTAAAAAATTGACGCTAGACGTCCGGCTTTATATAAAGGGCTTATATCTGGTAGAGAGCCTCAACAGTGTGCGAGGTATCTCCCTGTGCTTATCTGTCGCGCTCGAATAAATCCCAAAATCCTGTTTTGGGCGCGCCTCTACTAGGGAATACCTTTTTTTAATAGAAGAGAAAGCAGGAGGTGCACCTAATTGTGAATGATTATGAATATTCGCGATACTGGAGGTCTTACAGTTGCATTTCTGACTTTCTAAGTATAAATAAGCTCTTTTCTTGAAGGTCCCAAAATCGTATCTGTTCGGTAGCACCTCCACCGGTAACTGATTTTATAAAGGAGTAGTTCTAGGCAAAAAGTGCCGAGAAAAATGTACGCACAAAATCTGTCAACTTGTGAGGTCCACTCCTAATTGCTTCACAATATTTACGTATACAACTTTTTAACAGCTAGTTTAACCGATATATATGACACAACTATTTACTACGTCTGTGCACCTAATAATAGCTTTATACCTTTGTCAATTGATTCGTCATATCACTTAAGAGGGCATGTAATTGTTGCCTCTCTGGATATTGATACACACATTCTACGGCAGTTCCTGAGGTTACCATGCGTAGCCCTTTAGTTAATAGTTTCGTGTCTTTCTCAATTGTCATATTATTTTTATGTTTATCAATCGTAGGTTTTAATTTATGTTTATGCTTTTTAAATGTTAATACTTTACTGCTATGTTTGTGTACTTTAAATTTCAGTGGATCTAAAGATTCATTTTTTGCGCTTATTTCACTTATTTTTGCTTCAGTCTCACTAAATTTTGATTCATTTATTGTGAGGTTTTGGTTAACTACTTTTTCGTTAATTAATTTAGCATTATTTATTGTAATATCAGTTTCATTTAGACTTGTTTCTGAGCGTAATATTAGATTTTTATCACTGTATGATTTCTTAGAGTCTTCTACCGTGTCTGTTGACTTAGCTTTGTACGTATTTTTAATAGTTACGTTTTCTTTTGAAATGTTTTCTTCACTAGATACATATTTAATATTAACATAAATTGCTTGATCTTCCACATCATTTGAATCTTGAAAATCTTCTAGATCATCGTTTTGTATAAAAGCTCTTTTTTTATCTGAACCCTTGTTTAATAAAATATGAAAGGATACGTCTCCACTTATATCCATGGTTGTTGTAGCAAAATGAAATAGAGTTATAAAAATAACCTGAATAAGCATTGTCACGCGGTTGCCAGCATGTTAGTGTTTTTATGCAGGCCAGTAAAATATCAATAAATGTAGAAATTGAGTTTAGAGTTTGACAGCGATTGCGTAAAATATATGCTTATAATAAATTGAATATATTCAATTTATTATTTAAATAAATAAATATTAATAAATATTCACGGGACAAATTACACTTATTGATCTAACCCCAAAGTAAGCAAATTATTTGCTGGTGTTATGGGTGTTAGTCAACAATACCAATATATAGAAATACATATATAAATACTCGAATATATTTAATAAACACCCAAACCCGGATATACAAACATTTATGCTCATCACAAAAATGCTTGTCCCCGTCGGGGATAGAACCCGAGCCCCGTCGATTGCGTACTCAGGGTCGCTAACCAGTCGACCAACATGGCGGTCAAACTTTAAACTGTTTAACTCCGGTTTCTACTTTTGTAATACTACTGTACACAAAGAGAAAAAGGTCCTGGTTACATAAATATACATTCAGGGTGATATAGCAAAATTAGTGAGACTCACCATAATGTTGTTTGATTTATTCGGAAGATAACATAGACGAAACATTTTGAATAATTTTTTTTTCAACGTAAAATCGAGATTTTTCACAAATATTTCGCCGTGTTGATCGAGCCTCCTTTAAAGAGTTATGCCATCTGCTATTTTGCCAGGCAGTTTGTAAAAGCGATTGGCTATACGTGTCACTACCACTATGACTACTAGGTGGTAGAGTTCCGCAACGTCTTACCCAGGTATGTGGTATCACCGTTTTTCCTATTTCTGCCGTAATAGCGTCAATGCTTGTTAATGTCGTGCTCAGGTTTGGAGGCTAAGGTAGCTTACGCAATGACACTTACACCTCAGCACACGGATAACAATGCGCCATTAAAATCTTTGGTGTCTCCAAGCGATAGTAGTCTCTTTCCATCAGGCGATCCGTCGACTTGTTCACTATCATTTAAAATAAAAAAGTATTCTTGAAATTTATACAATATTTTAGTAGGTACTTAAAAAACTGCGAATGCCGTTTGAAAATTTAAAATCAAATCAATAGTTCAAAAGTTACAGCTTCTAAAATATTAAATTAGTATTGTTACCAACGGATTTGTAAAATAACTTTCATACTAATATACCGATTGATTCCAATAACTTGTAATCTATTCTCGTTAAAGCTGTATCGAATGCTGTAAATCGGATTTAGTCGGAGGTTTAAAATAAGTATTTTTTTTGAAAACTACAGTATTTTTAATTTTTTTTTGAGATTTCCAACCATAAAATTTTGAAACCATGATAAAATTTTTAGAGCTAATAAAAATGGATCGAATGTCGTTCACTGTATGTAAAAGTTACAACTTTTCAAATATTTAAATAGTGTTGATTTCAAGAAACTTAACTTTTGCAAGTTTTAATTTGTAGACAATATGGTCAAGAAAACTTAATTTGAAAACAAGTTTTAAAATCTTCGTAATTTTAGTTTAAACAAATGCGTAATAAATTTTGGAAGACAGCTAGCCTAACAGTCGAATGATAAGTTTTTGTTACATTGAAATATTACCGATAAACTGTTTTTTTTAATATCATCATTAGATAGCAAACAAGTAGATAGCTCTCGTGGTGAAAGAGAAACCATCGCCTATAGACCACTAAGATGTTAATGGTACGTTGCTATCCGTGAGGCGGGATGGTAATGTCAGGTGTATAAGTCTACCGGCTACCTTGCCCTCCAACGCGACAACAGCTGCAACTATTGACTATTATACTGAATGGCTAGCTGTTGCGGTAGAAATAACCCGGGCAAGACGTTGCGGAACTTTACCACCTAGTAGTAATGGTGTTAGTGACAGGTATGGCAAATCGGTCGTCTTTTACGACCTGCCTGGCAGAACGGCATTTGATCTATTCTTCAAAGGAGCAAGGACCAACAAGGGGGAAAATATGAGTATGAATGTTAATGCGATTTTGCAAAACTTATTGTTCGTATTCAAATTCATCAAGCGCTAATAAATAAGTTCATATAACGTTATCATAAAACACGAAGGCTGTTTGTCACGGCTCAGAGGACAGCGCACCTCGCTCACAATTCCCGAGCACATTAATTATTTCGGTCTGCAATTAGTCTGTTTAACTAGTTAGTGGGTTGGTTGGGTGCTTGGAAGCTAAGGTCCTGACACGTTCTGTTGTAACGTCTTTTTTTTTGAAAATGCTGTTCGAAACTTTATTAAACAGCTGAATTGTTAAAAAAAATGGGAACTTTGTGAAACTGCATCAATATTTTATGTCACAGCAATAGAAACAATTAAATTTTCCCCCGTGTTGGTCCGGGTTCCTTTAAAGAATACCTCAACTGCTGTTCTGCCAAGCAGGTCGTAAGAAGTAACCGATTGGCTATACGTGTCACTACCATCATGAATACTGTGGTAGAGTTACACAACGTCTCGTCCGGGTAGTTGGTACCACCACCTACCGTTATAGCGTCAATGCTTCTCACTGTCGTGTTCCGGTCGCGTCATTAATCTTGTTAATGTCTATAGGCGATGGTTTCTCTTTCCTTCAAGAGAACTATTTGCTTGTTTGCTACATAAGCTCCCAACTGAAACACGATTGCATTAAGAACTGACGCTCTTGCAACAAGAGTAGGTAAAGTGCTAGCACGAAGAAGATGATCTATATTTCAAACGGGGTCCAAAACATAAATCGGCCCAGATCATTAAAACTGTGGTTGGCTTTCAGATGAAAAAAAAAATGTTTACGTTTGTGTTTACAAACTAAAATGTCGATGTGAATTTAAACATGCCTGATAGTGCTGTAATTAGTGGAAACGGTGGGTGACATGATTGATGAAACTAGCGGTGCAAGTGAGTTTAATTGAAATTATGTTATTGTTATCACCAATAACTAGAAAACTATCAATCTCTGTTGCTGGCTGGGCAGATTTAAAGGTAAAGGAAACTCTTTGGCCCCTTTTTAAGACAATTACGCGAACGCTGGAGTATGAAATATGACAGAGTTAAAGTTTACATTGATGAGAACTGCCGAAACCTAATATTTTTAAATCAAATGCTTTAGAAATACATTAAATTAATAAAAATAAATATTACACACACTACATTCATGTAACATATATGATATTGTACACACATGTATACTAAACTTTTCACTTTACGGCTAAGTTCAGTACATTGATGGGCGATTGTTACTGATTCCAATAATCGAATGGTTTGATACTACTAATATTATTATTCGAATACAAAACCAATCGGTTGCTAGTTTGCAAATTCGAATAAAACCGCTAGTTTCATTCATTTGCGTTTCCATACAAAACTGGTCTGTATTCACTTACAATAAAGTCTACTTTTATTTGATATTCATAGTAATAATTGAGTAGTTACTGATTTGCGAACCGCTAGTTTACTCATTCAGTTTGCCATACAAAATTGACTGTCTTTTTCGTACTATAAAGATTACTTTTAAGATTTATTTGATACCACTAATTAATTAAATTAGTTTTTAGAATCAAAATATTTTTATATGGATGCAATAAAAACTACGGTATTTGAATAAAACTAGTAATTATCTTTAATTTCGATTATTCAATTTACCACACGAAACTGCGTACTATTTTACAGTACATAGAGTTTAATTTTAGATGAGTTAGATATTCGAGTATATAAACTAGTAGTAATGAAATTTCAATCGAAAGAGTGAGATGACGCAATACATACGTATTTACTTCTCGCTTCTTTTCAAATTCGGATGAGTTATAAGCTTATTCGAATAATTTGAATGATTTCTACAATCGAATTATTCGAATAATATCATTCACAATCGCCCATCTTTAGTTCAGTAGTCAAACTTAAAGATATTTTATTGTTTAGTCGAATGGTCGAATTTCGGCTACAGGTGCTCGCTGGTTAATATAAATCTAATACTAATACTTTTTTCTTTGAACGTCCATAAATCGAGTAGGCCGGATGACATCCCTCCGATTGTGCTTAAAGTGTGTGCTTCAGAGTTGGCGCCAGTATTAACACGCCTATCCCGGTTCTCTTGCCGGTGAACTTCTAATATATCTAACACATCGGTGGGCGGAAGTAGTTGAGCCAAGGGGGAGGCACTGTCAGTTAGTTTGGACAAGCGGATGCCTTTTATCGGGTATGGTACAAAGTGGTTCTCGCAAAGCTGCCTTCTTATGGGCTTCTCGGGAAATCTTGCAAGTGGATCACCAGTTTTTTTGCTGTTCGGAGCATCAAAGTCATAGTCGACGGTGCGTGCTCCAACTTTAAATCTATCAACGCTGTTATTCCCCAAGACTGCGTGCTATCACCAACCCTGTTCCTTCTGCTTGTCAATAATATGCGAATGCGAGTTCGAAACATACATTGCTATGCAGATAACAGTACTGGTGGTGCTACATACTCCGGCCGTAGCGGTATTTCTCGGGAACACGTCGAAGAGTGCCGAAACAAGCTTGTGTCTGAAATCTGGAATTGACTAACCGATGCGATTTGGAGACCTTGAAGAAAAGAGCTTACTTATTATCAAAAGGCTAGCAATGCAACTGCAAAACCTCTGACATTGCAGATATCCATGAGCGGCGGTGATCATTTACCGTCAGGTACACCTCCTGTTCGTTTACATTCTTTTCTATAAAAAAAACAAAACACCTTTAAACGAGCAATTTTTGTATATATATATATATATATATATATATATATATATATATATATATATATATATATATATATATATATATATATATATATATATATATATATATATATATATATATATATATATATATATATATATATATATATATATATATATATATATATATATATATATATATATATATATATATATATATATATATATATATATATATATATATATAT
>JAUPFN010000014.1:38643094-38672568 GCA_036924255.1 Apodemia mormo | reverse complement strand
ACCTAACCTAACCTAACCTAACCTAACCTAACCTAACCTAACCTAACCTAACCTAACCTAACCTAACCTAACCTAACCTAACCTAACCTAACCTAACCTAACCTAACCTAACCTAACCTAACCTAACCTAACCTAACCTAACCTAACCTAACCTAACCTAACCTAACCTAACCTAACCTAACCTAACCTAACCTAACCTAACCTAACCTAACCTAACCTAACCTAACCTAACCTAACCTAACCTAACCTAACCTAACCTAACCTAACCTAACCTAACCTAACCTAACCTAACCTAACCTAACCTAACCTAACCTAACCTAACCTAACCTAACCTAACCTAACCTAACCTAACCTAACCTAACCTAACCTAACCTAACCTAACCTAACCTAACCTAACCTAACCTAACCTAACCTAACCTAACCTAACCTAACCTAACCTAACCTAACCTAACCTAACCTAACCTAACCTAACCTAACCTAACCTAACCTAACCTAACCTAACCTAACCTAACCTAACCTAACCTAACCTAACCTAACCTAACCTAACCTAACCTAACCTAACCTAACCTAACCTAACCTAACCTAACCTAACCTAACCTAACCTAACCTAACCTAACCTAACCTAACCTAACCTAACCTAACCTAACCTAACCTAACCTAACCTAACCTAACCTAACCTAACCTAACCTAACCTAACCTAACCTAACCTAACCTAACCTAACCTAACCTAACCTAACCTAACCTAACCTAACCTAACCTAACCTAACCTAACCTAACCTAACCTAACCTAACCTAACCTAACCTAACCTAACCTAACCTAACCTAACCTAACCTAACCTAACCTAACCTAACCTAACCTAACCTAACCTAACCTAACCTAACCTAACCTAACCTAACCTAACCTAACCTAACCTAACCTAACCTAACCTAACCTAACCTAACCTAACCTAACCTAACCTAACCTAACCTAACCTAACCTAACCTAACCTAACCTAACCTAACCTAACCTAACCTAACCTAACCTAACCTAACCTAACCTAACCTAACCTAACCTAACCTAACCTAACCTAACCTAACCTAACCTAACCTAACCTAACCTAACCTAACCTAACCTAACCTAACCTAACCTAACCTAACCTAACCTAACCTAACCTAACCTAACCTAACCTAACCTAACCTAACCTAACCTAACCTAACCTAACCTAACCTAACCTAACCTAACCTAACCTAACCTAACCTAACCTAACCTAACCTAACCTAACCTAACCTAACCTAACCTAACCTAACCTAACCTAACCTAACCTAACCTAACCTAACCTAACCTAACCTAACCTAACCTAACCTAACCTAACCTAACCTAACCTAACCTAACCTAACCTAACCTAACCTAACCTAACCTAACCTAACCTAACCTAACCTAACCTAACCTAACCTAACCTAACCTAACCTAACCTAACCTAACCTAACCTAACCTAACCTAACCTAACCTAACCTAACCTAACCTAACCTAACCTAACCTAACCTAACCTAACCTAACCTAACCTAACCTAACCTAACCTAACCTAACCTAACCTAACCTAACCTAACCTAACCTAACCTAACCTAACCTAACCTAACCTAACCTAACCTAACCTAACCTAACCTAACCTAACCTAACCTAACCTAACCTAACCTAACCTAACCTAACCTAACCTAACCTAACCTAACCTAACCTAACCTAACCTAACCTAACCTAACCTAACCTAACCTAACCTAACCTAACCTAACCTAACCTAACCTAACCTAACCTAACCTAACCTAACCTAACCTAACCTAACCTAACCTAACCTAACCTAACCTAACCTAACCTAACCTAACCTAACCTAACCTAACCTAACCTAACCTAACCTAACCTAACCTAACCTAACCTAACCTAACCTAACCTAACCTAACCTAACCTAACCTAACCTAACCTAACCTAACCTAACCTAACCTAACCTAACCTAACCTAACCTAACCTAACCTAACCTAACCTAACCTAACCTAACCTAACCTAACCTAACCTAACCTAACCTAACCTAACCTAACCTAACCTAACCTAACCTAACCTAACCTAACCTAACCTAACCTAACCTAACCTAACCTAACCTAACCTAACCTAACCTAACCTAACCTAACCTAACCTAACCTAACCTAACCTAACCTAACCTAACCTAACCTAACCTAACCTAACCTAACCTAACCTAACCTAACCTAACCTAACCTAACCTAACCTAACCTAACCTAACCTAACCTAACCTAACCTAACCTAACCTAACCTAACCTAACCTAACCTAACCTAACCTAACCTAACCTAACCTAACCTAACCTAACCTAACCTAACCTAACCTAACCTAACCTAACCTAACCTAACCTAACCTAACCTAACCTAACCTAACCTAACCTAACCTAACCTAACCTAACCTAACCTAACCTAACCTAACCTAACCTAACCTAACCTAACCTAACCTAACCTAACCTAACCTAACCTAACCTAACCTAACCTAACCTAACCTAACCTAACCTAACCTAACCTAACCTAACCTAACCTAACCTAACCTAACCTAACCTAACCTAACCTAACCTAACCTAACCTAACCTAACCTAACCTAACCTAACCTAACCTAACCTAACCTAACCTAACCTAACCTAACCTAACCTAACCTAACCTAACCTAACCTAACCTAACCTAACCTAACCTAACCTAACCTAACCTAACCTAACCTAACCTAACCTAACCTAACCTAACCTAACCTAACCTAACCTAACCTAACCTAACCTAACCTAACCTAACCTAACCTAACCTAACCTAACCTAACCTAACCTAACCTAACCTAACCTAACCTAACCTAACCTAACCTAACCTAACCTAACCTAACCTAACCTAACCTAACCTAACCTAACCTAACCTAACCTAACCTAACCTAACCTAACCTAACCTAACCTAACCTAACCTAACCTAACCTAACCTAACCTAACCTAACCTAACCTAACCTAACCTAACCTAACCTAACCTAACCTAACCTAACCTAACCTAACCTAACCTAACCTAACCTAACCTAACCTAACCTAACCTAACCTAACCTAACCTAACCTAACCTAACCTAACCTAACCTAACCTAACCTAACCTAACCTAACCTAACCTAACCTAACCTAACCTAACCTAACCTAACCTAACCTAACCTAACCTAACCTAACCTAACCTAACCTAACCTAACCTAACCTAACCTAACCTAACCTAACCTAACCTAACCTAACCTAACCTAACCTAACCTAACCTAACCTAACCTAACCTAACCTAACCTAACCTAACCTAACCTAACCTAACCTAACCTAACCTAACCTAACCTAACCTAACCTAACCTAACCTAACCTAACCTAACCTAACCTAACCTAACCTAACCTAACCTAACCTAACCTAACCTAACCTAACCTAACCTAACCTAACCTAACCTAACCTAACCTAACCTAACCTAACCTAACCTAACCTAACCTAACCTAACCTAACCTAACCTAACCTAACCTAACCTAACCTAACCTAACCTAACCTAACCTAACCTAACCTAACCTAACCTAACCTAACCTAACCTAACCTAACCTAACCTAACCTAACCTAACCTAACCTAACCTAACCTAACCTAACCTAACCTAACCTAACCTAACCTAACCTAACCTAACCTAACCTAACCTAACCTAACCTAACCTAACCTAACCTAACCTAACCTAACCTAACCTAACCTAACCTAACCTAACCTAACCTAACCTAACCTAACCTAACCTAACCTAACCTAACCTAACCTAACCTAACCTAACCTAACCTAACCTAACCTAACCTAACCTAACCTAACCTAACCTAACCTAACCTAACCTAACCTAACCTAACCTAACCTAACCTAACCTAACCTAACCTAACCTAACCTAACCTAACCTAACCTAACCTAACCTAACCTAACCTAACCTAACCTAACCTAACCTAACCTAACCTAACCTAACCTAACCTAACCTAACCTAACCTAACCTAACCTAACCTAACCTAACCTAACCTAACCTAACCTAACCTAACCTAACCTAACCTAACCTAACCTAACCTAACCTAACCTAACCTAACCTAACCTAACCTAACCTAACCTAACCTAACCTAACCTAACCTAACCTAACCTAACCTAACCTAACCTAACCTAACCTAACCTAACCTAACCTAACCTAACCTAACCTAACCTAACCTAACCTAACCTAACCTAACCTAACCTAACCTAACCTAACCTAACCTAACCTAACCTAACCTAACCTAACCTAACCTAACCTAACCTAACCTAACCTAACCTAACCTAACCTAACCTAACCTAACCTAACCTAACCTAACCTAACCTAACCTAACCTAACCTAACCTAACCTAACCTAACCTAACCTAACCTAACCTAACCTAACCTAACCTAACCTAACCTAACCTAACCTAACCTAACCTAACCTAACCTAACCTAACCTAACCTAACCTAACCTAACCTAACCTAACCTAACCTAACCTAACCTAACCTAACCTAACCTAACCTAACCTAACCTAACCTAACCTAACCTAACCTAACCTAACCTAACCTAACCTAACCTAACCTAACCTAACCTAACCTAACCTAACCTAACCTAACCTAACCTAACCTAACCTAACCTAACCTAACCTAACCTAACCTAACCTAACCTAACCTAACCTAACCTAACCTAACCTAACCTAACCTAACCTAACCTAACCTAACCTAACCTAACCTAACCTAACCTAACCTAACCTAACCTAACCTAACCTAACCTAACCTAACCTAACCTAACCTAACCTAACCTAACCTAACCTAACCTAACCTAACCTAACCTAACCTAACCTAACCTAACCTAACCTAACCTAACCTAACCTAACCTAACCTAACCTAACCTAACCTAACCTAACCTAACCTAACCTAACCTAACCTAACCTAACCTAACCTAACCTAACCTAACCTAACCTAACCTAACCTAACCTAACCTAACCTAACCTAACCTAACCTAACCTAACCTAACCTAACCTAACCTAACCTAACCTAACCTAACCTAACCTAACCTAACCTAACCTAACCTAACCTAACCTAACCTAACCTAACCTAACCTAACCTAACCTAACCTAACCTAACCTAACCTAACCTAACCTAACCTAACCTAACCTAACCTAACCTAACCTAACCTAACCTAACCTAACCTAACCTAACCTAACCTAACCTAACCTAACCTAACCTAACCTAACCTAACCTAACCTAACCTAACCTAACCTAACCTAACCTAACCTAACCTAACCTAACCTAACCTAACCTAACCTAACCTAACCTAACCTAACCTAACCTAACCTAACCTAACCTAACCTAACCTAACCTAACCTAACCTAACCTAACCTAACCTAACCTAACCTAACCTAACCTAACCTAACCTAACCTAACCTAACCTAACCTAACCTAACCTAACCTAACCTAACCTAACCTAACCTAACCTAACCTAACCTAACCTAACCTAACCTAACCTAACCTAACCTAACCTAACCTAACCTAACCTAACCTAACCTAACCTAACCTAACCTAACCTAACCTAACCTAACCTAACCTAACCTAACCTAACCTAACCTAACCTAACCTAACCTAACCTAACCTAACCTAACCTAACCTAACCTAACCTAACCTAACCTAACCTAACCTAACCTAACCTAACCTAACCTAACCTAACCTAACCTAACCTAACCTAACCTAACCTAACCTAACCTAACCTAACCTAACCTAACCTAACCTAACCTAACCTAACCTAACCTAACCTAACCTAACCTAACCTAACCTAACCTAACCTAACCTAACCTAACCTAACCTAACCTAACCTAACCTAACCTAACCTAACCTAACCTAACCTAACCTAACCTAACCTAACCTAACCTAACCTAACCTAACCTAACCTAACCTAACCTAACCTAACCTAACCTAACCTAACCTAACCTAACCTAACCTAACCTAACCTAACCTAACCTAACCTAACCTAACCTAACCTAACCTAACCTAACCTAACCTAACCTAACCTAACCTAACCTAACCTAACCTAACCTAACCTAACCTAACCTAACCTAACCTAACCTAACCTAACCTAACCTAACCTAACCTAACCTAACCTAACCTAACCTAACCTAACCTAACCTAACCTAACCTAACCTAACCTAACCTAACCTAACCCTAACCTAACTAACCTAACCTAACCTAACCTAACCTAACCTAACCTAACCTAACCTAACCTAACTAACCTAACCTAACCTAACCTAACCTAACCTAACCTAACCTAACCTAACCTAACCTAACTAACCTAACCTAACCTAACCTAACCTAACCTAACCTAACCTAACCTAACCTAACCTAACCTAACCTAACCTAACCTAACCTAACCTAACCTAACCTAACCTAACCTAACCTAACCTAACCTAACCTAACCTAACCTAACCTAACCTAACCTAACCTAACCTAACTAACCTAACCTAACCTAACCTAACCTAACCTAACCTAACCTAACCTAACCTAACCTAACCTAACCTAACCTAACCTAACCTAACCTAACCTAACCTAACCTAACCTAACCTAACCTAACCTAACCTAACCTAACCTAACCTAACCTAACCTAACCTAACCTAACCTAACCTAACCTAACCTAACCTAACCTAACCTAACCTAACCTAACCTAACCTAACCTAACCTAACCTAACCTAACCTAACCTAACCTAACCTAACCTAACCTAACCTAACCTAACCTAACCTAACCTAACCTAACCTAACCTAACCTAACCTAACCTAACCTAACCTAACCTAACCTAACCTAACCTAACCTAACCTAACCTAACCTAACCTAACCTAACCTAACCTAACCTAACCTAACCTAACCTAACCTAACCTAACCTAACCTAACCTAACCTAACCTAACCTAACCTAACCTAACCTAACCTAACCTAACCTAACCTAACCTAACCTAACCTAACCTAACCTAACCTAACCTAACCTAACCTAACCTAACCTAACCTAACCTAACCTAACCTAACCTAACCTAACCTAACCTAACCTAACCTAACCTAACCTAACCTAACCTAACCTAACCTAACCTAACCTAACCTAACCTAACCTAACCTAACCTAACCTAACCTAACCTAACCTAACCTAACCTAACCTAACCTAACCTAACCTAACCTAACCTAACCTAACCTAACCTAACCTAACCTAACCTAACCTAACCTAACCTAACCTAACCTAACCTAACCTAACCTAACCTAACCTAACCTAACCTAACCTAACCTAACCTAACCTAACCTAACCTAACCTAACCTAACCTAACCTAACCTAACCTAACCTAACCTAACCTAACCTAACCTAACCTAACCTAACCTAACCTAACCTAACCTAACCTAACCTAACCTAACCTAACCTAACCTAACCTAACCTAACCTAACCTAACCTAACCTAACCTAACCTAACCTAACCTAACCTAACCTAACCTAACCTAACCTAACCTAACCTAACCTAACCTAACCTAACCTAACCTAACCTAACCTAACCTAACCTAACCTAACCTAACCTAACCTAACCTAACCTAACCTAACCTAACCTAACCTAACCTAACCTAACCTAACCTAACCTAACCTAACCTAACCTAACCTAACCTAACCTAACCTAACCTAACCTAACCTAACCTAACCTAACCTAACCTAACCAACCTAACCTAACCTAACCTAACCTAACCTAACCTAACCTAACCTAACCTAACCTAACCTAACCTAACCTAACCTAACCTAACCTAACCTAACCTAACCTAACCTAACCTAACCTAACCTAACCTAACCTAACCTAACCTAACCTAACCTAACCTAACCTAACCTAACCTAACCTAACCTAACCTAACCTAACCTAACCTAACCTAACCTAACCTAACCTAACCTAACCTAACCTAACCTAACCTAACCTAACCTAACCTAACCTAACCTAACCTAACCTAACCTAACCTAACCTAACCTAACCTAACCTAACCTAACCTAACCTAACCTAACCTAACCTAACCTAACCTAACCTAACCTAACCTAACCTAACCTAACCTAACCTAACCTAACCTAACCTAACCTAACCTAACCTAACCTAACCTAACCTAACCTAACCTAACCTAACCTAACCTAACCTAACCTAACCTAACCTAACCTAACCTAACCTAACCTAACCTAACCTAACCTAACCTAACCTAACCTAACCTAACCTAACCTAACCTAACCTAACCTAACCTAACCTAACCTAACCTAACCTAACCTAACCTAACCTAACCTAACCTAACCTAACCTAACCTAACCTAACCTAACCTAACCTAACCTAACCTAACCTAACCTAACCTAACCTAACCTAACCTAACCTAACCTAACCTAACCTAACCTAACCTAACCTAACCTAACCTAACCTAACCTAACCTAACCTAACCTAACCTAACCTAACCTAACCTAACCTAACCTAACCTAACCTAACCTAACCTAACCTAACCTAACCTAACCTAACCTAACCTAACCTAACCTAACCTAACCTAACCTAACCTAACCTAACCTAACCTAACCTAACCTAACCTAACCTAACCTAACCTAACCTAACCTAACCTAACCTAACCTAACCTAACCTAACCTAACCTAACCTAACCTAACCTAACCTAACCTAACCTAACCTAACCTAACCTAACCTAACCTAACCTAACCTAACCTAACCTAACCTAACCTAACCTAACCTAACCTAACCTAACCTAACCTAACCTAACCTAACCTAACCTAACCTAACCTAACCTAACCTAACCTAACCTAACCTAACCTAACCTAACCTAACCTAACCTAACCTAACCTAACCTAACCTAACCTAACCTAACCTAACCTAACCTAACCTAACCTAACCTAACCTAACCTAACCTAACCTAACCTAACCTAACCTAACCTAACCTAACCTAACCTAACCTAACCTAACCTAACCTAACCTAACCTAACCTAACCTAACCTAACCTAACCTAACCTAACCTAACCTAACCTAACCTAACCTAACCTAACCTAACCTAACCTAACCTAACCTAACCTAACCTAACCTAACCTAACCTAACCTAACCTAACCTAACCTAACCTAACCTAACCTAACCTAACCTAACCTAACCTAACCTAACCTAACCTAACCTAACCTAACCTAACCTAACCTAACCTAACCTAACCTAACCTAACCTAACCTAACCTAACCTAACCTAACCTAACCTAACCTAACCTAACCTAACCTAACCTAACCTAACCTAACCTAACCTAACCTAACCTAACCTAACCTAACCTAACCTAACCTAACCTAACCTAACCTAACCTAACCTAACCTAACCTAACCTAACCTAACCTAACCTAACCTAACCTAACCTAACCTAACCTAACCTAACCTAACCTAACCTAACCTAACCTAACCTAACCTAACCTAACCTAACCTAACCTAACCTAACCTAACCTAACCTAACCTAACCTAACCTAACCTAACCTAACCTAACCTAACCTAACCTAACCTAACCTAACCTAACCTAACCTAACCTAACCTAACCTAACCTAACCTAACCTAACCTAACCTAACCTAACCTAACCTAACCTAACCTAACCTAACCTAACCTAACCTAACCTAACCTAACCTAACCTAACCTAACCTAACCTAACCTAACCTAACCTAACCTAACCTAACCTAACCTAACCTAACCTAACCTAACCTAACCTAACCTAACCTAACCTAACCTAACCTAACCTAACCTAACCTAACCTAACCTAACCTAACCTAACCTAACCTAACCTAACCTAACCTAACCTAACCTAACCTAACCTAACCTAACCTAACCTAACCTAACCTAACCTAACCTAACCTAACCTAACCTAACCTAACCTAACCTAACCTAACCTAACCTAACCTAACCTAACCTAACCTAACCTAACCTAACCTAACCTAACCTAACCTAACCTAACCTAACCTAACCTAACCTAACCTAACCTAACCTAACCTAACCTAACCTAACCTAACCTAACCTAACCTAACCTAACCTAACCTAACCTAACCTAACCTAACCTAACCTAACCTAACCTAACCTAACCTAACCTAACCTAACCTAACCTAACCTAACCTAACCTAACCTAACCTAACCTAACCTAACCTAACCTAACCTAACCTAACCTAACCTAACCTAACCTAACCTAACCTAACCTAACCTAACCTAACCTAACCTAACCTAACCTAACCTAACCTAACCTAACCTAACCTAACCTAACCTAACCTAACCTAACCTAACCTAACCTAACCTAACCTAACCTAACCTAACCTAACCTAACCTAACCTAACCTAACCTAACCTAACCTAACCTAACCTAACCTAACCTAACCTAACCTAACCTAACCTAACCTAACCTAACCTAACCTAACCTAACCTAACCTAACCTAACCTAACCTAACCTAACCTAACCTAACCTAACCTAACCTAACCTAACCTAACCTAACCTAACCTAACCTAACCTAACCTAACCTAACCTAACCTAACCTAACCTAACCTAACCTAACCTAACCTAACCTAACCTAACCTAACCTAACCTAACCTAACCTAACCTAACCTAACCTAACCTAACCTAACCTAACCTAACCTAACCTAACCTAACCTAACCTAACCTAACCTAACCTAACCTAACCTAACCTAACCTAACCTAACCTAACCTAACCTAACCTAACCTAACCTAACCTAACCTAACCTAACCTAACCTAACCTAACCTAACCTAACCTAACCTAACCTAACCTAACCTAACCTAACCTAACCTAACCTAACCTAACCTAACCTAACCTAACCTAACCTAACCTAACCTAACCTAACCTAACCTAACCTAACCTAACCTAACCTAACCTAACCTAACCTAACCTAACCTAACCTAACCTAACCTAACCTAACCTAACCTAACCTAACCTAACCTAACCTAACCTAACCTAACCTAACCTAACCTAACCTAACCTAACCTAACCTAACCTAACCTAACCTAACCTAACCTAACCTAACCTAACCTAACCTAACCTAACCTAACCTAACCTAACCTAACCTAACCTAACCTAACCTAACCTAACCTAACCTAACCTAACCTAACCTAACCTAACCTAACCTAACCTAACCTAACCTAACCTAACCTAACCTAACCTAACCTAACCTAACCTAACCTAACCTAACCTAACCTAACCTAACCTAACCTAACCTAACCTAACCTAACCTAACCTAACCTAACCTAACCTAACCTAACCTAACCTAACCTAACCTAACCTAACCTAACCTAACCTAACCTAACCTAACCTAACCTAACCTAACCTAACCTAACCTAACCTAACCTAACCTAACCTAACCTAACCTAACCTAACCTAACCTAACCTAACCTAACCTAACCTAACCTAACCTAACCTAACCTAACCTAACCTAACCTAACCTAACCTAACCTAACCTAACCTAACCTAACCTAACCTAACCTAACCTAACCTAACCTAACCTAACCTAACCTAACCTAACCTAACCTAACCTAACCTAACCTAACCTAACCTAACCTAACCTAACCTAACCTAACCTAACCTAACCTAACCTAACCTAACCTAACCTAACCTAACCTAACCTAACCTAACCTAACCTAACCTAACCTAACCTAACCTAACCTAACCTAACCTAACCTAACCTAACCTAACCTAACCTAACCTAACCTAACCTAACCTAACCTAACCTAACCTAACCTAACCTAACCTAACCTAACCTAACCTAACCTAACCTAACCTAACCTAACCTAACCTAACCTAACCTAACCTAACCTAACCTAACCTAACCTAACCTAACCTAACCTAACCTAACCTAACCTAACCTAACCTAACCTAACCTAACCTAACCTAACCTAACCTAACCTAACCTAACCTAACCTAACCTAACCTAACCTAACCTAACCTAACCTAACCTAACCTAACCTAACCTAACCTAACCTAACCTAACCTAACCTAACCTAACCTAACCTAACCTAACCTAACCTAACCTAACCTAACCTAACCTAACCTAACCTAACCTAACCTAACCTAACCTAACCTAACCTAACCATTCCTTGTACATAGTATATATAGTGTCTACGTCGACGTGTGATATATCATTTTATTCGGCTCGTCATTTTCTATTTGGATATACAATTTTCGTCTGGATAAAAACCACCCCTTCCCTGAAAATCAACAAAAAAGCCGAAATTTTTGAATTTTATTAAATAACAATTAAATTTAAATAGAATAACTAGTGTAAATAGATAAATAAATAGTAACTTACCGCTGTGCTGCCAAATCCTGAAAAATTTGGTACCACCGCCATACAAAAATTCTGGAATAATAAGGGAAAATCGTTCAAAATACACATTTTTGGAGCCAGGCTGGTACCTTCCGGCCCGATTGGAAAAATTATTAGTTCTGCATAACCGTCTCGTCGAGCCCGATCTTTGGACACCTCTCCCGTTGGAATCCGACGACAGGAACATTGAAAATTTGGCCCTCCCACCCTCCCGTTTTCGTCTACTTACGTAGACTTTTGTAGTACTGACAAATTTTGACTTGAATATTCTTTGCCAATTTGATAATTATTATTAGACAGGAGTCCGCAGACTCCCCAAACGAACCCAATAAGGGCATATATACACATATTTAGCTTTTAAGTTGCTATTTTAACGTCCTTTACTGGCTAAAGGGGTCATTATTCTTAAGTGTACATTACTTTAGTATTAGGCTTGACAAATAAATATACATATATACATAGACTGGACATAAAATACATAGGTTAAGGGGCTATAATTTGATACAATTTGATTAAAAACCAGTGGACAACGAGCCCAAGCAAGGGATTAATTTATAAAATTTTAAAAAATTTTTAAGAAAGAAATTATACAACTTTTACAATCTTTATACAACTATATACAATCTGACGCGTTCCTCGTCTAAAATGGAAAGAACACCCACTAAACCCAGGAAATCAACTGATCATGACAGAATAAAAATGAGAGAAATCGAAGGAGAGCAAAACAAAGGAGTCGTACGAAGATTAACCGGAGAATGGGAATCGGAAAGAAAAGGAGAATCGTCTAAGCCATCACCTAGGACATCATTGAGCCCTAATAGCAAAGCTTTGGCATTATATAAATCTAAATTAAGTTACTTGGGTGCACCAACAAGTAGACTTGATCAAAACAGAGTAGATCGTGCAAATACAATTCGCATTAAAATTGCAAACCTTTTAAGCACCTCAAGGAATATGAAAACAGACATCAAAACTGAAATAGAAAGATTAAATACTGAACAATACGACATAGTCTTAAAATATGATAAACTAATAAAAATGCTGATGTTTGACAAAGACAGACCGACAGAACAAAACTCAAATTTTAATCAAAAAACAAAAGATGAAAGCGAAGATGTATCAAATTTCAGGAAAATATTAGAGGAAAATAAAAAAATTATCAAGGAAACTAATGAAAAATTAGAAAAACTAAAACAAAGTATTGAAGAAAATCACATACAACAGAAAAAAGATAATATAAATACAATCGAGAAAAATAGAGAGTACATAGAAAAACTTCAGCAAAGTATAGTAAAAACACAAGAAGAACATAGGGAAGATAATAGCAAAAAGTTAGATGAGCTTAGACGTTGTATAGACGATAAATACGAACAGATAGAAGGGCGCACTTATGCGAGTGTAGTAGCAATGCCGGGCGGAGGGAGAAAACTCCCCGAACGGACTGCTCTACACTCGATAGTCGTAACATCGAGAGAAGAAATGGACACAGGAGAAGACATTTTGAAAATGGTAAGAAACACAATTAAAGCAAAAGAACAAGGTATCACAGTAGAGAGCGTAAGAAAGGCTAAAGACAGGAAGATAATAATAGGATGCAAGACCGAAGAGGGAAGAAAGATAGTGAAGGATAGACTAAAAAAGGCGGAAGATAAGCTCCACGTGGAAGACGCTGTTAACAAAAAGCCTCTCGTGGTCCTCAAAAACGTGTTGGAGTGCAACACAGACCCCGATATAATGGCGGCTCTGCAGAAGCAAAATAAGCACATTTTTGAGGGCCTCTGTGAGGAAGATTGCTCAGTAAACATATTATTTAGAAAAAAGACCAGGAACCCCCAAGTGAGCCACATAGTGGCCAGAGTCGCTCCAACGCTATGGCGGCGTATGATTGACTCTGGCCACTTACACATAGACCTGCAAAGAGTGAGAGTGGAAGACCAATCTCCACTCATACAGTGCTCTATGTGCCTCGGTTACGGACATAGCAAGAAGCTATGCAAGGAGACCGTACCGAGGTGTGGCCACTGTGGGGGTCCCCACGTGAGGGCAAAATGCGGGGAGTGGTTGTCGAGCGCGCCACCAACGTGCACCAACTGCTCCCACGCAAAACTTGACAAAACCGACCATAACGCCTTCAGCGAAAGTTGCCCGATCAGGAATAAGTGGGAATCGCTAGCCAGAGCCACAATTGCCTATGGCTAACGATGACCCTATCTTCCAACATTAAACAATAGTTTAAATAAATATAAATAGACTTAATAATAAAAACTGTGTGTAAATGGGAGGCAGACGGAATATGATGGATTTCATATTTAAATATATGAAATCCAACATACGAAGTTTGAAAGCTGTTGCACTACAAACATAAAATGTAAACAGAGTTAAGAAAGAAAGAGCGAGTATATATATATGTGTATATGAAATAGTATGTATATTTATAGAAATAAATATAGATATGGATATACAACATTATGTATAGATGCGTGACACTTATGAAATAGCAAAACAGTAAATAACAAACAATTATGTAATACCTATATCAACATATTAATTAATAGTAGTAAGATGAACATAAAAATTGTATCTAAAACAAGAATAAAAACCATATATACGTAATTACATATTGAATGTAATACATATATATTGTCCTATATATAATCATCAATAGAACATAAATGTATACAGAATATTCACGGCAAATATGCTATAAAAATGGAAGAAGGGACAATGTTAGCTATAAGTATAGAATTAAGATAATATTACAATGTGTTAGAAAAATCAAAAAGAAATACAGTAAGAAAAAATAATGTAAACAAAATATGAATATAAATTGCTGTAACAAATATGGATAAAAGAAATAGTAAAAAAATATATTGTAAATTAGAATAATGAATAGAAAAGAATAAACATTACATATATATGTAAATATATGTAATGAAAACATAAATAAAAATTGTAATTAATTAAATCATAAAAGATATTTAAAGGCTCTGTGAAACTTTTAGACAGAGGAACTAGAAAAAAAAAAAAAAAAAAAAAAAAAAAAAAAAAAAAAAAAAACCTAACCTAACCTAACCTAACCTAACCTAACCTAACCTAACCTAACCTAACCTAACCTAACCTAACCTAACCTAACCTAACCTAACCTAACCTAACCTAACCTAACCTAACCTAACCTAACCTAACCTAACCTAACCTAACCTAACCTAACCTAACCTAACCTAACCTAACCTAACCTAACCTAACCTAACCTAACCTAACCTAACCTAACCTAACCTAACCTAACCTAACCTAACCTAACCTAACCTAACCTAACCTAACCTAACCTAACCTAACCTAACCTAACCTAACCTAACCTAACCTAACCTAACCTAACCTAACCTAACCTAACCTAACCTAACCTAACCTAACCTAACCTAACCTAACCTAACCTAACCTAACCTAACCTAACCTAACCTAACCTAACCTAACCTAACCTAACCTAACCTAACCTAACCTAACCTAACCTAACCTAACCTAACCTAACCTAACCTAACCTAACCTAACCTAACCTAACCTAACCTAACCTAACCTAACCTAACCTAACCTAACCTAACCTAACCTAACCTAACCTAACCTAACCTAACCTAACCTAACCTAACCTAACCTAACCTAACAAAACACTGAAAAAAGTAAACCTAGACCCAATTATGACCCAAATAATGACAGGGCATGGTGGGTTTTCCGAGTACTTGAACAGGTTCAAGTGCAAGGACAGCCCATCATGCAACTGTGATCCGGACAAGGCGGAGCACATAATCCACTTAATATGCGAATGCCCAATATATGAGAGAGAAAGAATAGAAACGGAGGCAGAAATTGAAATAGAAATAAATAAGGACAAAATACACGAAATAGTAAAAAGCAAAACTAGTAGGGATAAATTTTTGAAATACTGTAAGAAAATAGCTATTAAAGTAATCAATAAAAATAAATAAATAAAATCACACAAACAAATGAAAGTATAAACAGTACAAAGAAAAATAAAAAACAAGAATGTGAAAGTAATATTAATAGTAATATTATATTAGTAATAATATATAAGTTATATAAGTAGTAATATTAATAGGATAAACTAAAATAAGGAAAACCTGTATTAGAAGTTAAAAATAAAGTATGTATTAAATATAAGACAAACAAAGTCTCTGATTACGTCAGAGGAATGATTGTAAGAAATATTGTTTTAATTGACAATAAACTCCTCCAGGGGGCGGATTTACCCTCCTGGGGAAAACTTAAAAAAAAAAAAAAAAAAAAAAAAAACCTAACCTAACCTAACCTAACCTAACCTAACCTAACCTAACCTAACCTAACCTAACCTAACCTAACCTAACCTAACCTAACCTAACCTAACCTAACCTAACCTAACCTAACCTAACCTAACCTAACCTAACCTAACCTAACCTAACCGAGTCCGAGAGTCCCGGTCGGCCCGGCAAGTGAGCCGTACGTCGTCCAAAACGTTTAAAGTGCCTTCCGTCAGCTTCGGAACGCAGTAAAAACTTTAAAAATTCAAAGTTGTGGTATAAAACGCGCAAAATATCAAGTGTTATATGTTAAAAGACGCGTAAAGAAGTGAAATAAGTGGTGGTGTTAGTGAAAATTGTGCGCGACCTTTCTCCGAAAAGAAAACTTCAAAAAACCGCGGAAAACACGAATTTTAAACATAAAAGTGCGTGCGCCGCCGAATTTAAAGCGGCAACCTATAGTTTTTATTATACCATTCGATGCCCCTTGAGAAGACCTACAAAACGATACCCCACTCACCCCCCCAACTACAACCCCCACGGAATAAACAGCAGAAAAACAAAAACCACGTGGCCGGTTGGTACCAGATCCAGCTGTCTGGTACCAAAACTGAAGGTACCACCGGATAGCCAGCAGAACCAGGACACCGAAGCAGAAAAAATATCTACAAAAAGTTAAGTGGAAGTATTTTATTTTGAAAATTTAAAAAGTGTAGTGAAATATCAAAATTAAAACAATTCATATCTTTACAAACAGATCGACAACACATATTTTTTAATTCACCATTCTAAAGACAATAGCTTAAAGTATATCTCTGCAAAAAATCAAAATTTTCTAATTAGTAATTTAATTGTTATAAAAATTTTAAGAAATAGTTGTTAGGTGCAAGCAATGTCCACCCCGACTAAATAAATCATAGCCCCCTTAATAATAATAAATACATGTAAATATATATATTAAAAATAAGTAGTGACCCTAACAAATAAATTTATATAATTAAAATTAAATATAATTATAGATTTTAGTAATAAAACAAATTTTAAAAATTTAAATGACGGGAATTTTAGTGAATAGTATTAAAAATTGAAAAATAATAATTAATTGTAAAAAATTTTAAAATATTATATATTAATTGAATACTCTATTTAATTTCCTACATTTTTACAAAAAGAATAATAATTAATTTCCTTGTTTTAGTTAATTTATAATAGTATAAACATTAGTTAAAACATAAAAATTTCCCGTCGGCTTTAATATAGGACTTAATCGACTTTTAAGAGAATAAGGAAATTAGTATATCTTCACGGCAGAAATTTGACGGGGTGAACAGAGCATTGTACATACATATAATAATTCTTGTAAATAATTCTAGATTTAAATTGTATTATATACATATCGACAATTAGATATATAGTTGTATGGTCTTCCAATTAGATAAATAAAACATTAGACAATAAGACTTAACCGACTGTGCCGGTTTAAGTTGTATTAGTAATTAGTGAGTGACATATTGTATATAATTAGTGTGCTTATACACCCCAAAAATCTTTGTGTTTGTTGTGTGGTATGTGTATGTGCCCTTGATTATCTTCACGCCAATCCTAAGTGGAGTAGACAGAGTATTAGTATAGAATAATATATAAAAATATAGAGTATAGACTTGACCTACTAAATAGGTTAAATTAGTATAGGAATATAACGGGCAAATACATATCTTCACGACGGATCCATCGCAGGATAAGGGAGTGTGTAACACATCTTACTGGAACCGACCGGGACAATTAGTTTTAAGAATATAAATACAGTGAATGTTATTGTGTGTTATTGTGTGTACATATAGGTTGTATCTTCACGCAAGACCCTTACTGGGGTAAAGAGAAAACTGTATAATAATAAAAGATAGTGGTGTTTTGTATAGCGTGTTTTCAAAAAGTTGTAGTAAAAAATAGACTTGACTGACCACAAAGGAATAAATAGAAAAATTATATATAACAATTGTTAAAATATCTTCAAGCCAAAATTCTAGAGCGACAGGAGGAGTACATTATTAACACTTATTGTAGAAAATAGTCAAATTAAAAATTTTTTTTTGTTGTAAATATAATTCGAGTTAAATAGATAAATTAAGCATATATTCACGCCAACCCTTTGTGGGGCAAGAAGAGAAACCTAGTCATAATCATTTAGCAAATAAATTAAATTGTTTAGATTAAGATTTTGGATAAAACGTAACTTGTATAAATAACTTGTAAATATACCTTCACGCCTATTCCTTGGAGGATAGTAAGAGCATACTTAGTATTAATAGTGCTTACATTGAATTGAAGACCTAAATACTGGGACTAAATTCGATCCGACTCATTGGAGGCGGGCATAAAAATCTTTGTAAAACTAACTTCACGCTATACTATTAACGAGATAGGAAGAGTACACATAATAATTGTATATTAAGGGTCAGGTGGACTCAACCTTCTGGAAAGGTTTATTTAGAATAGAGATTAAGTGTATATATATCTTCACGCCAAACCCTTATACGGGGTTTTAGAGTAGAAAACAAAATAGTTTATTTTAATTATAATTTTAAAAAACTTTTAAACGGAGTGTATAAATACATCTTCAAACTAGATCCCGAGCGGGATAGGAAGAGTATACTATACACATCTTAGGATATTTAATTATTATTATTGCAATCTTTACATCTTGTCATTAATTACATATACATATATATACAAATATATATACACTTAAAACATAAAATACTAATTAATTTCACAAAATAATTATACAAAATATACAATTTAAACAATTTTAAATTTTAACATATATACATATAGACGAGTTCCTCTACAATGATGTTTGGCTATAGGACTCCCACCAAAGGAAAAATACCAACAAACCGGGAAAACAGTGGAAGTAGCACTGATTTAAGCAGAGAAGAAGAAGGCGGAAATAAGAGAAGAATGTCCGGAGAAAGATATGGACCCAAACGTTCTTTGAGCCCAAAAGGGAGAAAATATCATCATAATCAAATTATGTTTGAGTTACCAACAGATGAAGAAATAGAAGAAATGATATTTGAGGATAAAGAAACAAAAGATGCTTACCTGGCACAAAGGGAGATTCTAAAACACGTCAAGAGTTCACGAAACCTAAAAAAGGAAATTTGCAATGATATATTTTTAAGTACTGTAAACCTGCATAAAATGACAATAGAAGCAATACAAAAATATAAAGAAAAAGAAAAGCAAATTGAAATAATTAAGGCGGAACAGAATGAACAAATATATTATCAGAACGAAGAAGGAGAAGGAAACGATAGAAGAGAAATTCAACAAATGTTGCAAGAGGCACTCAGCCATATCGAATCAATTAAGGAAAAAGCAGCAGAAGAGTTCAACCAATGGACGAAGATGCAAAGTAAACTGTCCGAAAAAAATGGCGATTTCACAGTCAAAATGATGCAACTTGCAGAATCTTTGACAAAACTAAATAATGATAAAGGAAAACAAGACGAAATCATTATGGAACAAATAGCGGAAAATAGAAAGGAAATAGAACACCTAAAAAGAGTTATACAGGAGAGTCAACAAAAACAAAACCAGGAAATAAATAAGACACTTGATAAAAACAACAAAATAATAGAGAGACTAGAAAATAAAATTCAACTGAGTCAAACAAAACAAAGTGATGAAAGTATAAAGGTAGCGCAGAAATACAACAAGGAAATAGAAGAAATTAAAAGAACTATACAGGAGAATCAGAAAAAGCAAAAAGAAGAAACAGCCAAAATACTTGATAAAAATAATAATGTAATGGAAAAATTAGATAAGATAATGAAACTGAATCAGGAGAAACAAAATGAAGAAAGTATAAAAATGATAGAGAAAAATGGGAAAGAGGTAGAAAATCTAAAAAACATAATACAAGAAAACCAAGAAAACCAAAAAATAGAAATAAATAAAATAACTCAACAAAATAACCAAGTGTTAGAAAAACTAGAGATGAAAATAGAACATAGCAAAGATAAACACAGTGATGATATTTTAAGAAATCTTGCAGAAAATAACAAGAAATTAGAAGAATTTAAACAACTAGTAACAGCAAACAATGATATACAAAAAGACCGATCGTACTCAAGTGTAGTAGCGGAACCTGGTAAGAAAAAATATCTTGAGAAGACAGCATTGCACTCCGTAATAGTTAGCTCTAATAACGAATTAGAAACTGGGGAAGAAATACTAAATGTAATAAGAAAAACGATAAATGCGAAGGAAAGCGGTATAGAAATAGAGAACGTTAGGAAGGCTAGAGATAGAAAAATTATTATAGGATGCCGGACTGAAGAAGGTAGGATAAAAGTTAAAGAAAAGTTGAAAGGCGCAGAAGGAAAGTTAAAAGTAGAAGATGCCGTAAACAAGAAACCACTCATAATAATCAAAAACATCCTAGACAGTAACAAAGATGAGGAAATTAAAGAAGCACTTCTAAAACAAAACAGAAAAATAATTGAGGACTTAAGGGAAGAAGATAAAAACATAGAAATACTTTTTAGAAAAAAGACGAGGAATCCACAGAAAATACACGCAGTGGCTAGAGTTACACCGCCACTATGGAGAAAAATAACCGAAGAAGGTCACCTTCACATCGATATGCAACGAGTTAGAGTGGAGGATCACTCTCCGCTCATTCAATGCACGATGTGTTTGGGATATGGCCACACTAAAAAGCTCTGCAAAGAAAATATAACAAAATGCAGTCACTGTGGCGGTGACCATACGAGAACAAAATGTAGTGAGTGGATCAACAACACGACGCCAAAATGTTGTAACTGCGCAAAAGAAAAATTAATTAAAATTAACCACAATGCCTTCGACAGTCAGTGCCCTATTAGACAAAAGTGGGAGTCCTTGGCAAGAGCCACAATAGCATATAGTTAAAAACAATATTATTACAATATAAATATGAAATAATATACAAGTAACAACAAACATAGTAAAATAAATATATTTTTTGTATACGTAAAGTATACAAAAGTATATACTGTAGTACAAAAACCATGTTGTAATAAATAGTCATAAAATTGAAAGAAAATTGCAATGAATCCCAAATATAATGAAATAAAAACAGACTAGGTGTAGTGAGGAAGATAATAAATTAAGAAAGGAAATAAATATAAAGCACTGCATAATAAATGCAATATATATATACACACAAGTATATATATAAAAAGAAAACAACCCACTATATCTAGAAAACATATAACAGAAAACAATTCAATAGATAAATACCATTAAATAAATATAATAAGATAAAATACATATAATAAGACACAACAGATGCAATAGATATAACATTACAAAAGAAATAAATAAAACATATGTGATATTGCAAAATTTTTTGCAAATTACATATAAGAAAATAAATAAACTTTGTAACACAACAAACAAGATTTTAAATAAAATAGACTGTAACTAAATATAGCAAAATGTAACAATGTGAACTAACAACACAGCAACTTATACTAGAAAATAGAATAATTAAAACTAAACATAAGAAAATATGTAAATTAGAATAACAACGGCTCTGATCTTTTTATGTTAGAGGAACTAGTAGTAAGAGATTATTGTAGAACCAGACAATAAACTCCTCCAGGGGGCGGATTTACCCTCCTGGGGAAAGCCATAAAAAAAAAAAAAAAAAAAAAAACCTAACCTAACCTAACCTAACCTAACCTAACCTAACCTAACCTAACCTAACCTAACCTAACCTAACCTAACCTAACCTAACCTTTTTTTTTTTTTTTTTTTTTTTTTTTTTTTTTTTTTTGTTCTCGCAGGAGAAATGCACTTACGCACTACCGGGCCACTCGACGCGGCCCGAGTGTGGGACTCGCCTAAAATCGGCTCTACCCACTAAAACTCCTGCGTCCGCTCCTCTGTGCCATATGGTGGTGGGGGGGTGGGGCGCTTTCGCATTCTTCCACCGCCCTACCGGCACCTGCCAGCCTTGCCGGCATTCTTCCCAGCTGGACATATCCCAGCATTCGTCTCAAAAAGGCGCGCGGTTGCGGAAGGACCACGCGCTTCTCCATGGGGCCTTTGGGTGGAGCCCGGCCCCCGTCACTTTACCGGGAGTCATTGAGAGAGACCCCTAGCCGAGCGAATTGGTTCTCCTGGAGGAAGCGGTCACTGCATCGCTTCCTCCGTCGCCACCCCAGGTGTGGTTGGGGAGGCCTCTACTCTTCTTCTTCTTTTGGCTTTGGGCAGGGTCCCCTTACAGGAGGGAGACCCAACCCTGTGGCCCGCAGAAAGACCGGCCGCTGTGCACACGGAGCAGCAAGGGTCGCCGGAACAATCGGCGGCCTTGTGCCCCTTTTGACCGCAGCGATAGCACTCATCACTGCGGTCAACCTCCGACGTACATTGCACTCCCGTGTGCCCTACAATGAGGCACCGGTAACAGCGCAGGCGCTTTGTTGGCAGCACCCGCACTTGCGCCGAAACCCACCCTACTAGGAGTTTAGAATTCTCCACCTTCTTTGCTGCTGCCACCGGGCAGCGGACTAATATCGTGCCGCTGCCCGATTGGGAAAATCGCATCGGCCCCGCCTTTATAGCGTTTACAGGGCAGCCCCCACGTTGAGCCACGGCGTCCACCACCTCTTCCACGGTGACAGAATCGTCAAGCCCAGAAATACGCATCTCTGCATATTTCTCGGGCCTGGCAATTCTGACGGTGTCCGCCGGCAGGACCTCCCTCAGCTTAGCGGCCAGTTGGTCGGCCTTCTCAGCACTTGCGGCCCCCGGCACCTCAAGAATTCGGGCGCCAGTTGCCCCCTTCCTCATTTTCACACCCGGAATGCCCAGTTCGGCGAGTGAGATTTTGTCTCTCGCACGAACCAGGACGGCTGCATAGGATTCACCCTTGTCGGCCGCTCCCGGCTGCAGCGTCAACACGACAGCCGCTGACCGGGGCGGGCGCAGCCGTGGCTTCACCTTTCCCTTTCTTTTCCCCTTCTTCGGATCCTGCACCTTCAGGGAAATTGGGGCGTCCTCCTTTGTCTCCTTTTGTTGGAGCTTCTTCTTTTTCGGTTTCTTCTTTTCTACCCGGGTCCACTCTTCCTCATCTGGGGCCCGAGTAGAAGTTGAAGGCGCCGGAGCAATCACCGGGGCCACTTCGAGCTGGGCACTTTGGCCCTTGCCCTTGCCCTTCCCTTTTGCGGGTTTGGGCTTTTGCGGCCCCGCGACGACGTCAGCGACAGTTCGTCTGGGAGCGATCTCTGGGACCAGGTTGGCCACAGGTACCGCCTCAGTCTCCTTCATATTATCTCCTCTAAGTGAGGGCCTCATACGTCGTTCCGGTAATAGCCGGTCAGCAACTGAGGCCATCTTGGCATCCATCATGTTGCCTACCTGCAACATGATGCGCCCCAACATGGCCTCCTCGCGTTCTTCAGCGGATCTACTTTCTGCCGGCTCCGCCCTTCGCCTGCCCAGATCGGCACGGATTTGCGCCAGCTCCGCACGCATCTCTTTTATCTCCCTTTCTTGTCGGCGGTTAGCAGTACGGAGCAGCTCCACCTCCTCAGTTTCCGTTCGTTCTTTTAGGGCCGCTACCGCGTCCTGGATGGCCCACGCCGCCTGTTTCAGCGAACGGACCATCGTGCCCTTTAAGTTTGTGGACTTCTGCGCAACGCTCATAATAAGGTCTACCCCCTTCTGGGCGTGCGCAGCCAGATCTTCGGTAGAGTGAATCTCCCCTCTTTTGTGTGTCTCCAGGGCTTTGGCCAGGCTCAAAACTTGTTCCTCAGCCAGTAGCCCCAGTTCCTCCTTTTTGGCCATATTGAGGGCCTCTTTGGCCTTGCGTAGGCCAACGTAGGCGCCAGTTGTTGGCGGGCGCCCTCGTGTTCGTTTCGCCGGTGCCTCCTCTCCAGCCGTGTCGTCAGAGTCCATCCCGGACTCACTGTCACCCGGAACGGACCTCTTCCGCCACGGCCGGCTACTTCTCGTCCTTGATGAGACAGATTCGACCGTCAGCATAGTGCCAGTTGAACTGTCTGTTTCGAGTTCGTCGTCGCCTGGTTCATTTGTAAAGACTCGCCCTGAGGCGCACGCCTTTACCTCCTTCTCAACACATCTAATATCACGTGCTAGCTCGGTGTCCGGTTTGGATAAGCAATGGTCATCGGTGCGCGAACCGGCGGAAAGCCGGCCCGCGAAGCAGTTCTTGCCCCCCCCAGAGTACGTGGGGCTGCCGACGCCCGAAGGCGCCGGGAGGGATTCCCCGGCTTTGCCGGGACCCTCCTGGGTAATCCTTTTTGAACTGCGACTTGTCATTTTGGGTTTTTGTGGCCCATTCCGGGTGGGCCTACCCCCGTCTCGTCAGCGCTCGCACGATAACCCTACGCCGCGGCACGCCGACCGCGGTTTCGGGGTGATTTTTTAAAGAGGTTTTCTTCCTCCCAGCCCCACAATGGGCTCCCGGAAACCGGGTTATAAGTGCCGCATCCAAACGCCGTTCTCATTAAGAGAACGGAAAGGAGCGGCGTAGTGGTCCAATTAGTTCCCCAAGGTGCTGGATTGCACCCCAGGTACTAAGCCCCCCCGCCACGACAAGGCTTGGAACCATGGGGGGGAACCTAACCTAACCTAACCTAACCTAACCTAACCTAACCTAACCTAACCTAACCTAACCTAACCTAACCTAACCTAACCTAACCTAACCTAACCTTTTTTTTTTTTTTTTTTTTTTTTTTTTTTTTTTTTTTTTTTTTTTTTTTTTTTTTTTTTTTTTTTTTTTTTTTTTTTTTTTTTTTTTCGCAGGAGAAATGCACTTACGCACTACAGGGCCACGCGACGCGGCCCGAGTGTGGGACTCGCCTAAAACCGGCTCTACCCACTAAAACTCCTGCGTCCGCTCCTCTGTGCCATGGTGGCGGGGGAGGTGGTAACTCCTTGCGGATTATTCCACCATCCCGCCGGCACTTGCCAGCCTTGCCGGCATTCTCCGTAGCTGGGAGAAAGACCCAGCACATCTACTCATATCGGGCGCGCGGTGTGCGGAACCACCGCGCGCATATCTCAACTCCGGGGAGCGGTCATTCCATTGCCTCCCGCGTCCCCCCCAGAGAAACAGGAGGAAGCACGGTTGGCGACGGAGCGGCCGCGGTATGTCGCCGCCGATGTCTGGCCTTGGGCAGAGTCCCCCTACAGGAGGGAGACCCCACCCTATGTCCGGCCGGAAGGCCCGCTGCCGCACAAACGGAGCAGCGTGGATCCCCGGCACAGTCAACGGCCTTGTGCCCTTCTAGACCGCAGCGATAGCACTCACCGCTGCGGTCTATCGCCGAGTCGCACTGCGCGCCAGTGTGCCCCTCTACGAGGCACCTGAAACAGCGCAAGCGCTTGGTGGGCAGCACCCGCACTTTGGCGGACACCCATCCCACCAAGAGCCTCGAGCCTGCCACCCTTTTTGCTGCAGCTATCGGGCAGCGGACGTAGATCGTACCGCAGCCCGTTGCCGCGAATCGCAATTGCCCCGCCTTGATGGTGTCGGCGGGGCAGTCTCCACATCGGGCCACAGCGGCCACCACCTCTTCTTGTGTGACGGAGTCGTCCAGCCCGGAGATGCGCATTTCTGCGCACTTCTCTGGCCGGGTGACCCTGACTGCATCTCCAGGTAAGACTTCCCGAAGTCTTGCGGCTAGTTGGTCAGCCTTGGCTGAGCTCGTGGCGCCCGTCACTTCTAAGATTCGCGCGCCAGTCGCTCCCCTTCTCATCCTGACTCCTGGGATTCCCAGCTCAGCGAGGGAGACTTGGTCCCTGGCTTGGGTGAGAACGGCCGCATACGTTGCACCCATATCGGCCGCACCGGGTTGCAGTGTCAAAACGACAGCTGCAGTCCGGGGCGGGCGCAACCGCGGCGCCGTCTTTTCGTTGGGCATTTTTGGCCTCTTCTTTGGGGCCGGAGTGGGAGGCTCCTTTTCCCCCCTCTTGGCCTTCTTTCTCCTCCGACGTTTCGTTTTCCGGTTTTCCGCCCGGGTCCAACCCTCCTGGTCTGGGGCCCGAGCGGAAGACGTAGGCTGCGTTGCAGTCACAGGGGCCGCGGCGGGCGGGGCACTTTGGCCTTTACCCTTGCCCTTGCCTTTGTGGGGCTTGGGCTTCCGCGACCCGGCAACCACTTCTGCGACGGTCGCACCTGCAGCCGTCACCTCGACTGCTGCGGTGCGAGCTTCCGCCTCCTCCCTTCTTTTGTCCGCCGCCAGCGGCGGCCTGAGCCGCTTTTCTGGCAGCAATCTGTCCGCCAACGAGGCCATCTTGGCGTCCATCATGTTGCCGACTTGCAACATGATGCGCCCCAACATGGCCTCCTCTCTATCCTCCGTGGGCTGGACCACCTCCGGCACGGCGCGCTGCTCTATAGGCGCGTCAGCCCGCTGCTCTATAGGCGCGTCAGCCCGCTGCTCCTCCAAGGCAGTCCGGAGCCTAGCGACCTCCGCACGTAGTGTCGCCAGCTCCTTCTCCTGCTTGTGCCATCGCCACTTCATCAGCTCAAGCTCTTCGGTTTCGGTGCGGCTTCTGAGGCCGACCACCGCATCTTCAATGGCCAAAGCCGCCTGCTTAAGGGCACGCACCATAGTGCCCTTAAGGTTTTTTGACTTTTGCGCGACGCCCATTACGAGTGATATCCCGGACTGGGCGTGCGCGGCCAGTTGGTCAGTGGTGCGGTCTTCTCCCCGCGCCATCATCCTCTCCATTTCCAGGGTTTTGGCCATGGAGAGTAACTCATCCTCGACCAAAGCCCCGTCCTCCTTCCTCTTTCTCCCTGCGTAGGACTCCTCCGATATTAGAGACCTCGCCTCAGCGGTGCGGGCGCCGGATGTTAGTGAGCGCCCACGACCTCTCTTCGCTGTTTGGGGCCGTTCTACAAAATCCTCGGCAGCCGTGTCGTCCGAGTCGACCCCGGACGAAGGATCGCCCGGGACACGCCTCTTCCTCACCAGCCGCCCAGATTTCGCCCCTAAGCCCTCAGTTGCGACCGTCCCTTGGGGGCCAGTCGAACTTTCGGTGTCGATGTCCCTGTCGTCACAATAATCGCCGTAGTCGGCAAGAATCCTCTCCATGCTGCCAGAATCGTAGGCAAGATCAAAGTCCGTTGCGAGTAAGCGTGGGTCGTCGGTACGCGAGCTGGCAGATCGCCAACCCGCGGAGCAGTTTTTGCCCCCCCCAGAGTACACGGGGCTGCCGGCACCCGAAGGCGCCGGGAGGGATTCCCCGGCTTCGCCGGGACCCTCCTGGGTATTCCTTTTAAAACTGCCGTTGTCTGTCATATTGGGTTTGTTTGGCTCATTACGGGTGAGCCTACCCCCGTCTCGTCAGCGCTCGCACGATAACCCTACGCCGCGGCACGCCGACCGCGGTTTCGGGGTGATTTTTTAAAGAGGTTTTCTTCCTCCCAGCCCCACAATGGGCTCCCGGAAACCGGGTTATAAGTGTCGCATCCAAACGCCGTTCTCATGAAGAGAACGGAAAGGAGCGACTGGTGGCCCAATTAGCTTCCCCAGGGTGCTGGATTGCACCCCAGGTACTGAGCCCCCCCGCCACGACAAGGCTTGGGACCATGGGGGGGAACCTAACCTAACCTAACCTAACCTAACCTAACCTAACCTAACCTAACCTAACCTAACCTAACCTAACCTAACCTAACCTAACCTAACCTAACCTAACCTAACCTAACCTAACCTAACCTAACCTAACCTAACCTAACCTAACCTAACCTAACCTAACCTAACCTAACCTAACCTAACCTAACCTAACCTAACCTAACCTAACCTAACCTAACCTAACCTAACCTAACCTAACCTAACCTAACCTAACCTAACCTAACCTAACCTAACCTAACCTAACCTAACCTAACCTAACCTAACCTAACCTAACCTAACCTAACCTAACCTAACCTAACCTAACCTAACCTAACCTAACCTAACCTAACCTAACCTAACCTAACCTAACCTAACCTAACCTAACCTAACCTAACCTAACCTAACCTAACCTAACCTAACCTAACCTAACCTAACCTAACCTAACCTAACCTAACCTAACCTAACCTAACCTAACCTAACCTAACCTAACCTAACCTAACCTAACCTAACCTAACCTAACCTAACCTAACCTAACCTAACCTAACCTAACCTAACCTAACCTAACCTAACCTAACCTAACCTAACCTAACCTAACCTAACCTAACCTAACCTAACCTAACCTAACCTAACCTAACCTAACCTAACCTAACCTAACCTAACCTAACCTAACCTAACCTAACCTAACCTAACCTAACCTAACCTAACCTAACCTAACCTAACCTAACCTAACCTAACCTAACCTAACCTAACCTAACCTAACCTAACCTAACCTAACCTAACCTAACCTAACCTAACCTAACCTAACCTAACCTAACCTAACCTAACCTAACCTAACCTAACCTAACCTAACCTAACCTAACCTAACCTAACCTAACCTAACCCCTTGAAGCCCTAAAAAATCCCGATAACTGCAATCCTATAGTTGTCGACATTTATACTAAAATTAATACACTTAGAGATTCCGGAGTGTGCGTTAAGTTTCTATGGATAAAAGCCCACGAAGGCATTCCTGGTAATGAACGAGCCGACTATCTGGCAAAAACAGCAGCTCTCTCCAAAAAGACTGGTCCAATTTATGACGCTGTACCTATTTCTAAAATGAAAGCAATCATAAGGGAGGCAACTATAGAAAAATGGCAG